>CM065378.1:48545000-48740000 GCA_033060915.1 Euryodendron excelsum | reverse complement strand
AGGAATGGTATTCGACTAAATTAAATGCAACTGCTTGCACTTGTGTTGTTTAGTTTCATCGATCTTTCTAATTCTTAAGGCTGCTGCTAGATTAAACCTTGTGTGCTTTTCCTGGGTTGTTTAATAGTTAGGGTTAATCAGATCGCTTGTTTCTGATTAACTACAACTAAGGAGAGATAGGAAAATAATTCTGATGATGAATATTCAATGTGTGAATTGGTATGCTTGCATCAATGATCAGTTATAAATTCCGATGGTAGATGTTAACCTAGACCAAGGTTTATTCTTTTAATTGATTTCAATACTTTAATCTGAATTGTTTCGTAGTTGTGATTATTAAAAATAGTTTTCATTAAATCCAAAACCCCCTAGTCCTTGTTCACATAGCATAAAATAAGACTAAACACTCTTCGTGGGAACGATCCTTACTTGCACTACTATATATTTGTTTTTTGGGGATCGGTTTTATTTTTGAGTGCCCATGACAACACGCCAAATTTTGGCGCCGTTGTCGGGGAGTGATTTTAGTTAATTTTTGTGCTTCTTGTGATCTTTATTTCATTTGAAAAAAAAAGATATTTCAATTAATTTCATTACTCTAGATTTTTTTTCTGAGTCGGTTTTCAGGGTTGGTTAGAGTTTTCTTGAGTGTTTATGAGTGTAACTTGATCTTCTAATCAAGATGATTTGCAGTGCGATCCAGAAATAAAGAGAACTTTACAAAGGTCAAGAAGAGACGCTCGGAAAAATTCTATAGAGAACGATCCAGCTCTTGATTCCCTATTTGCTAGCGATTTTAATTTAGGAGAGAAGGAAGTCATGGCTAGAAATCAAACTTTGAAAGAGCTTGCTGCACCTGATTTGAATCAACAACCCTTATGCATAACATTCCCTACTTTAGGTGTTGCTACTAACTTTGAATTAAAATATGGATTAATACATCTCTTGCCCACTTTTCATGGTCTTGCAGGTGACGATCCGTACAAACATCTAAAGGAGTTTCATGTAGTATGCATGATTATGAAACCCACGGGGGTGACTGAAGAGCAAATTAAATTAAGAGCTTTTCCGTTTTCTTTGAAGGATTCGGCTAAGAATTGGTTCTATTATCTACCCTCCGGAAGTATTACCACATGGAATGAGATGAAAAGATTATTTTTGGAGAAATATTTCCTAGCTTCAAGGGTAGCTAACATTCAAAAAGAAATTTATGGTGTAAGACAGCACAACGAAGAGTCCCCACATGAATACTGGAAACGTTTCAAGAAATTATGTGCAAGCTGTCCCCATCATCAAATTAGTGAGCAACTTCTTATTCAATATTTTTATGAGAGCCTTTTGCCCACTGATAGGAGTATGATTGATGTTGCTAGTGGAGGAGCTTTGGTGGATAAAACTCCCGATGCTGCGAGAAATCTGATTATAAATATGGCAGCCAATTCTCAACAATTTGGCACTAGACTTGACCATTCATCCAAGCATGTCAATGAGGTAAATATTTCCTCCATTGAACAACAAATTGCAAGTCTAACTTCTCTTATTCGTCAAATGGCTATAGGTAATATGCAAATAACGAAGGCTTGTGGAATCTGTTCAATAGTAGGGCATCCAACCGATATGTGTCCAACTCTTCAAGAGGAGCCCATTGACCAAGTGAATGCAGCGGGTGGTTTTCTTGGACAACCGCAAAGAAAGTATGATCTATATTCGAACACGTATAACGTTGGATGGAGAGATCACCCCAATCTTAGCTGTGGGAACCCACAAGTAAATCAGCTTGTGATTCAAAATCGTCCAAGCTACCAGCAATATAAGTAACCATACCCCCCTAGACAACAACCGGGCCAAACTTCTAAGTTAGGTATGTCTTTAGAAGATATTGTTAAGTCTCTTGCCACTAATACTTTGCAATTTCAGCAGGAGACAAAACAATTTCAACAAGAGGCGAGGGCTAGTATTCAAAGTCTAGAGAATCAGATGAGCCAAATGGCAACCGCAGTTGGTCGGCTAGAAGCCCAAAGTTCAGGAAAATTACCCTCCCAGACGGTAGTAAATACAAGAGAAAATGCAAGTGAAATCGTCTTGAGAAGTGGTAAAGAGATTAAGGTTCCAATAAAGGCAGCCCCTACACCGTCGAACCACGAAAAGGAGAAAAATATCATAGCAAACAAGAATGTTCCCAATGACGATAACGTACCTAAGCGTAAGTTCCCACCTATTTCTGATTATAAACCTGTACCTCCTTTTCTTCATGCTTTAGCAGAATCTAGAAAAGATGAGCAAACTAAAGATTTATATGAGACTTTTCGTAGATGCGAGGTAAATATTCCACTTTTAGATGCTATTACACAAGTACCTCGTTATGCTAAATTTCTTAAAAAATTGTGTACAATTAAGAGGAAGCAGAAACTTAAAAGATGTGAGAAGGTGAGAGTAGGGGAGAATATTTCTGCAGTTATTCAAAGAAAACTCTCTGCAAAGTGCAAGGATCCAGGTATGTTTAATATCCCTTATATGATAGGTAACACTAGATTTGAGAAGGCCCTGATTGATTTAGGAGCTTCTATTAATGTCATGCCATATTCTATATATACTTCTTTGAAATTTGGACCTTTGAATAAAACTAGTGTTGTGATTCAATTGACTGATAGATCTAATGCTTATCCTAAGGGTGTAGTTAAAGATGTTCTTGTACAAGTTAACAATTTGGTTTTTCCTGCTGATTTTTATGTGCTTGATATGAAAAATGGAGACCAAAATGTCCCTATTTTGTTAGGAAGACCATTTTTAAAGACATCTAAGACCAAGATGGATGTCCATAGTGGCACACTTACCATGGAATTTAATGGTGAAATTGTTAAGTTTAATATTTATGATGCCATGAAATCCTTGTGATGATAATCCTGTTTATTCTATTGATGTGATTGATTCTTTAGCACAGGAAGTTTTTGAACTTGATGGACAAGATGTATTAGAAGTTGCCATCAGTAAGCATCTTGAGGAAGAAAATGGAGAGTTAGCATTGAGTACTGATCTGCAAGAAACTGTTGCAGCACTGAATGATTTTCTGAAGTTACAACAGTCAGGTAACATGCCTTATGTTGCATTACTAGTTTCTAACGAGAAACCTTTACCCTCTGTTTTGCAGGCCCCTATTCCAAATTTGAAGCCTCTCCCCACTCACCTCAAGTACGTGTTCCTTGGAAACGAAGGAACATTACCAGTGATCATCTCTAATAGACATTGTGAGTTGCAAGAAGAAAAACTTGTGCAGGTCCTAAAGGAGCATAAGACGACTATTGGTTGGACAATTACAGATATTAAAGGAATTAGCCCGTCTACATGCATACATCGTATACTACTTGAAGAGGGAGCAAAACCTTCCCGTCAATTGTAAAGAAGATTAAACCCACCTATGATGGAAGTAGTAAAGAAGGAGATCCTTAAACTTCTTGACGTTAGAATGATTTAGCCTATTTCAGATAGCAATTAGGTTAACCCAGTTCAAGTGGTTCCTAAAAAGACTGGAATAACTATTCTAAAAACCAAAATGATGAGTTAATTCCTACCCGTGTTCAGAATGGGTGGAGGGTTTGTATAGATTATAGAAAATTGAATGTTGTAACCCGCAAGGACCACTTCCCTCTACCTTTTATTGATCAAATGCTTGAAAGGTTAGCTAGTCATTCTTAGTACTATTTCCTTGATGGTTTTTCTGGTTATTTTCATATTGCAATTGCGTCAGAGGATCAAGAAAAGACAACTTTTACATGCCCATTCAGGACTTTTGCATATTGTCTCATACCCTTCGGCCTTTGCAATGCCCCTGCCACTTTCCAAAGGTGTATGGCTAGCATATTTTCATATTATATTGAGCATATCATAGAAGTTTTTATAGATGATTTCACAGTTTATGAAGACTCCTTTGATAATTGTTTGCATAACCTTGCACTTGTCATTTATGGTTGAACAAGGTATAGTGTTAGGTCATGATGTTTCATCTAGGGGAATTGAGGTCGACAAAGCTAAAGTTGACATTATTCAATCTTTATCTTATCCAACTAGTGTGCGGGAAGTTCATTCTTTTCTTGGACATACAGGTTTTTACCGAAGATTCATCAAGGACTTCTCCAAAATAGCATCACCTTTATGCAAGTTACTACCAAAGGATGTGGCTTTTGAGTTCAATGAAGTATGTAAAAAGGTGTTTGATAAGCTAAAGGAATTGATGACTTCTACCCCAGTTATCCAACCTCCTGACTAGAGTGTTTCTTTCGAGATAATGTGCGACACAAGTGATTATGCAGTAGGCGCTGTCTTAAGTCAAAGAATTGGAAAAGAGTCTCATGCCATTTATTATGCTTCAAGAACTTTGAATGATGCTCATAAAAATTATACTACTACTGAAAAAAAACTTTTAACTGTTGTTTTTGCTTTAAAAAAGTTACGATCTTATTTACTTAATACTAAAGTCATTATTTATTCTGATCATACAGCTCTTTGTTATTTGATGATGAAGAGAGAGGCAAAACCAAGATTAATTAGATGGATACTTCTCTTGAGTGAATTTGATATGGAGATCAAAGATAAAAGAGGGACAGAAAATCGTGTCGCTGATCATTTAGGTCGTTTAGCTCATGTCGAGGATGAACTTCATTTGCAGGAAACATTCCTTGACAAGCAATTATTCTCTGCAAGTGTGACATTACCTTGGTATGCAAATATTGTAAATTATTTGGTTACTAACATACTACCTCCTGGTGTGTCTAAGGCTCAAAGAGATAAGATCAATAGTGATGCCAAATACTATGTGTGGGATAATCCATACTTATGGAAGCATTGTGCGGATCAAGTAATCAGAAGGTGTGTGCCTAAAAATAAGATCATGTCTATTTTAACCTTTTGACATTCTTATACTTGTGGAGGTCACTTTGGAGCCAAGAGAACAACGAGAAAAGTACTAGAATGTGGGTTCTATTGGCCATCTCTATTTCGAGATTCATATTCTTTTTGTAAGTCATGCGATCCTTGTTAAAAGACAGGTAATATATCCCACAGGAATGAGATGCCACAAAATCCCATACTATTTTGTGAAATTTTTTATGTTTGGGGCATTGATTTCATAGGATCATTTCCTGTATCTTTCAGTTATGTTTATATCTTGCTTGTTATTAATTATGCCTCGAAATGGGAGGAAGCTAAAGCCACCAGAGCTGATGATTCTAAAGTTGTTGCAGATTTTATCAAGTCTAACATATTCTCCAGGTTTGGAATTTCAAGAGCTTTGATAAGTGATCAAGGTACTCACTTTTGCAATTGAACTATGGCAACTTTATTGAAAAAGTATCATGTAACGCACAAGGTGTCAACTTCATATCATCCGCAAACTAGTGGACAAGCAAAAGTGTCAAATCAAGATATCAAGTCCATCATTGAAGAGAGGGTCAATCCAAGTAGAAAATATTGGAGTTTGTGATTGGATGATGCTTTGTGGGCGTACAGGACTGCATATAAAACGCCCATTGGTATGTCACCTTATCGATTGGTATTTAGAAAACCGTGCCACTTTCCAGTTGAGCTAAAACACAAAGCTTATTGGGCTATCAAGAGTTTTAACATGAAGATAGATGAAAGTGGAGAACATAGGAAATTGCAATTACAAGAGTTAGAGGAAATTCACAATGATGCCTATGAGAGTGCAAAGATTTACAAAGAAAAGACGAAGGGTTTTCATGACAAGATGATTTCTAAGAAGGAGTTTAAAGTTGGTCAGAAAGTTCTTCTATACCAGTCCCGGCTTCGTTTGTTTCCGATTAAGTTGCATTCTCATTGGATTGGACCTTTTCTTGTTACTAATGTTTTTCCTCATAGTACAGTTGAAATTCAAAGCTTAGCCACTTCCAAAGTGTCCAAGGTGAATGGCCATCGACTTAAGCAATTCCATGAAGGCTTCCAAATAGAGAATGTGGAGAAATTGGACCTAGATGATTCGATCTATATGGATTGAAGAAGGAAGCATTGAGTCGAGCCCACGACAATAAACAAAGGCGCTGCTTGGGAGGCAACCCAAGGGAAGTTCGTTTTTCTTTTCTTATTTTCACATTTATATATTGGTTATTTCTGTCTTTTCTATGCATTTTACTTTACATTGGAGACAATGTAAGTTTTAAGTGTGGGGGAGGGGATTTAGGTTGTGTTTTCGTATTTTCGTATTTGCTTTTCAAAAAAATAAAATAATAACAAGATTCAATTAAGCTTGAAGAATTCATAACATGATTGAATAAGTAATCTTCCAACTTAGAATTAATTAGTCTAGTTATTTTCCTTGAGATTGGAGTGACTGAATTTGGTAGACAAAAGCCGGTGAGATTTTGAGCCTTTAGACTGACACATCCATATTAGTCACTATTTTTTTTCATGTGAGATATTCTTCCATGCATTTGTTTCTCAAGAACTTGCCTTGATTCACTTTGAGGTCATATTGACACATGCATGCATGAACATGATTAAGGTCATCTTTGTTATAAGCTATATAAGCCGAATAGCCTGCCTTGTAATTAGTTTTTCCATTTGTGAACCCCTTTGAGCTTGATATGTCATTATTGTGAACCCACATTATAAGCTTTAAACCCAAAAAAAAAAAAAAAAACATAATGCCTTTACCCAAGCCATAGAGCTAGTGGAGCATTGTTCATCCTTATGATATGTATGGGTACGCGAATAATAATTATGGGAGTGTCCGGAATTGTGGTAGGGCTATGGTTGGTAAAAAGGACCATCTTTTCATTCTCAATTCATGAGTTCCATTGTTGATGTAATTTTGAAAGGAAAAAAAAAGAGAAAAAAGGAAGAAAAAAGATAAGAGAAGTGATGGAGGAAATTGCTTTTAATGTTACAAATTATCCATGTTCATAATTTCTCCTAAAATTCTAAAAAATATGTCTGTTTATATGGGATATATAAAAAAACAGAAGCTGTTGAATGGAGTGATTGGTTTTACATGTCTTATATATTCGAACTTTAGTTGAGTCATTTTTGCTCCACTAGTTTCGATGGCTTTTGAGCTACATTCCCAAATATTTCTCACCTTGACCTTAAACCCCGTTATAACCCTTGAAAAGTCATTATGATTTGTGTTATGTATGTGATCCTAGTGGTAGAGAATGAGAAGATATGCGAGCCTATGGTAGATCATTTTCATTGGAATGAATTTGAGTGATACACATACCCTTTAAATACATGAGAGTAGAGTATTTATTTTTGTGAGGGTCTACATATTCAGTTTACTCCATCTTTAAGTGGGAATGCTTGCTAAGTGATTGTGAGTTGTTCGAGAATGTTGTTCATGATATGTTATGAGTTTTGAAGAGTTTGGTTGTTCTTTGTTGAGACTTTGATATCTCAGGAAAATGAGTATGAGTTTTGCTTGACGATGAGCAAAGGTTAAGTGTGGAGGAATTTGATGAGAATGCAAATATCATATTTTTATCCCGTAATGTTTAATCTTTTATACTTATTTGGTACCTAAAGATACTCACTATTCTTATATTTTGACTTAGGGTGCTATCGAATACCCAGGAAGAGGACCCTAACTTAAAAGGGACGAATTCGAGCAAAAATACATGCAGTGTTCAAAGGAGTGTTCGAACGGTCCAAAGAGGCATTCGAACGGTTGAGTATGCGTTCGAATGCTACGTCAAACGGATACACGTCAAGTTCAGGTTCGAAGAGCGTTCGAAAGATTCAGAGAGCAGGTTTTACCGTTCGAAGTGCGTTTGACGTACCATTCAAACGGTAGTCTGATGCATTCAAATGATATCAAGCGCGTTCGAACGGTTTGACGCAGCTGCAGATTTTCAGACGTCTATAAAAGCTAGGACTGTTTTGTTTCTAGGGTTGGTTGTTTTTGAAAATTATTCTAGGTTATTCTTTGAGTTGTTTTCATGGCCCTGCGTGGCTAAATTTTGAATCTTGGTCAAAGGTACACAGGTCCTGTGTCCTATACATATCTTACAATGCCTCTGTCGAGCCATACCCATAAATGACACGATCTACGAGTTAATATATGAACATGATATGACCAGTCTGCAAAATAAAGGGAAGTATTTATAACTATATAATGTAAAGAATTCATCGTGAAATAAATTTAATTTTAAAGCAGTACTAATTACAATATCTATGGTGGAGCCCACCTCCAGGTATCCTGTAGCAGGGTGGTGAGCTGAATTACTCACTAGTAGGCGTGTGATATTGCGGTACCACACTATATATGGATCGTCATATCGCATGAATGTAGCCTCAGGAACCCCAACTACCAGATGCTCACACCTATGCTCCCATCGTTGTATGTACTCGTCGTGTCTGTTAGTCTAATCAGTTTGGCATCTCCCACGCATGTTGATAGCATGTAACTTAACCGAGGTAAAACACTCCTCTGGTACCCAAACTACTGTCTGTCGATCCATCCTGTCTGAACCCAAATTGCCGGTAGACACGATCAGGTAGATGCCACTGAACGATCTTAAAGCACAACAAAGGGGACTGAGTCACCCATACATCGCTCCTTGCCCAGCAATAAGCAAGAAGTGCATAAATGATAGCATCGTAAGACCTTCAGGTGAACTGCATACGTTTACATTGACAATATCAATTTTACTAGCAATGATAGTACAATTAAGTAATATGAAATACAAATGAAAGATATTATATACATACCTCATCAAGCCTCAATTGGTTTAGCTGGTCTCGAAATATGCAAACCACATGGGTGGAAGTAGTGTTTGTGCTATATTTACATATCCATCTGGCATAAATTTTAAACATAATATGAAAATTATTAGTAATGTGTATGTATTTATAGGTAAGAATCGTAAGTCAGTCGTCAATACCTAGCTCCCCATAGTCCGACGGGAAACTACACCCCTCTTACAAGTAATGGCTGCTGGTGATCAGTAGTGTAATCCATGTGATGCGGGGCCATATGTGGGAAGCGCTTACATGCTCATATTTGTACAAAATGGGTGTGACACTCGCATAATAAATAACTCATAGTAAAAAAGAAGCATTATTATAAAGCACTGTCAATTATACCAATGTAAATACCTATGACAAAACAAGTGCCCCTTAATCTGCCTCACGCCGAACTTCGTCGCCCAACACATGGCCTAATAAAGCAAAGCTACCACTGCACTATCCCAACTATATCTCCCCATGTTGGCAAAGTGCTGTAAAAAAGTAAGATATGCTAGTCGCACGTGGGTCTGAGAGTAATCTATAAGTAATATCCCGCCAAGCAATCACATAATATAGGCACGTGCGTTTCGCTGGACTGTAACCTCATCAGCATCCTCTGGAAGTGCTTGAAATGTGTCACGGAGCCATGAAAGCCTAAGGTGGCCCTTATCGAGATGCTCTGTAGCTGGGAAGGATACGACTACTCTCTACGGGCCATGTGAAGGATGTGACTAAAGACTGTGAAGTATATGAATGATGTGACTACTCTCTGCAGGCCATGTGAAGGATATGACTAAAGGTTGTGAAATATGTGCATGCTAAAGGCTGTGAAGGATGTGACTATCCTATACAGGGTGAAGGCTAACAAAAGGCTGTGAACAATATGACTACTCTCTATAGGCCATGTGAAGGATGTGACTAAAGGCTGTAAAGTATATGCATGCTGATGAATAAAGGTTGTGAAGGATGTGACTACCTTATGCAGGGTGAAGGCTTAGACTAAAGGCTGTGAAGGCTAACAAAAGGCTGTGAAGGCTAACAAAAGGCTGTGAATGATGTGACTACTCTCTAGGCCATGTGCATGCTATGACTACTCCATGAAATGTGAAGGATAATGTTATTACTCTATGTAAAGTTGTAATGACTGCTGATAATACGAAGGCTCTTATAACGCCATTCTTCAATTAAGATAATGCAGTGCATCAATAAGATTGAGTTCAAATACAAGTATAACTAACTAATATCTTCAATACAGATACAAATAAACCATCACACATGGCAAACTACCCTCTAATACACAATTTAGGCAGTCCGATTTGGACATTTGTGCTTATCATGCCCTTATTCCTTACAAATATTGGAATGATTGGTTTGCCATTTCCTAGAGATGTCCATCTCATTTTGGATTCGTTTTATATTTGGGTGCTCGGATGTGACTTCTCATCGACGGCTCGAATCGGGTATGACCTTAGGACCATCATATGCTGCCTAATAATGCCCGTGCACCATCAGTTGAAAACTTGTTTCGTACACGCAAGTGTAAATATCCATGCTATACTGAGGAGCAATTAAGTGCCATGGTTGTCTGCCCGATCTCGCGCACACTGCAAGCATGTGCAAACAGGGATAATGATAGATCATCCATTTTTTGCAATCACATGTCGGAGGATTCAGAGCCACTGCATGTTTGTTATTCCTTTTTATGCTTGTTGCATTTGTAACAACCTTAGTGGAACCCTGGCCCCTATAATTGAAATATAATAACATGGTCATTGTATTACACATTGAGAAGTATAGAAATATAACAACAAGTGAGATAAATATATATACTTTCCAAAAATTATGACATTACTAATGGAAGATAGTTACGCGATGATCCATTGATTGCGCTTGATACTCTTCTATCTTGTCTTGCACTTCATTTGCGTACCTCAAACCCTTAGCTGAATCACGCTCAATTTCCCTTCATTTGTTAGTGAAAGTGTTAGCCAGGTGGTAGAAGGTAACTTGAACACATGTAGTTATGGGCAAGTCTCATGCTCTTCTTAATACATTATTAGTACACCCTGAATTGTTGGTGGTTATAACTCTCCAACGATAACCTCCATCACGTGTCAATGTCCACTTCTTAGGGTCCTCCCTACACAACTCATTGTACATCAAATCAGATAATTTTTTAATTGCTTCCATTACCTCGTAGAACTTGCGCACTTGATGGGTATTTTCAACTTTCCATATAAGATCCTTAACTTTAGCATTACCAAACTTTATTTGGTAATTACTTTGAAAGTGCCTAAGGCAATATCTATGGAATTCAGGTGGTTGCCTTGCTTGTGGTCTTTCCCATTCATGTTTGACGGCAGTCAATATAGCAACATGTCAATCAAAAATCAAAGTAATCATTTCCTACCCTAGCACAATAAGATGCCTAACATTATAAATAAACCATGCCCAATCATGATAGTTTTCTCATTCAACTAGTGTGAAAGCTAAGGAGAAAATGTTTTTCCTCACTGTTCTCGCCGTAGCAATCAGCATAACTTCTGTGTATTTTTCGTAAAGATGAGTACCGTCGAAACCTATCACTGGAGAGTAGTGTTTGGAGCATTCAATGCATGGCTGAAATGCCCAAAATATTCTGTCTAGTGCAACTTCACTCATTCTTCCAATGTCACGTGTTTGTGAAATCACAGCCGTGCCCGAGTTCCTGAACTGCAATATTCTTATGTTCCTTTGAAGCTTTTCGTATGACTCATCCCAATCACCAAATGACATGGCAATGGCCATTGTTCTGCCAAGCCGTGCTTTCTTATATGACACTGTGAAACCAGCATTATTTGTTACATTCTTTACTATGGATGCTATTTTCTAACCAGGGTCTTCCTATACACCACAAGATCCAAACAAATACTTAAACTTTACCAAGGAAGAGCATGAATACATAAATTTATATGTCTCAGTTTAAATTGAGAATTTATAACTTACCGCAACTTGGGATATAATCATGCGTGCAATCATGCATGATCATATAAATTTTGACTAGTTATGCTATCGTCTACCCCATCCAGGTTCATAAAAAAGGGCACGGGAGTGTCATTCGAGTCAGCAATGTTAACTTGTTCGTGTCCATCGTTATCGAAGTCAATGTTTCATTCATTTCTCATCAAAATATCAACATCTTCATTTACCAATTTTCCTATCTCATCTAAGCCACCGAGCTATTCCACAGGATCCATACTTATACTGTGACCTCCCACCTCTACGCACCCCGATTGACCTGAAACATATTTTGGGTGATGTATAATTGGAATATGAAAATCTTGAAATTGTTTAAAATTACTCTGACCCTCCGAGTAATTCTCATTTGGGCTGAAAAGGTTAGACATTCGTTACCTCGGCGTATCCGTACCCTGTGCTCTTTGACTATTCTAACTAAGTGGTAAGCATTCCAGTAAACGTCCCCAAAGCCGATACATCACCCCCCCCCCCCCCCCGGGTGACAAGATTCCTGTATTTGATGATTAACTATAAATAAAAGGAACTTGTAGGTCTTACGTATGGTTTTTGTGCCTTTTTGTGCCTTATCTTAATAAACTCTTATCTAAAGGGAAATATGTATCTTAAGTTTTGTCTGATGGTTGATGTGGAAAGATTTCCATGAACCCTGATCTTAGAAATAAAAAGTCAAAGAGACGAAGAAGTAAGAGGATTCTTGAAGACTGATGCGGAGTATGGATATTCTTAAGCCACATCAAAGGTGTGCTTTGTTTCAAATTTGTTCAGTTGCCATTCCCAACTTCTATTATAGCTTAATATTTTCATTGGTTTTGCTCATGTATCAAAATTGGATTAATACATAAATGAGTAGGTGATGGTCTTGGGTAGTTTAACCCTTATGAAAAAATTAATTTCAAGAATGCTTTGTACTATTATTCATATCCTCACTCTTATTTTAGTTTTTCTTTTGTTTTGATCTCAAAGCTTTTCAAGAAGCACTCTTGTTCATAGTATTCTTATTAGCTAGCTCATATATTTCATCTCAATAGACAAAACTTGTGTACCACAGACTAAACTTGAAAATCAATAAATAGAGATGAGAAAAAAAAATTCGTGAGAGAGAGTACCTCGAATGAAGAGTGAGAGACAACCTGATGACTCTGAGGGACAAAGTGAGAGAGATAGAAGGGAGAATGAGTGAGCAACTCCTGAGCACCCACGAGAGACTAAGAGCGATCAGAAGGGAGATAGGAGGGAGTTATGAGTTTGGCGGACCGAGAGAGTGAGAGTGAGAGTGAGAGGGATAACAACGCGAGTTAGGGTTTTATTTTCCAGTTAAAAATGTTATTTCAAATGGCATGTTTAACTATGAAAAAACGCTAATTTCTTGGTATTTGTTAGAGGAAAAAATGCAACATTAAAAACGCTATTTCAAAAAGCCTCTTTACTAAAAATGCCTTTAGAAATGGCGCTTAACCTGAGATGCTAACTTAAGTTGAATCAATACTCAAGTTGAGAATAAACTTCAAAATACCTCTGTGTTAGGGAAATTAGCCTATTTACTTCCTTTGCCTTTAGAAGCAAGAAACTACAGGCTTGTTGTCCTATTAATTTCACAGCACTTTGACACATACTTCCATTGTAAAGTACTTAGTAGTTGTAAGAGACTACAAGCTCAATGACCTTATTTCTATTTTAAGCAAATTTAATTGTATTAAGGCTATGTTTGGTATAAGGGAATGGAATGGAATGGATTGACCATTCCCTAAGAATGACCATTCCCACATTTTGTTAGAATAGCCATTCTTTCTTTCAAGAATGGGAATGGTCATTCCATTCCCTCATGGAATGAGAACATAAAACAAAACTTGGTAACATTTATGTTGTCAAATTTCTTAAAAAAAAAAAAAAAATATGTTTGGTAATTGTTTTTTAATTCTAAAAATTTTAAAAAAGCTGAAAAAAATTGAAAAAAAATACTTCCATTTGTTCTAAAACCAATGTTTTAAAAATCGGAGTGGACAAACTAGTTGAACCGGTTGAACTGTCGACCGGTCTATAAAATGGTCCGATCAACCCTCTAAACCGGTTCATTATACAAAACAGGCCTAAATAACGAAAACTGCTAAAATTTGTGGTTAAACCAGAAGCCCGTGCAAACAGTTCAAAGTTCACTTGGACCAGCCAATTCTAGAAATGTATAAATATGAGGGAAAATTTAGGGCTTTTTACTCGTCTATTAACTTCTATCGTGGCCCTCCTCTTCTAAAGTTTGATCGAAGACCCTTGCAGCCTCCATATCCTTTGCTTTCAGCTAATAAAAATGCCTAAAATAATAAAATTTGCTTCCGACAGCCATTGCCCTAGCTCGGTGGCCATTTTTCTGTGTTTTGTCCCCATCGTCGACAATAACCAGAGGCTCGGTGTTTATCCTCATTGTCGACTCTAACCAAACTTTCTGTGCTCTCTCTCTCTCTCTCTCTCTTCTCACTACTTTCCAACAATTATAAATGTTTAGGACTCTCAATAGGTATACTGCGGTTTCCCAAAACTTGGTATGTATTGCCCATTGGGTGATAAATATATATCGGTTATAAAACTAAAAGACTATAAAGCAAATAAAAGAACTCAAGACAAAGTATAAAGAATAGTTCTTCAGGAACTGTCAAATATTTATCATATTAGTTCTTCTGGAACAATTAGGGCTATATCTTCTAGATCACCTAAGACTTTATTGATAATATAAAACCAAAATAATACAACATGAGTTTTGAATACTTACCTATACTTTTCTTCCTTCTATTTTCTCTCTATTTCTTACTTTCTATTTTCTCTCTATTCTTGATTGTACCTTAACCTATCAACTGAGCTCCTATATTTATAAGAGTTTGGAGTAAGTAGGCCATCCGGTTTGAGAGTCTTTCGCGAGGCAGTAGCCGCACTCTTGATCGAGGTGGTAGTTACTTTTGAAAACTTTGGCGACTAAGGAGGCCATGAGGTCATCCAATATGCCATCATTACATAAGACTCCCCTTTGGATAACCGTGAAATAGTACAATATATGTTTTTCAGTTATATTAAAACTGCCTCATTAAAATCTTGCTAGAAAAATCCAGTTTAAAAAAACTTTAGCAAAGGAAAAATAGCACAGCGATCTTGTATAACATTACTTAGTATGGGTGCATTAAAACTGCCTCGTTAAAACCTTACTAAGGAAAACTATGGGAAAAACCGTTAGTGAAGGGAAAAGAATACAGTATACGACTCCCCCTTATTCAAACTTCTGGTATGAAGTTGATAGCTTTCATTGTTTAGATGAAAGATCCTTAAGACAACACATGCCAATGTTGTGTACCAATTTCTCAAATGTTGTAGTTTGGAGTGCTTTAGTAAATAAGCCTACCAAGTTGTAACTTGAACATATCTGTTGGATATCAATATCACCACTCTTTTGAAGCTCATATGTATAAAAGAATTTTGGCAATATATGTTTGGTTCTGTCACATTTGATATAGCCTCCCTTAAGTTATGCAATACATGCTGCATTATCTTCATATAATATTGTCAAGGTATCTTTGATTGTAGATAATCCACAGCTTTCTTGAATTATAGATATTAGCTAGATGCACTCTCAGCTTGCTTTATGAATTGTAATTATCTCAGAATGATTTGAAGAAGTTGCAGTTAATGTCTGCTTCATCGATTGTTAGGATATAGCAGTGTTACCATAAGTAAACACATACCTAATTTGAGACCGAGCTTTATGTGGATTAGAAATATAGCCAGCGTCTACATAACGAATTAATTCATATTGTGGCTTCTTTGAATAGAATAAACCCATATCAATTGTCCCTTGTAGGTAATGCAGTATATACTTAATTCCTTTCCAATGTATTTGCGTTGGTGCAGAACTATATCTTGCCAATAAATTGACAGAGAATGCTATATCAGATCTTGTACAATATGCAAAATACATAAGAGAACTGATTGCACTAAGATATGTTACTTCAGGACTAAGAAGTTCTTCACCATCTTCTCGAGGAAGGAAATGATCTTTCGATATACCAAGTGATCAGACAACGATTGGAGAATTTCATGGATGAGCTTTATCAATATAACATTTTTCTGTATATGTCAACTAATGAATAAAAAAGCTCAATATGCGGGACAAGACAATAATTTGTTTTCCCAAGGTATTTAAGTTCAAAGTTATTCTTTAAATAACTAGTAACTCTTGTAATCTTTTCAAGAGTACCAATAATATTCAAAAGCATCAACATATATTGTAATATTCATAAATCCAAATTTTAATAAAAATGCATGGACAATTTGTATTGTTCACATATCCTTCTTTCAATAGATATTTATTGGGATAATTATACCATCTGCATCCACATTGGTTTAACTCATAGAAATATCTTTGAAGCTTGATAGAATATTGAGATTTTAAAATATCTACAGCAGGCATTTTTAAATTATTCAAGAATTTTTATATGTATATCATTACCTAATCCACCATATGAATAGGTTGTTATACATTCATTAGATGTATATCCAGTCCTTCTGAGATTGACTAACTAATTAATAATATGAATGTAATTGCATCTCTATAGGATAGAATTTCTCATAATAGTTAATAGCAAGTCTCTGCGAGAAACCTTTTAGTACGAGTTGTGCTTTATATCGTACTATTATATTTTCTCATTGCGCAAATACTCATTTATATCAAACTAGTTTTAAATCTTCAGGTGAGTGGACTACTAGTCCAAATACTTTACATCTTGACTACAGGTTTGACATTTGTTGGTGTTTAGACTACAGGTCCAATATTTTCATCTTCTGGTGTTGGATTACAGATTCGAATACTTTACATTATGCTAATGAGTTTAATTCTAACTCAGTAATTTCTTTTCATTTTGATCGATCATATTATCAACATTTGTTGACTGTCTGTGATTTAGTCTCTTTATTACTTCTGCTAATTGCAAGAGCCATTTTAAATAAAAATATGTTATTAACAATAATATCATTTCTATTTCATCGTTCTCTTGTATTCTCATTATTATTCATTGAGATCTCATTACTTTCAGGTACCATTTTCTCTACAGGGGATATCTCTTCATGAGATTTCTTTTCTGGGAATTCTTTTACAGGAGTTTCTTCAGAAAGCTTAGATGATGGAGATTCCTCTTTTGGAGGTTCATTTCTTATTCAGGAATTATAGAAATAATTTCTTATCTCTTCAGGAAATTGCTCTTCAAGAGTTCATTCTTCTGGAAGTTTAAAAATTATGGTGTCTTCAGGAACACCAATTTACTCATTTTGTTGTGCTTTTATCTTTTTAAGAGTTTTGACATTTGCACCAACAGGCCTCCTACACTTCAAGTGCTTTGAAATCATGTGTTATTATATTAACAGATGATCCTACAAGGACATCAACATATTGTCTTAGAGCATTAGTAGCTAGTATCAATATGATTTGATTATCGTCTTTGTGTCAGTGAATACTTTAGGCAATTGATTTGCAATCATATCAATACATAATTCCTTTGTGAACTTTAGATTTACATCGACTTGTTCCAGGATCAAGATGAGATAGTTTCACAGCATTCCAATTGATCTCACATTACTTCTTATATCCCCTTAATGGTGCCAAACTAACTCAACATAAGGACTATCTGCAAAATATAAGAGTTAACAGTAAATAAAGATATAATCATTGTATATATATGCATATATGAGAGATATATTAGTCTCACAGAGTAAACAAATAATTGTTTGGTAAAAAAAAAAACTTATGGTTCTTTAGTAGATATCCATGAAAATTGTTAATTATTAAATGTATCTTTGTTGATCTCGGATGACCAAGACGATCATGCCAAAATATAAAATTCTTTTGGGATCAAATTATTGGCCCAAAAGGCAACCCAAGAGGGGGGTGAATTGGGTTTTAAAAAAAATTAAAGCAATTAAGATTAATTAAAACTAATCTAATCAATAGAACAGTAGTTCAAGATGTATGCAATGCAATGTAGACAATAATGAAATGAAAACAGAGCACAAGAAAGTACACCAAGAATTACCTAGATTCAACCATAATTTGTGATCTACGTTCTCACCCCAAGACCCCTTGAAGTCTTTCTCCACCATGCAATCTCTAATTACAAAGTAGAAAACCTTTGAGAGACAAAGAGAGAGTGAGAGATAGGAGAAGGTAGTCTCAACAAAGAGGTGCGAATTTTATTGAAGAGGTGACACTTGCGTGATATCTTGGCTAAGCAATGGGCAGCTGAGTACTCAAAATAATGAGGAGCCATTGTTCTATTTATCCCAAATAAACACTATCCTTTGCTCAGCCCACTAGAGCCGTCAGTGATCTCTTTTCAGATATCCCTAAACCTATAACCATCCCCCACACTGGGGTAAACACAGAATAGTTGATTCGATAAAATATACAGTGGTTTACCGGCAGAAACACACCATTTTTTAGGAACATTGTCTAAATTTTGTATAAAGGCTTTATGGACTAAGCAATTTAATTTGAAGTGATGAAAGGCTCTCATTTCTCCTACCATACACAAATAAACCCCTTTGTAAAGCCCACTTGAGCCAGTTACTTTCCTCAAGAAAACTGACCAAATGATCACCGCCCATACTGGGTTAAGGCAAAAGTCATAAGCAGGATATAATAAGTAATGATGAAAAGGGCAATTTCCAAGAAGATATAATGAGCAACGATGAAAATGATCTTCAAGAAGTTATAGCGTCAGAGGCATCCCTAATAAAGAAGATATTGTGTTCGTGGGGATCTTCAAAAGAAGATACTATCATCCCAAAAAAAAAATGAAAAAGTTGGCATCTCCGAAAGTCGACTTAGCAACAAATTTCTTGATAAAAAAAGGATCTTAAATTAGAAGGCAGAAAGCGGTCTAGAAGAATAACAAGAGTATGAAGAAAAGAAGAAAGCAGTGAATGGAAGTTAAGTTGCCAAAGGTGATCATTGGTCTTTTAAAACCCCACAAGTGATAATGTTTGAGCCTTTATACTCTTTTCATTCATAAACCCCTTAACCTAGCCTACGTTACGGTCTAAATTAAAGTCCTCTCTGATCAAAGAAAATTGCTTAGTCCAAATAAGTCTGAACAATACCAAGACAAGTAGGATGACACCTTATCATTTTTGCCTAAGGTAATGTAAACTCTTAGTCTCAGCGGTTGCTTTTGCCTTGAAGGGTTAGTGACACTATCTCTACGATGAGAAATTTGAGATGTTTTCTGATCATAAAACTTTGAGACACATATTCACTTAAAAAGAGTTAAATCTTTCATCAGAGGCAATAGATGGAATGTATGGAAGACTACGACTTTAAGTTACATTATCATCTCAGGAAGGCGAATATTGTGGCAAATACATTGAGTATGAGGACTCAGAGCAGTTTAGTCAGTTTAGCAATTCAGGAATGGAAGATAATTGATGAGATTATTGAGTACGACCTTCACCTTGTTAAGAAAACATTACCACTTAAATTGCTCAAGGTGGTGACACAATCAGTACTTCTCAGTCGGGTTATTAAGGCTTAGTATTCAGATGAGAAGGTAAATTTTATTCAAGCTCATGTTTATAGTCACTACATGAAAATTCATCTTTAGCAACCACAAAATTTGTCGCTAAAATTATGATTTTCGTAGCTAAAAGAAATCAGCGACGCTTTCTGTTTTGTCGCCAGGTTGTCATTAAATCCTCGGCACATAAATGCGTTAGCGACCATTTTATGGTATTGTTGCCAAAGGTAGCCTTCTGCAATGAAAGTTGTTGTCGCCAAACATGATACATTTTGCGACCATGTGAAATATTTCGTCGCAAAAATGTATACCTTTTTGCGATGAATTAAAAATTTCGTTGTGAATTCCAGCTTATTGCAACAAAATAACTTCACCGCCAAAAGGCTACCAACAGCAACGAATGAATTTTGCTGCACAAAGTTATTGTGAAGTAGGAAAGTTATACATTCAGCGACAAACAAAATTGATGCCGAAGGTACTTCTATTCTTTTACCATATAATTGAATAGTTTGTTGCTAAACGTTCATGATTTTATTTTTCCTGTACAAATACACACCTTTAAATTCGATCACCACCTGTATTCATCCATAATCCATTTTGCTAACAATTTAGAAACAAACACCATAATAAAAATCCAAAATCAATACTTCATATTGAAGACGTAACATATCTAAAGGTTCAGATATAGCAAAATGTTTTTAAAAAATACGAAATTGTGAAACAAAATCTAAATCTGAATACAAAACAATCTTCATTGACATCCAAATCCATCTGTCTGCATAAGCCCATTGTCTATCTGTAACAAAAAAAAAAAAAAAAAGAGGATTTAACACATCACTGTGGCAGGCATTATGCAAAATACATAATGCTCATTCTTTATAAATGAAAAGAAATTAAACAAGAAAATGTAGTGTCATTTTTCCCAAATTCAGTACCTTGCCTGGAGAAAGTTCAGACTTTAAAGTTTAATATTCACATGAAAAGATGTCACTAGTCTGACTCACATAAGAATACTCAATCCAAAGAGTAGATAGCAATCATAGATATTCCACTAAGGCAGGAAAACAAAGATATTCTACTATAAGGAGATTGATCATTTAGACAGCATAGGTTTAGGATTCCAATTTGCAATTTGGATTTATACTTTGCAAACAACAACCCAAACCTGCTTGAAACACTGTTCCAAAATCAATTTATCCAAGAATAATAGAGACATGGTCGGTGTATTTCCAAAATCAATTAACCAGAGATTCTCATTTAGATTTAAGCTATTTCAAAACTTTGACCTGTTTCAACCTTTCATGTCCCAACTTTCCAGTACCTCCACAAAATTTAGTGTGTTTGTTCATGTAATGTAAACCATATTTCAAACTGAAAGTTAGAAACCTGAGATTTAGATAGAGACCCACTGAACAGCCACAAACCAAGAACTTCATATGCCTCCATGATAATAATTCTGCCTATCTTACCTGGTAAACAAGTCGTAAAAATAATAAATAATAAAAAAAGGAGAGGTAGTAAGAATATTTTAAGAGTAAAAAATGCAAGTACTTCATGACCTTGCATTTACTTTATGATTGTAGAATATTTAAATGAATCTCAGATCAAGACTTTATTTTGATAAAATTATGCCTTCTTGACAAAATTGATCAGGAAATTGAGACTAATTAATAGCCATTCAGCTGGCTTAGTGTCCAATAATACCACTACTAGCATCAACTTGTGTACACGGTTAGGTAGGGTAGGTTATGAGTACAGCATGGTAGATTGGGGTTGAATTGCTTTGATGCAGTTGCTGTTATTTCTCCAAAAGTGGTTTAATCAGCCGAGAGGAGCCTTATGAAATATTAAGGGGCTTTCCTCACTCAAGGCTAGTGACATTAGAAACATGCCCTATTTGGGATCCCTCTCATTAGTACGCCTACTAGATCAGCTAGAAGGCTATTTTGAACCCATGGGATAGGCTTAAAATGGGCTCAGATTGGGAGAGAACCACCCAGGGATTGGATTGATCTTGCTATCATTCTAATTAGCTTTGTATCAATTTAAATATTTTTGCAAAATATCTATTCTTCGTTCATATATCAAAATACAAAACATATATACACAAACATCATATATGGAGAGAGAGAGAGAGAGAGAGAGAGAGAGAGAGAGAGAGAGAAAGAGCCTCAAATAAAGAGAAGAGGAGAGAGGAACAGAGGAAGTTGCAGGGTTGGGCAGAGGCAGCGTTTAGACATCTAAGTCACACCCTTAGCAAGAAATCCTCAAGTTTCTTTGTTCAAAAGTCCAAAAAAAAAAAAAAATTGAGAAATTGAAAATCACAAACCCAAAACTAAACAATAAAATAATTATTTTGTGTTACCATGGATATATATACATTTTTTTTATAAGTACCTTACATATATATACATATATACTAACATCTTTGAATTCAACCAAAAAAAAAAAATGAAGAACAAGAAATTGTATGGTTTTGATCATTGAAGGAATATATATGCATGGATATATCCACCATTTAATCCATCATCATTCATCATGGCCAGGTGAGCCTTCCAAGCATCATAAAAAAAAAAGATTCATGGACCAAACGTATGTAAAATTTTACATTGAAAGGAAGGGTACACATACAAAATCAAACAGCTCTGTGGAGATCATCACGGACCCAAAGAAACATTTCACCCAAGCAAAAACCATCAAAGAATCACAAACCCCAATCCATAAACCAATGAAGAACCTGAAAATCAATTAACAAAAGGACATTAAACCAAACCCAACAACTTAGCCCTAATCAGTTTCCACGAATAAACATCTCGAATTAAACGGTTGATTTATCCATGTGAGAAATATCGAGCATTTGGTTTTATGGAAATCGCACTTGGAGATTGCTCAAGAGCAAGCCTGACCACAACAGCTAATGCACTAATTGCTACTAAGATTACGTTAGGGTCTGAAATTTGATAAGGGAGAGACAGAAGGATACCTGTTTGTGGCTGGGGAACCGTATTTGGCAAACCCTTCAGGTCTCGGGGAAAAATCGAAGTGCTAGATAGTGTGCAGGTGTGATTGTGGTTGAGTGGAAAAGAATCACAGCTAGAGAGAGGGATAGAAGGAGACAAATTGTGTGTGTGTGTGTGTGAGAGAGAGAGATAGAGAGAGGTTGAAGAGAAATACGATCCAGAATTGTTTCTTATTTCAAGGAGCAACTTTTGCAACTAAACAACATCTTGGCAAAAAAACAAGAGATATTTCGCGACCACGTTTAGTTGTCACCAAATTTTTTAATATTTCATGGGGAAATTCTTCCCTCCGTTTAGCGCTAAAAACTGATGGTGCGTGGCAAATTTGGAGACAAAAAAATATATTGTTTTGAAATTATACTTTTGGCTACAAAAAACAAATTGGGTCGCAGAATCCCTTAACAATTGGCAACGAGAAACACATGGTGTTGGGTAATACCTAACAATTGGCAACTAAAACCAAAACTCATTGCGGAATGATTCATTTTGGCAATGAGGAAAAAGGTTGTTGCCGGAAGATACTCCTTTGGCAACCAAATTATGTATTTGTTGCCGAATGTCGTCGCCAATGGTGTAATTTCTTGTAGTGAGTGACGAGGGACTCGATGATTAGGCAGTATGCACAAATTATGACTTATGGTTTCAGGGGGTTATACGTAGTAATGGCTTGTCGAGAGGAAGTTTTTCAGGAATTTCATCATTTACAGTTTACAGTTCACCCAAGAAGTAAGAATATGTATCACGATCTACTACGCTAGTTCTGGTGGAGGGGTATAAAAGAAGATGTAGCGCAGTTTGTATCGTGATGTTTGATTTGCCAGCAGGTTAAGGAAGAACACTAGAGACCAACAGGGAAGTTACTGCCTTTATCAGTAGTAGAGTAGAAGTGGGAACATATCACAACGGACTTTGTTACAGATCACAGCAAGGCCACAATGCTATTTGGGTTGTAGTTGATCGATTGATGAAATTGGCACTTTTTGAGGATGCGACGATGGATTCTGTGACCACACTCAACAGGTTGTTTATTTGAGAAATTATAAGACTTTACGATGTTTCGGTGTCTATTTTTTTGGATCAGGATCCAATGTTCATGTCATGGTTTTTGTGAAGTTTTCAGGAAAACTTAAGAATTCAATTGAACTTCAGTACATCGTTTCACCTCCAGATAGACGAACAGTTAAAGTGGACAATTTAGATCTCAAAGGACATGCTAAGAGCAGTTTACTTGACTTTTGGGGCAGTTGTGAGGATCACTTACCTCTAGCAGAGTTTACTTACAACAATAGTTATCAGTCAAGCATTGGGATGGTTAATCCGAGGCTTTATACAAGCAGTCGTGTAGGTCACCAATTTGTTGGACAAGTGGTGCAGTCAGTATGAGATCAAACTTGATTCATGAAATGAGCAAGAAGGTCAGTGTAATTCGACAGTGACTACTCACATCTCAAAGTCATCAGAAGAGTTACGCAAACTGGCAGAGACGACCTTTAGAATTCAAGACGGGTGATCATGTATTTTTTAAGGTTTCTCCACCGAGAGGTCTGAGGAGATTTGGTTAGAATGGGAACTTATCAACGGGTTACATTAGGGGCCTCTTAAAAATCTTGCGAGAGTCGGGATTGTTGCATATCAGTTGGCATTACCACCACAGTTTTCAAAAGTGCACGATATTTTTCACGTCTCGATGTTAAGAAGTATAAGACAGATCCTTCTCATGTGTTAGATTGATTAACTTGGAGCTGGAAGACGTATTATTTGAGGAACATCCAATGCAAATTATTGACTCTACGGGGCAGGTTCTTCGGGGCAAGACTATTCCATAGGTGAAAGTGATGTGGTGACATCACGGGGTTGATGAGACTATGTAGGAACGGGCGTTTGAGTTGTACACTAAATATCAGAGTTGTGTGCTGGTTAGGTGAGTTTTGAGTTTTGAGGACGAAACTATTTTCTTAGTTAGGGAGGATGTAATGACTCGGTCAAATAGTTAAAATGTAGGTGGGTTTGTTTTTGTAATTATATAAGTTTTGGAGAGCCTTTTGGTGAATAACCACAAGTGACTTTAAAAGATAAAACTATTTTTTTTCTCTTTCTCTTTCTCTCTCTCTTCTCGACAGCAACCCAGCTGACCCACTTCTTTCTAGTTCTTTCTAATTCATTTTATTCTTCTTCCTTTAATCATCTATTTTTATGTTCTTAGTGTAACTTTTTGCTATTAATCCTTAAGGGTTTGTGTTCTACTCTTCAACTCCTACACGGTGGTGTTTTCGGTTCGTGATTTCGACGAGATCAAGTCCTTGCCCTAGATTCAATCATCAAGAGGTAAGGGATTTTCACTTAGGGTTTTTGCTAGTTAGCTAATATGCTTCAGTTATTCATGAATCCATGGTAGAAATTATGTCTGAAGGACACTTGAATAAAACTAGGGTTTTACATAAACTTGACATATTATTATTTGTGATTTTTTGTTGATTTGATAAAATTGAAAATATACTTGGTATGTTGTGATTTTTAATTTGATAATTCTCTAATTATTTGAATTTTTTAGTTAAAATTTGAAATTAGTACATGACGAAAATTAGGGAAAACTTAGAAACTTTAAACTTAATGTTTGATATATAATATTTGAAATATTTTTATGCCTAGGATGTGTTTAGAATTAATGTTAAAGGCATAGAAAAATTTATATAAATTATTTGAATAAAATAAGTAAGTTGACATATTGGGTTTTATGATATAAATGAAATTTGAACATGCTTGATACATTACTTTGTACCTAAAATGTATCTAAAGCTAATATTATGACAATGTGATATTATTTGGATAAAAATAGTGATTAAAAGTGATGAATTTACTTGTTTTGACATAGTTTATGTTGCTTGCATGTTGTTGGATGCCTAGTTTAGGCTTTGAAATAATTGTAAGTTTGATTTTAGACCTTTGGTTATTATAAGAAATTATGATATCAATTTGGTGACTTGAATATTATTAGTTTTACCTTTATATGATATTTATGTTGGTTGAGACTTGGTTTACAGTCTATCGGTAGTTGGGCATGGTCGAGCATGGACTTGAGGCCTTGGCCCTAGGATTTGCATTAGAATAAAGGCCTGGTGCCTCATTTGGCGGGATACATGCACCCTTTGGGTAAGTCCCATAAATAGTGAAATTACTTAGAAACACGCGTCCTTTGGGTGATATCCCATAAGGAGCGGAAAAAGTTGCAGGTGAAATTGTATCCACTTCTCAGTATGGCCGGTTGCATGCATGCATGTGCATTGGGGTAGACTTGGGTGAGTCCGGACATTTTTATTTATTTTCTTATGCGTTTATCATTTTAGTTTTGGTCTTATAGAGTAAGCTTGACCTTGTTAATATTGGTGATGGGATTATTTGTGAATTGAGGTTGTGAGGTTGTGAGTGTATGTTTATCATGTAAATGAAATAATATGTTAATTGTGTTAGATGAGTGTACCTTATTTATTTTATTGTTCCATTGTGTTATTTTTTGTAGATGTAGAAAATAAAATATTAGATTTGTGACTTAAACCTTATTTAGCATTGATTGGTTATTCGATTAATTTGTGTGTTGGGTTCATGGCATTGGGAATCAGGTTGATACTTAGGTTTGAGATAGCATTTTTTATACTATCGCGCATTTTTTTACTGTACACTTGCATATGTCACTTCATATTTATTAACTTTGTAGCATAACCTCTTATTAGGCCGTGATATGCTCACCCCACCACAGTGTCGCGCCTTGATTTTTCACACTCGAGAAAACAAGTATGCAAAACACAGTACTCTCTCATTAAAACTCTTCCTATTAGAAGGGCGAGTGCGACTAGGTTTGAATTAGAAATTGACTTGAATTAGGGCTATTGGAGAAAGAGTTGGAGTCGCCACCTAACTTTTAGGTGAGTTAGGTCACCTAAAACTAAGTACAATTCAAAGATTAAACTTAGGGTTTTTAAAAAGGTTTTGAAAAACTTCCTTAAGAGAGGGTTTTTGGAAAAAAAAAAAAAAAAAAGGTTGTTTGGCAACCTTTGAAAAGATTTAAGTTCTTTTTGAAAATAACTCCTTTTTTGGTCTTTCGAAAACAGTGATTCGAGGTTTGAAGGTTGGTTACGTATAGGGAAGATGCACTAGGCTATCACCCTATCTCGCCCTTGTGGTACCTACATGTCTATTCAGGCTAGGATCACACATTTAGAATCTTCAATTGTCTATTGTCCAACTATATCTACTTTGAAAAGAATTTTAGAAAAAAGGTTTGATATGATGCATGACATGCAAGTGTAAGAAAAGAATTTAATCTAGAAAATAGATTTGAAGTTTGAAAGAGGTAGTGAAAATTGAAAACTTTAAAAAAGTTGTGAAATTGAAAATTTGAAAAAAGGTTGTGACCGCACCCATGAGAGTTGCTTACGTATCCCTTTGTTGGGAATCAGGTCAGTCATAGTTCGGACTCGAGATCCAATTGAAAATAGACACTTTGAGGTCTTTGAAAAGTTTGACTTGAAAATGTTTAATTTGGAACTTTGATTGGAAGATTGAAAATTGAACTTTGATTTGAAATCGAACTTGGAATTAACTCTGATTTGAAATTGAACTTGAGGATTTGAAATTAAGCTTTGATTTAAAATTGAACTTGAGAATTTCGAATTTAACTTTGAAGTAGAATTGAACTTGACTTGAAAGGATTGAGTTAAGCTTTGAAATCATCTTAACTTAGATTGAAATTTTAAAACCATCTTGATTTTTACTTGACTTTAAAGAAGAGTCTTTGAAAAGAGTTGAAACTTCCTAACTTTAGGGTTAGGGTTAAACTATGGTTTAGATATCCTAGGACATAGGTAACCTAGGGTTGAAGCATGTAATTGAAAATAGAAAGGTTTGCTTTTAGAAAGTTGAATTTTAGAAAAGTTCCAAATTAGAAAGGTTTCGAATTAGGAAAGTTTCACTTTAGAAAAGTTTTGAATTAAGAAAGTTTCATTTTAGGAAACTTTTGAATTAGGAAAGTTCCATTTTAGGAAAGTTTTCTTTTTAAGAAAGAGTTAATTTTGGAAAGATTTAAATTTTGAAAAGTTTTGAATTTGGAAAGATTTGAAATTAGAAAGATTGAAATTTGGAAAGATTTGAAAGCTTGAAATTAGGAAATGTTGTAATTAGGAAGGATTGGAATTAGGAAGGATTAGAATTAGGAAAGATTTGATAATTTGAAATTTAGAAAGTTGGGATTTGAAAAGGTTTGAAATTATGAAAGATTTGATTTCTATTTCCTAACATAGAAGATTGAATTTTATTTCCAAAAAAAAGATGATTTGATTCTACTTCCAAAATTGGAGGATTTGATTTGGTTTCCTAAATTGAAAGATTTGATTTGGTTTCCTAAATTGGAATATTTGATTTGACATAGAATTAGGAAGGTTGAGTTTTGAAAATCTTGGATTTGGAAATCTATGATTTGAGGCAAAATAGAGAGCCATGATTTTATGTGAGAAAACTAGGATTTTTTAAACATGGACCCTAGGGCTTGACTTGGACTTCATGAGAAAGAGTTTTTAAAAGGTAGATCTTTAAAAAGAGTTTTTGGGAAATAGATTTGCAAAAAAATTTGGAAAGAGGTTCGAATATAGACTTTTGCCAGTCTCTTAAACATTCCACTTTCCTAAAACGATTTTAACCATGAAAAGTTTACAACCATTCTAGGGTTGTGATTTTGACAACAACTATGGCTTGAAATATGGATCATAATGATCACATTGAATGTAACACTTTCCTAAAAGAACCCTAACCATGGAATGGCTAGAATCATCATAGGAGTGTGGTTTTGAAAACAACTTGGGGTTTGAATCCAAATTTAGACCTTGATGGTCATATTAAATTTAACACTTTCCTAAAACAAACCTAATCATTGAATGACTGGAATTATCCTAGAAGTGTGATTTTAAAAACACGTTTGAAACAAGAAAGTTTTGAATGCAAGTTTTGAAAAAGAACTTTGATGTCAGTTTAAAAATAACTTTGAATGCAATTTTGAATTCAATGCGTGGATATGATAACCATAATGCAATAAGGATGTGAACATACAAGGCTGGGTTTCACCACATAATCAAGGAGGCTGAACCCACACCATTTTAGATTGAACTTGAAAAAAGTCCCCAACACGGTGACCTTCAACAATCCTTCCTAGGCATGAGTCGAGAAGTACCTTTGTTTCAAGTATGCAAGAAAAGGAGGTAGAAGATGGAGATTAAAATAGAAGAAAATCCAAGTAGGTTAGGAGAGAGAAGAGAGAGGGGGATTACATAAAAAAAAATAGAAAACCAACCTTGTCTTCTTCTTGCTTTGTTTGCTTTACTTGAGTTAAAGTTTGAGAACCTTGATCTTCAATGGATACTTGGAGGCTTATTTTTTAGTGTATAGAGTGTATGGAAACTAGGGTTTGAGTGTATGGAGGCTAGGGTTTGAGGAGGCTTAAAAGAATTAGGGTTTTGAGAGAATTCAAACTCTTTTTTCAGAGAGGCAGAGTTTCTGGACTGAATTTGCGGACCCTTTTTATATAGGAAGAGGTTTGTATTTATAGGCAATTGAAACAAAAATTGGCGCTTGTTGCAGTGGCACCAGTGCAATTTTAAATTTGGCGCCAATTGGAGTGGCACTAGGCCATTTATTGGCTTAGCGCTACTACTAGTGATGCCGGCCACTTAGGAAAGTTTTAAGGCAGTAAGAAACGTATCTTTTAACCTTTTGATTGCAAGGCAAAAGATTTGGGCCCCTGTCCTAGTAACTACCATGCAATTTTTGACTTGGCTCTACTAGAAGTGACTCCGAAAGGTCTGGGAATGATCCAGAAGGCTACGGATAGACAGAAACCCTTGGAATGCGTCCCAAAGGTAACGAATTTAAGAAATAATGCCGGAATATTTGAAAAGATTGATTGGCCCACCAGGGGCAAAACAGTTAATTAGCCTAGGGAAACACCGAAATGGACTCGAGGTGACCCATGAGAAGGCTTGAAGGTTGGAAACACTATCAAGAGTGTTCCGAGGGGTTGCCAGTTTGATACTCAAAGCTGGTGTGGTTGGAAAAGGCAACAGGCCCATTAGGGACAAAATAGTCATTTTGCACCAGGCTTGCTGGAATAGACTTGGAATGATCCAGAAAGGTGTTGGAAGACCAAGAATACTATTAGAAGCATACTCGAAAGGTAAGCGGTTTGATACCCAAAACTGGTTTGGTTCTTGGAACCGATTGGATGCCTAGGGACAAAATGGCCATTTTGACCGGATGGTCTCGGAATTGATCTGGAACCAACTGAAAGGCACTTAAACTTGTCGGATTGTCTTTAGGATAATCTTGGAAGGGCGGACTTGCCGCTCTAGGGACTTAGGTACTTTCTCGAGAAGCGTGCCGAAAGGGCCCAAGGAGTAGTTTGGTCATTTTTCATCAAAATGGGCTAGTAAGTACGGGTGTTGACTGGGATTTTGAGTGTTTTCGTCATTGTGACGGTGTGTGACGAGTTAGTTTCCAAAGGTATCCCATTTTTCGGTAAACGTGCCACGGCCAAGAGACGTGTTCGGTCCTGTGACAGAGGGGGTTTGTTAGCAAATCCCAATGTCGGCCTGTTTGTGAGTGCTTTCATCACTCTGATAGTTGCGATATTTGTAAATGTTTCTGTCACTCTGACAGTGTACGCTCATTCCAAAAACTACCTAATCTCGGGAAACTGCTGGATGGTCTTATCGTCTGAGGGATTAACTTTCTCAAAAGACGTGTCAGATAGGGGACATTCTACATTGACGGGCTAGCAGGTGCCAAAAGTGAACCAAGCATGTTAATGATAATCAATCAAGCTTATCTATCGTAGAACAATGTCTTCACCAAGCATTTTCATTGATTTACCATACATAACAAGCACTATGGCAACTTAACAAGTAGAAAAAATTAACTAAAGTTACAATTTAATACAAAAATTTTGAAAGAATTCCCAATAAGTGTAAGATGGGAAAATGGTTTAGGAGAATACGAAAACTAAAAAGTTACAACGTGCAGCAACAGTTTCAATTAGGTAGAAATAGAAAAAGGTAGGGAGGCTATTTATGGCATTCAAAATCAAGTGTATTTACTTATAATCGTGCATGGAGTTTATACTACCCCACATAAGTTGTGACAAAATAGTAGAATAACAATTGTGCTATGAAAGTGAACAAAATATCAATATAGATAAATTTGAATTCATTGAATCATCCTCGCAACAACTAAAAGTTCTTTAATACATAATGAATAAACAAAAACGATGGCGATGGTAATGGTAATGGAGTCTGCTTCTGATTAGCCAGTGGGGCTGGTGGCTGGTTGTGATCTGCAAGAGGAGATAATGCTTATTGTTATTGGCGAGGGTTGTTGTTGTTGTGGCCGTAGCCATGGCCCTATCCAATAGTAGTGCCACCAATTGTCTGGTGATTAGTTGATGGCAATGAATTGAGCACTTCAATGGATAAGCTCTCTTCATTATTTAGCAAAACAAAAAGAGGAGAAAACATGAAAAAAAACTTTTTTTTCTCTCATTGCTTAGCAAAACAAATATAATAGAAAGCAGCATTAAACTCAATTAATTTCTTCGAGCTTCTCAATGACTAAATAGAGCATAAAGTCAGATCACAGATACCAATCATGAAATAGCTTAAAAATGAAAGGATAAATAGAATGCTTGGGTACAAAGAGAGGTTACCTGCGTGATCATCATGGCATGGATGCTCATAGTCCCATTACAAAGCTTAGAAAAAAACAGTGAAGAGAGCCAAAAAGAAAAGCAAAGAAGTACACAGAGAGAGAGAAAGAGAGAGAGAGAGAGAGAGAGAGAGAGAGAGAGAGAGAGAGAGAGAGAGAGAGAGAATGCAAGTATTGTAGGTAAAGAAAATGAGAGAAAAATGAAAGAAAATCAAATTCATAAATAAACAAAGAAATCAAATTTAATGAATTACCTCTATCAGATTATAGGTGTAGTGATAAGCCATGGAAGAGATAGTGCGGAGTTTTTGTCAAACTTTTTGTAATGGAGAGTTCATTCTCTACTATGACGTAAAATATGTAAAACCATATGTGGTATATGTATATAGGATTGGATTATAAATGCATATACTTATGCTATATATAGAGCGTTAATGCATTGTTATTGCTGCAAATAATCTTTCTTTCTTTTTTTATGTTTGATTGATTGGTTTCACTAAAGATTTTGTTTCCTTTAGTCTTGTCAGAATTTAACTCCTTTAATAACTATCTATAATTAAAATTTTCATTTAATTATTTTTTATTTTGTTTTGCTTTCCTTTATAAGAGAGGGAGAGAGAAGTCTAATTGGTTAAATGAGTTAGGTGTGCCACGTGACTTCTTACAAAATTAGGATTTTTAGAAAAATAGAAATTGATTTTTGAAGTCATGTGAGCCTCTCACTACATTTGCATAAATAAATAGTGTAGATATATATTGTTTACAACTTTATAATTTGAAAAACTCAAATTAGGCTCTTAGTTTGGTTAAATTTGTTCATTTAAATCTACATGAATGATGGAAGCATGAAATGTCTCAGTTGGGTATTAATGTACACACTTTATTATTTATTGAGTGATGGTCTGATACATTATTAAGTGCAAAATAATTTGAATACTTATTTTATTATTTATACATAATTTTAAATATATTAACAATGCAATTATGACATTGCGATTCAATTCCAGTTTGATTTCGGTTGAACTAACAGTTGAACCAGTGACCCATGACTCGGTCCTTTTATGGTTCACTCAATGGTCCGAGTTTTAAAGCCTTGCTACACGTAATTGACATGGTGCATGCATACAAAAAAAAATGATGATGAATTGTTTAATGGACAACTGAAAAAAAGGTCACAAGAATAGGGTATTATGTTTTTTGCCAAAAATCAAGAATTTTAGCAAAAATTTATGATTGCAAAAACAAACTATGTTGGATGACCTGACATGCTGTAAATATTAGGTGGCTACTCTAAACTTGTTCAAAATCAAAAGACCCCTTTTAAACCAAAACCTTGTCTCACCTACGAGACACTTTTAGGTAGTCTGAAATTAGGTTGCGACAGCCACCAAAACTTTATCAGGATTTGCCTACTTTCAGCAATTCGTGGAGGGTAATATTGGAAAAATAAATTGTATCTGACGGAGAAGTATTCTGAAAGTGCACTCCCATTTCTAACATTGTATTAGACATGCCCATATACGCCCATTTGTGTTTATGTATAAGCCTATACATGTGTGGGGGTGTAGATGCAAATGTATGTGTACACACACATATACATTGCTATAATATCCATTTCACTATAGGTCATCCAAAATAGTGCCATCCAAATATAATATTAAAATTAACATCACTTTTAAAATACAGCTACAAAACTTACTTCTACTTTTAAGCTATAGGCAAAAATTACAAGTTTACAATGTTTTATTAATAATAGAACTTATTAGTTTGCAAAAGCTCAAAATCTCCAAGAATATACAAATCCCCTTCTCCAAAAAAAAAAAAGTTTACAAAAGAAAGTAAAGAAAAAGGAATTGCATCCCTTATCCAAAAATATAAGGAGTCAAGTCAAGTATCATTCCTTCCAATCAATGAATTGAGTACTCCATGCCCTTAATAAATAAATAAAAACCTCATGTTTCTCTCCCTCCGCAAACACCATATCAAACTTAAAGAAGCCGTCACCCAAGCCTTCTGGTTATAACCCCTCAAACATCCCTTAATCCAAGAAATTCAAAGATACCTAACGGACTAAGGTATTATCCACCGAACTCCAAACAAAGAGAGCGCCGAACTCTAAACCTATCTAGCAACTAGGCAATGCAATAAAATATAATTCGCATTTCCCCCTACACTCTTATACAAGCAACACCACTCCGTCATAACTTTACTTCTCCTCCTCAAATTGTCATTCATTAAAATAGCTTTAGGAACTGCCTCCCAAGCAAACAATAGCCACTTTGGGAGAGTGCCTTGGGCCTCCAAATCCCCTTTCACGAGGAGGGATCTTTTGCCCCAATAAGCCCAATAAAAAGAGGATAAAAAAAACACTCCTTTCCTCGACCCTATCCAAGCCAAAGTGTCTTCCCTAGCTTGATCAAGCAATCTTGAAGCATGCCCAAAGACACTTCAACTAACTCCACCTCCCAGTCCCCTACAAAGTCCTTTCGAGTCAAGATGTCCACACCACCTTAATGGAGATGAGGTCCAACATCAATCATAGATAATTCTAAATTCACCCTAATACCATAAAGATCCAAAAAAGACTTCCTTAAGGGTATCTGGCCAAACCAAGAATCTTAATAAAACGTACTCTACGCCTATTCCCCACTCTCTCTCTCTCTCTCTCTCTCTCTCTCTCTCCAAAGCAAATCTCCATAACCATCCCCTAACAAAATTCTATTGAACATCTCTGATGCCTTGTTTGAATGTAGCTTTTTTTTATGAGCTTTTGGCCCTAGGTAAAAAAGCTAGAAGCCTTAAAACAAAAGGCCTAGAAAAAATAATTGCATCCAAACGAAGCACACAACCCCAAACCACTCCCCATCACTCGTAAGCACACATCTTTCCAACCAACAAAGTAATTGATAAATTCCTCCCCTATACCTCCTCAAAGGAAATCCTTCATCAACTTTTCAAGCCTCCTCCCTACCCAGTGTTACCCGAACTCTTTTAAAATGCATGAAATATGTTAAGCCGAGAAGGTCGGGCAAGCAGTCAAAACCAAACCCCAAGTATCGGGATAAGGATGGACATGGGAGTGTCGTTGCATGTGAAAGTGGAGAACAAGTCACGAGTCAACTCACCATTTATGTTTCTTCAAGCGAGTCACGAGTCAACTCGCCGTTTATGTTTCTTCAAGTATTATGTTTCTTGTTATTGTTTTTCTATTAGTAGCAATAGCCTTTATTTTCAGCAACTTGTACGTAGGAACTGGTGGGCTTTTGTTTATTTAAACAAACCTAAGACATGAATAAAATCATCAAGCAAAATATCCAACTTGTGTTTAACTCTCACCCCAACGAGAGTATCGTGACTATCATTACTTGCACCAAATTGCTAACTAGCTTTGACTGGGACCTAACATTGGTATCATAGCAAGGTTGCAATGGCATCAAATAAAGAAAGACTCAAGCATCTGGAGGCAGGGCTCGATGAGCTTCAAGATGGGATGAATCGCATGGAGTTAGGAATGATCGACAAGCTATACCAGCTAGAAGACACCATTAATAGATTATCTGAAGCGTTCATCTCTGTCAAAGAAGGCTCCAACAATAACGCTAATGACCGAGCTGGTCATTCTCGAGCCAACCGAGAGGAAATCCACGACGAGACGGAAGGATACCGGCAAGTGTTTTTATCCAAGATGGCGAAGTTGGAAATTTCAAAATTCTCAGGAGACAACCGAACAAAATGGTTTGACCGTCTAAACCAATTTTTTGAGTTCTAAGGCATTCTTAATGCCAAGAAGGTGCCATTAACTTCCTTCCATTTGAAGGGTGAGGCTAACCAATGGTGGTAGTGCGTTCAAAGGGCTCTTCGGGAGGGGCGCTGGCTTTGGAAGTTTTCGAGGAGGAGCTCTGGGCTCGTTTTAGCCCCTCGGGCTACGAGGACTTCGACGTGGCCCTCTCACGAGTCAAGCAGGTGGGTTCTCTAAGGGATTATCAGCACAAGTTCGAGAGGCTAAGGAACCGAGTCAGGGATTGAACTCAAAAGGCGCTCGTGGGACGTTCATGGGCGATTTGAAGGCCGAGATTCTTGATGGAATTCAGATGTTCAAACCACAAACACTGAAAGATGCCATTAGTTTAGCAAGAATGCAAGACAACCAACTCACAAGACAGCGGAGGTTCATGCAACCTGATCGCTCCCTGAAAGGGTGATACTTAACTGCAAGTGCACGGTCGCGATGTAGTAGTAATTTCTCGTAAGTATGAGATCGATCCTACAAGGAAGATGGTTTACGTAAATAGGAAAACTTGCAATGGATCAAAAATCTTAGGAAAAATACTCCAATAAAGAAAAAAAATATAATTTTAGGTTAAGAAAAGATTTGTTATCTAATTTAAACTAAGAAATAAAGAAAAAGTCCTAGGATCAATCAATCCAACCAATTGTCTCTTGGAATTTCGAAAGAGATAATTTAATAACTCAAATCCTTCAACTACATCATGAGTCTCGGATTCGGAAGATTTAGCGATTAAAACAAGTGTTCTTCAAAACTTCAACTTCTAGAATAAATTAGGTTGTTAGAATCAAGGATGAGCACCATTGATTCGTGCAATGTATATATTGAATATAGATTCACGCATAAACATTACCGAACATAATCAAACATCCAAGCTTTTGAAGGTTTCTAGAACAAAGAAGAAAGAACAAAAATTTAACTTTGAAACCCAAAATTGTATCTCATTTGTTCATCCAAGATCTTCAATTGATCTTCACAATTGATCCAAAGAAGAAAATTTTTAGCTACTCATCTCCATCTATGAAAACTTGAAGTAATTGAATAAGTACTAAAAATCTTGATCTTCATGCAAAAAAAAATGATAGAAATCTTGAATCTAAATCTAAAACGCGATAAATTGAATTGAAAAACAATATATTTAATTACAAGAAGTGAAAACCTAACTATTCTAACCCTACTCTTACTCCTAAAACCTAGAAAAATGTCCTCCCCATTTTAGGGTTTAATTAGAAGTATATATAATTAAGTTTGCAGTCCTAAACTAACAAGAAAACAAAAAAATTCAAAGTTGTGCTGTGTCATCATCCGAACAACCAAAACAGTGCATTTTTCAACGTTCGAACGATGAAATAGTAAATCTTGAGAAATCTTTCTCCCGTCATCCGAATGAGGACTTCAGTGGTTAACTTCTAGGCACCTTTTTAACTCTATTTCCTATAGAAATCAAAATAGACTTAATTAATACTAGGATATAACTAAAGAAGTATATATAATCATAACCTAAGCGTAACAAAGCACGAGTTAAGGTTTTATATTTCACTTTTGGAGCGCAATCACAACCCCCATCACCTGTGTGAGCTCTACCCACTCTTCTACCACCAGTTCGAGTGGCCCCCGTTGCACCTGCTACTCTGGCAAGAAGGTTAACATGGGATGAGATGCAACGACGCCAGGTGCAAGGACTGTGCTTCAACTGTAATGAGCGGTTCATGGCAGGGCACCAATGCCAACAACCCCAACTGTTGCTACTTGAAGGACACATCGGTGCAGCAAATATCAAGTGCGAATAGATCACCGATCAGCGGCCTGTCGAAGAGGACCAAGGTGAGTTGCCGGAGCATGAACCAGAGCCGAAAATCACTTTTCACACATTGACAGGTGTAAGCACCCCATTTTTGACCGCTCGGCAGTCTACACTCCGTCCAGACGTTTTCAAGTCATTTTGGGAATATTCCAATCGAAACCAATTCTCTAGGTCCAAATTCCGTCTTTCCATCGTTTCGCGGGCCTGTCAGGCCCAAATAGAGGCAAAATGACCAAAATGCCTTTAGGCGCATTATCCTTTCCTTTCCGACTCCAACCCCTCTCTCGAGACAGTTTATTCCTCGAGACGGTCTGAGTACCAAAACTACTCACAAAACCGTTAGAGTAGCGGAAATACTCACAAAACCGTTAGAGTAGCGGAAATACTCCAAAATCGTTAGAGTGGTAGAAACACTCACAAAACCGTTAGAGTAGCGGAAGTACTCACAAAACCGTTAGAGTGGCGGAAACACTCACAATCCAGGCACGTCTCTTCGGAGACGGTAAGACCCCTTTCCAATCCCACTCTCGAGACAGTTTATTCCTCGAGACGGTTCCAACCCAGGCGCGTCTCTTCGGAGACGGTAAGACCCCTTTCCAATCCCACTCTCGAGACAGTTTATTCCTCGAGACGGTTCCAACCCAGGCACGTCTCTTCGGAGACGGTAAGACCCCTTTCCAGTCCCTCTCTCGAGACAGTTTATTCCTCGAGACGTTCCGAGTAGCAAAACTACTCACAAAACCGTTAAAGTAGCGGAAATACTCACAAAACCGTTAGAGTAGCGGAAATACTCACAAAGCCGTTAGAGTAGCAGAAATACTCACAAAGCCGTGAGAGTAGCGGAAATACTCAACCCCATCCGAGTAGCAGAAATACTCAACCCCGTCCGAGTAGCGAAAATACTCAACCCCGTCCGAGTAGCGGAAATACTCACACCGTTAGAGTGGCGGAGACACTCAAAACCTAGGTCAACACCCGTGTCTGTTAGTTCACTTCGGTGAAAAATGACCAGACTACCCTTAGGACCTTTTCCAAGACTTTCCGATCAAGATGACCATTTTGCCCCTAAGCATCCACGCCGGCTCTGGGTATCAAACCGGTAACCTCCTGAGAATACTTTTTATAGTGGTCTCAACCTCCGCTTACCTTTCCGGATCATTCCGAGTCAGTTCCGGCCAACCCGGTACAAAATGACCGTTTTGCCCCTAGAGGGCCAGTCTCCTTCTTCGACCACACCGACTTTGGGTATCAAACCGGTAACCTCCTGAGAATACTTTTTATAGTAATCTCAACTCTCTTTTACCTTTCCGGATCATTCCGAGTCAATCCCGGCAAACCCGGTACAAAATGACCATTTTGCCCCTGGTGGGCCGATCACCTTTTCCGACCACACCGGCTCTGGGAATCAAACCGGCAACCTCTAGGAGCATTCTAAATAATGTTTCCAAATCCCAAGTCTTCTTCCGGGACAGTCCAAGTCTGTCCCGGCAGTTTTCCGGTCTAGTTAACCGTTTTGCCCCTAAAGGCTCGGTCGACCTTTCCGACACATCTTATCTTCATTTTTCAAGTCAAATACCTCCAGGACACTATTTTAAGTGTTCCTGCTCCTTTTCGGCCTTCCGGGTCATTCCCGGCTCCTTCAAATCATTCCCGGACTTTCCGGAGTCACTCCTAGTGAAGCCAGGCTAAAATTTGCATGGTAGTCACTAGTACAGGCGCCCAAATCTAGTCAAAGATACGTTGCTTGCCGACCTTAAACCTTTCCTAATTGGCTGGCGGCACTCCTAGTGGCGCCAGTGTAAAGTTTGCCCTGGCGCCACTGTAACAGGGGCCAGGTTTGTCCAACTTCTATAAATACAGAGCCTCGTTCAACGTGAAAAAGGTCTGCAAACTTAACCTAAGAATCCTATATTTCGATATACAGAGCTCGAGCATCTCCTAAACCCTAGCCTCCCTAGGTTTTCCAAACCCTAGCCACTATACACAAACCCTAGCCTCCTATACACTCATACACTCCCCCATACACTCATACACTAGCCTTCAACCATCCTTTGAAGACTTGAAGAGCTTCCATCCAAAGCTTGAAGACAACTCTTGAAAACTGAAGGTGAAGATCAAGACAAAGACCGAAGACCGAAGACAGCGCAGCGCGCAAAATAAAGAAGACATACAGTAGGCTTTTTGTTTAATTTTCTGCACTTCCCCCCTCTCTCTTCTCTCTCCAACCCACTTGGGTTTTCTCTATTTTAATCCCCCATCTCTTTCCCCCCCCTTTCTTTGCATGCTTGAAATAAGGGGATTCCCGGTCCATGTGTAGGATTGGGCTATTGGAGAGTCACCGTGTCGGGGGCTTTCTTCTAGTCTAACCAAAGACCACGTGGGTCCGGCCCCCTTGATTATGTGGTGAAGCCTTAACCTTGTATGTTCATGACCCCAAATTGCATTGTGCATATCATAATTTTGCATTTTCCAAAAACCGTTTTCAAAGTTATTTTTCAAAACATTTTCAAACTTGTTTTCAAAATTGCATCAAAATCTCTTTTTCAAAAACATGTTTTCAAAACCACAATTCTAGGGTGATTCTAGCCTTTCCATGGCTAGGGTTGCTTTAGGAAAGTGTTACATTAAAAGTGACATTTTTTGTCTATATTTTCAAATCTTATTGTTTTCCAAAACCACTTTCTTAAAGTGGTTCTAGTCCTCTTATGGCTAGAATCGCTTTAGGAAAGTGAGATATTTTTATACTTTTCAAAAACTCTATCTCTTCAAAAATCTCCTCATAAAAAATCTTTTTTCCAACATACTTTCCTAAAACTCTTCTCTCCAAAATTGTTTTCAAAAACTCCCCTCCAAAATCTATTTTTCAAAACCCTTTCTTCTTTTTTTTTTTTTTTTTTCAACTCCTTTCCAAAACTCTCTCTCTTAAAAATTCACTTTCCAAAAACGCTCCCTAAAAATCTTTCCAAAAACTCTCTCTTCCAAAATTTTCCTTCTAGAAACTCTCCTCTAGGATCTTCTTTCCAAAATCTACGTTTCTAAAAACGCACTTTCCAAAACTCCTTCTCTTTAAAATCTGTTTCCAAAAACTCCCTCTTCAAATTCACTTTCCAAAAGTTCCTCCCTAGGATTCCCTTTTAGAAAACCTTCGTTTCCAAAAACGCACTTTCTAAAATCCCTTTTCCTTAGAGCCTAAGCCAAGCCCTAGAACCCACAATTAGGAAACCCTAAATTTTCTTCCCAAAAACATGGTTTTCAAACTTTGCCCCAAACCTGGGTTTCCAAAACTTCTTGTTTTCTACATCAAAACTATACATGCTTCCAAAACCTATTTTCTACGTTAAAATTCAACACTTCCAAAACTAGGGTTTCTAGAATCTCCCTTTCCAAATCCTTGCCAAATCCTATCTTCTCTTTAGGAAACCAAATCAAATCTTCCCGTTTAGGAAATTAGACCCAATCCTCCGTTTTTGGAAACAAAACCAAATCCAATCCCTCCCAAATCCAAATCTTTCCTAATTCAAATCCTTCGTAAACTTCCACTTTCCTAAACCCTAAGTTTCCAAAAACTTGAACATAAAAATCTTTCCTAATTCAACCCCCTTTCCAAATCTTAACTTTCCAAATTCAAGTTTTTAAACCTTTCCTAAATTCAAACCTTTCTTAATTTCAAGATTTTCTAAAACTCTAAAACTTTCTAAAATCTTAAATCTTTCTAAACTCTAAAACTTTCTAAATCCTAAACTTTCTAAATTTCAAATCTTTTCAAATCCAAAGTTTCCTAAATTCAAAACTTTCTTAAGTTAAATCTTTCTAAACCTAAATCTTTCTAAATTCTAAACTTTCTTAAACTTCAACATCTTCCTAAATCTAAGGTTTTTTTTAAATCCAAAACTTTCTTAATTCAAAACTTTCCTAATTCTAACCTTTCCTAATTCCAAAACTTTCTTAAACCTAAAACTTTCCTAATTTCAAAACTTTCCTAAACCTAAAACTTTCCTAGTCTCGAAACTTTTCCAAAAATAACACTTTCCTAATTCGAAACTTTCCTAATCTAAATTTTTCCTAAATTCCAAGTTTCCAAATCTTTCAAGATCTTTCCAAATCCAACATTCCAATCTGATCTTTCTTAATCTCAAGTCTTTCCTAGGTCTACTATCTTTCCGAAGTCTAGGTTTCCTAAAACCAAGTCTTTCCAAAATCTATCTCTTCAAATCAAAGTCCAATCCTCTCAATTTCAATTTCTAATCTCCTCTTCTAATCTCAAATCAAATCCAATTTTCAATTCAATCTCTTTTCAAATCAAACCTTCTATTTTCAATCGGACTCCGGTCCGAACTACGACTGACCTGATTCCCCCAAAGGGATACGTAGGCAACCTTCATAGGTGCGGTCACAATACTTTTCAAACTTTCAATTCCACCCTCATAGGTGCAGTCTCCATATTTTCAAATCCCAAATTCCAATCTACTTTCAAAATTTCTATTTTCAAATTTCTATTTCCAAATTTTCAAACTTTCCAATTTCAAATTCTATCTCTTCAAATCCATTTTCAAATCAAATTCTTTTCAACTTTATTTCCAAATCTATTTTTCAATTTTCTCTTGTTTTGCACTTGCATATCATGCATCATGTTAGTTTTCAAACATTGTTTTCCTAAAGTGAATAGGGTTGAACATACGTTAATTAAAGACTCTCATAGGTGAATCTAGGGTAGATTGACATGTAGGTACCGAAAGGGCGGGGTAGGGTGATAGCTTAGTGCGTCTTCCCTACACGTAACCAACCTCCGAACTTAGAATCACTGATTTCAAAGACCAAAAAGGAGTTATTTTTCTAAAAAAGGGCTAAATGTTTTCCAAAGGTTGCCAAACTACCTGTTTTCTTAAAAACCCTCTCTCGATAAGATATTTTCAAATTGTTTTCCAAAAACCCTAAGTGTAGTCTTCGGATTATTCTTAGTTTTTAGGTGACCTAACTCACCTTAATCAAGTTAGGTGGCGACTCCGAATCTTTTTCAAAAGCCCTTTATTCAAACCAATTTTCAATTCAAACCTAGTCGCACTTATTCTTCTAGGAGGGTGAGTTCTAACGAGAGAGTACAGCATTTTTTCCACTTGTGTGTGTATTCCTCGAGTGCAAAAAATCTGGGTGCGACAACAGGGTGGACCATGCCCAAGACCATGCATTTAAGGGCTCGGATTGACCCCCAAGAAGTTGTGGTGCTGATCGACAGTAGATCAACACACAACTTTGTTAGTGAATGAGTAGCCAGCATACTTCGATTAGTAGTTATACCAATGGAGGCATTTACGGTCTGTGCGGGAAACGGAGAGAGGCTATGCTGCTAAGGGTAATATGAGAAGGTATTAGTAAATTTACAAGGCACTGAGTTTTCTCTCACCCTTTATTTGTTGCATCTATCAGGCCTAGATCTTGTGTTGGGCGTATAATGGCTTGAAATGCTGGGCTTGGTGGTGTGCAACTGGAAATAGTTGACCATGGAATTTATTTAGGAGGATCAAGCATGAAGACTGTAGGCCCTTGATGCCCAAGCTATTCAGGCCACTTCAATGAAGAAGCTCTCCAAGGAATTCCGCCAAGGGCATGAGATATTTGATGTGTGTTTCCAGGTGGCAATCGACGTGGCATCACAGGAGAACATGTAGCCAAGCATGCAAACCGTTCTAGAAGTGTATGCTAAAATATTTAAAGAACCTACCAGTTTGCCACCGACCCGAGAGGTTGACCATGGTATTCTTCTAAGGGAAGGGACCGAGCCCATTAATGTCTACCCATATAGATATGCTCATTTTTAGAAAGCCTAAATAAAGAAGCAGGTCCAAGAGATGCTTGACTCGGGGCTCATCTGCCTTAGTACCAGTCCATTTTCTTCACCGGTACTCTTGGTGAAAAAAAAAGATGGGAGTTGGCGATTTTGCACAAATTACCGTGCCTTTAACGCTGCCACCATCAAGGATTGATTCCCCATTCCCATAATGGACGATATGTTGGATGAGTTATATGGCACTACCTACTTCACCAAGCTCGATTTAAGAGCTGGCTATCACCAAGTAACAGTAGACCCACCTAATATTCCTAAAACAGCTTTTTGCACTCATAATGGCCATTATGAATACTTGGTAATGCCTTTTGGCCTCTGTAATGCACCTTCCACATTTCAGTCCATCATGAATTCCATATTTTGCCCTCATCTTCGAAAATTCATTTTTGCTTTCTTCAATGATATTTTAGTCTATAGCTCCACGTGGGAGGAGCATTTGATGCATATAACACAAACTTTAGAAATTTTGAAGCAACATCATTACTTCATCAAGTTGAGTAAATGTGCATTCCGGCAGCAAGAACTGGAGTATCTAGGGCACATTATTTCCAGCCATGGGGTGAAGGTTGACAACAACAAAATTGAAGCTATGGTGGCATGGCCACGGCCTACTAACATTTCTGCTTTACATGGTTTTGTAGGCTTGACAAGGTATTACCAAAAGTTTGCTTGAAACTACGGCATTATCGCACGGCCTCTTACCAATCTTCTCAAAAAGAGGCAATTTGGATGGTGAGATGAAGCCGAAGCAACTTTCATAGCTCTCAAAAAAGCTATGGCATCCACACCTACCCTTGCCATGCTCAATTTCAACGACTCCTTTACCATTGAGACCGATGCTTAGGGGGAAGGGATTGGCAGCATCCTATCTCAACAAGGCCAACCCATTGCCTTCATGAGCTGAGCTCTTGGAGTGGCAAAGTAGTCTTGGTTTACCTACACCAAGGAAATGCTAGCAATCATTAAAGCAATTCGCGTGTGGTGACCATACCTACTTGGGAGGAAGTTTTTCATTCAAACTGACCAACAAAGCCTAAGGCATTTTTTGGAGCAAAGGGTAGCAAAGCTAGAGCAGCAAAAGTGGGTGGCCAAGCTATTAAGCTACGACTATGAGATTGTCTACCTTCTAGGCCGTGAAAATTCAGTTGCTTACGCCCTCTCACGCAAGCCTGACAGCATAATTCTCCATCATCTACACATGTCCAAAGTGGACATCTAGGAAGTAATCAAGCAAACCTCCAAAGATGATCAATATGTGTAGTCCATGGGCTGCCTAACCACCAATCAACCTAACAGACCCTACAAATGGTGCAATGGCCTACTAGTGTTCAAAGGCAGAGTGGTCATTCCTTGCAATTCAACCATTCAGGCCAAGTTATTACATGAGTTGCACAATACAAATTTAGGGGGATATTCAGGGATTTTACGCGCGTTTAAGAAGTTGGCCCAACAATTCTATTGGCTAAAAATGTACAAATTAGTTCAGGATTATGTTCAAAGTTGTGAAGTGTGCCAGCAAGTAAAATCCAAAACACATGCGCCAGCAAGACTGTGACAACCATTACCCATTCCCTGCCAAGTTTGGGATGACATTACAATGGATTTCATCGAAGGTTTACCAACCTCCAATGGGAAGGATACAATTTTGGTGGTCATTGATTGGTTAGGTAAGTTTGCTCATTTCGTTATATTAGCACATCCTTTCATAGCTAAAACGGTGGCGGAAAAATTTGTGGAGGGCATGATTAAGCTACATGGTCTTCCTCAATCCATTTTGAGCGATCGAAACCCGTTTTTTATCAGCAATTTTTGGCAAGAATTTTTCAAAATCTCCAGTGCCAAGCTGCGGCTTAGCTCTGCCTATCATCTGCAAACCAATGACCAGTTGAAGGTAGTCAATCGGTGTGTGGAACAATATTTGAGGAGCTTCGTCCATTAATGGCTGCAAAAATGGAACAACTACCTTCTATGGGCAAAGCTGTGGTATAACACAACGTATCATGCAGCTACAAGGATGACCCCGTTTCAAGCAGTATACGGGGGCCTTCCACCTCTTATTCCAGCTTACAAAGATGGTTTGTCACCGGTCAACGAGGTGGACCAAAGCCTAGCCATGAGAGATGAGCTGTTGAAACAATTGAAGAGCAACTTGGAAGTGTTTGTTATTAGGATGAAGCCAATAGTCGATCTTAAGCAGAGGGACATCACTATTGAAGTAGGAGATATGGTATTTCTCAAGCTACATCCGTATCGGCAACAGTCCGTTTTCAAACATACCCATCAGAAGCTTGTTGCTCAGTTTCATAAGCCGTATCGTATTTTATAAAAGATCAAAGTCATTGCCTATAAGCTCTAATTGCCGGAAGGAGCCCGCATACGCCCTGTTTTCCATGTTTCATTGCTAAAGAAATTTGTTGGCAAATGTTAGGCAACTTCTACAAACCTTCCACTTGTTTGGGACAAGGGGGTTATCCTTCTAATGCCTTGGCACATCCTTGATACTTGTTGGGTCAAGCAAGGTGACATATTTATGGAAGAAAGTTTGGTCCAATGGAAACACTTGCCCGTAGAAGAGGCAACGTGGGAGAGAACTCAAATGCTTATGGACCAGTTTCCAAGCATGGACCTTGAGGGCAAGAGTCCACTTGGAGGAAGGAGTATTGATAAGCCTAGAAGGCTGGGTAGGCAGTCAAAACCAAACCCCAAGTATCGAGGATAAGGATGGATGTGGGAGTGCCGTTGCATGCAACGTGGGAGTGTTGTTGCATGGAAGTGGGAATGTCATTGCATGTGGAAGTGGAGAACGAGTCACGAGTTGACTCGCCGTTCAGGTTTCTTCAAGTATTACGTTTCTTGTTATTGTTTTTCTGTTAGTAGCAATAGCCTTTATTTTTGGCCGCTTGTACGTAGGAACCATTGGGCTTTTGTTTAATTAAACAAACCTAAGACATGAATAAAATCATCAAGCAAAATATCCAACTTGTGGTTAACTCTCAGCCCAACGAGAGTATTGTGACTATCATTACTTGCACCAAATTGTTCACTAGCTTTGACTGGGACCTAACCAAGTACCCGTGTTGGACACTTGACACTTGGACTCTGACACTTGAGTAAGGATATGGATATGGGATAAGTACCCAAAACGTATTGTTGGATATTTGCCCAATAAAAGGCTTGGCCACCAAACTACATCTGAGATCTGCCTTCCTCCCAAAAAAGCATTTTAAGGATTTCAGAATTATTTGCTCAATATCGGATGTTCACAATGGATGGAAATATTGGAAAAAGGAAATGTATTTATTAAGAAATCCGAAAGTCCACTCCTATTGTTAATATAGTAAAAGATATACCCATATAGACCCATTAGTGTTTATATATGAGCCTATGCATGTGCGTGTGTAGTGTGTACAAGCAAATGCATGTATACACACACATATTCACTGCTGTAGTATCCATTTCACTTACTGTAATGATTTAATAGGAGCATCCAAATATAATATTTTACAAGCAAATAAAAGTATTAATAATTAAATAATTTTTAAAATACAATTATCAAATATGCTTCTACTTTTAAGCAAAGGAAAAGCGAATAAAAAATTATAGATTATATTTTTTATGATTAATAGAACTTTACCAAATGGTAACTTAGGTCAAGGGATTCCTTTACATTGATATTGAGTTTGTGGTGAGCGCACAAAGCATACACCCTTAGGATAAATTTGGTACAAGGAAATAGAATAGGAATGGGAAGGGAATGGAACAGTCATTCTCATTCCCTTGTTTGTTTGCCTTGTGGTGGTGGAATGATTATTCTCATTCAAGTGTTTAGTAAGACCGATTAATAATACTAGCATGGAACGGAATTTTAGTCCATAATATGAAAATTCAATATTATGTTATATATAAAATATTAAAAGTATCATATATTATTTATTAAAAATTATCAGGTGTTTAGTAATGATGTGGTGGCAGTGGCGGTGGCGGTGGAGGTAACGATAGGTGGTTGTAGTGGTAGTGAGTGGCAATGGAGGAGGAGGAGGAGGACGAGAGCGAAGGAAGACTTGTTTTAAAGAATGTTTTGAAACCTGAACCATTGAGCAAACCGGAAAAAGGTTCAGATCATTGGTTCAACCGTTGGATCAACCAAAACTGAACCGAAATCAACTCGTGACATCATAAATATATTTATAAATAAATAATATGTGAATATAAATATTAACATTATAAAAGATACCTAAAACCTTAAAATTTTCTTATGGATTTTTTCTAATATTTTATTTCCAAAATAACAAAACAATGTAATGGTATCATCTCATCCTTGTTTATGTGATTGATTCATGAGTTATTACTATAAATTTCTTGAAAAGCAAAATGCTGCAAACCTGTCCATGAAATGACATTAAAAGTCAAATTGCATTACTTGTGTCATAGTACCAATGCAAGAGATAAAGCAATCTCAACCATAAATCCTTTGTTGCCTATAAATATATACTCTGTACTTTAAAATACTTGAAAAATCATGATATTCTTATGTAATGATGGCATATTGGATGACCTCATGGCCTCCTTAGTCGCCAAATTATTCAAATACGACTAACGCCTTGGTCACAAGTGTGGCTGCTGCCTCGCGAAAGACTCTAAAATCGGATGACCAACTTACTCCAAACTCTTATAAATATAGGAACTCAGTTGATAGGTTAAGGTACAGTCAAGAATAGAGAGAAAATAAAAAGGAAGAAGTAGAGAGAAAATAGAAAGGAAGAAATAGAAAGAGCATAGAAGGAAGAAAAGTATAGGTAAGTCCTCAAAACTTATGTTGTATTCTTTTGGTTCTATATTATCAATAAAGTCTTGGGTGATCTAGAAGATCTAGCATTGATTGTTTCAGAAAAACTAATATGATAAATATTTGACAGGTCCTGAAGAACTATTCTCTATACTTTATTTTGAGTTTTTTTTATCTGCTTTATAGTTTTTTAGTTTTATAACACATTATTAGCACGAAACTATAAGTACTTGTGACAAATATAACTGTGTTCTTCCTTACATCAGGAAGGTAATTCATTTTATGTGTAATTTATCTTTGTTTTGGATTCTTTACTATTCACTCAATTCATCGTATGAATAGTATGAACAATAGTTGAACTATTGAGATAAATAGTGTTTATTTCGAAACTTTGTTATTTTATTTTTCTCGGATCTTGTATTTTTTGCCTATGATATTTATAAATCTGGAATCTTATTTCAATAGCTTTTTATAGACATATGATTTAACTATATTTTGATGTCTAAATTAAAAATTATAATGCGGACAAAAACAATGATATTATATATATATCGGATGAATCGCATAATAATAAATACTATGCATCAATATACTCTTACTATTTATAATTTATAATTGATAATTACTATTCATGAGCAATGATTTTACTATTAATAAATAGTGCTTACATAGTAATTATAGAATAAACAAAATGTAATAAATAGTACGTTACTCAATACTTTTAAAAGTTATGTCAGTTATCTTGTCATAGCTTGTTGTCTATTATCATAATACCTACCTAACATCAATATGTTAGGTAGAGGTTTTACATAATCATTAACTTATGCTTGTTAGATTTTATTAGATGTATTGCTTTAAAAATGCAATTAAATAGAAGAAATCAAGTATTCCTGTAAAATGCTTATTAAGGTCTGCACGTTGTTTATTTAATTATTGTTATTTTATAAGGTCGACTTGCCTCCTGCTACTGCTTTAATTTATATTGCTACTATTATTTAAATATACTTATTATGGTTGCTACCTATTTTGGTTTACCCTTGTGTCATCATTGAATTTTTGTAAAAAGAAAAATACAAGTGCATAAGTGTCGCGCCCAGATTTTTCGCACTCGAGGAATACTCACACAAGCGGGAAAAATACTGCACTCTCTCGTTAGAACTCACCCTCCTAGAAGAATGAGTGCGACTAGGTTTGAATTGAAAAACAAGTTTGAATAAAGGGCTTTTGAAAAAGATTCGGAGTCGCCACCTAACTTGATTAAGGTGAGTTAGGTCACCTAAAAACTAAGAATAATCCGAAGACTACACTTAGGGTTTTTGGAAAACAATTTTGAAAATATCTCCTCAAGAGAGGGTTTTTAAGAAAAATAGGTTGTTTGGCAACCTTTGGAAAACATTTAGCCCTTTTTGAAAAATAACTCCTTTTGGTCTTTGAAATCAGTGATCCTAGGTTCGGAGGTTGGTTACGTGTAGGGAAGACGCACTAAGCTATCACCCTACCCCACCCTTTTGGTACCTACATGTCAATCTACCCTAGATTTCACCTATAAGAGTCTTTAATTAACAAATGTTCAACCCTATTCACTTTGAAAAATAATGTTTGAAAACTAACATGATGCATGATATGCAAGTGCAAAATAAGAGAGAATTGAAAAATAGATTTGGAGATAAATTTGAAAAGAATTTGATTTGAAAATAAATTTGAAGAGATGGAATTTGAAATTGGAAAGTTTGAAAACTTGAAAATAAGGATTTGAAAATAGAAAAATTTTGAAATTGGAACTTTGAAAATAGATTGGAATTTGAAACTTGAAAATATGGAGACCACACCCATGAGGGTGGAATTGAAAGTTTGAAAAGTGTTGTGACCGCACCTATAAAGGTTGCCTACGTATCCCTTTGGGGGAATCAGGTCAGTCGTAGTTCGGACCGGAGTCCGATTGAAAATAGAAGAGTTGATTTGAAGAAAGAGATTGAATCAAAAATTGGGTTTGATTTGAGATTAGAAGAGGAGATTGGAAATTGAAATTGAGAATATTGGACTTGCTTTGGAAAGATTGATTTTGGAAAGACTTGATTTTGGAAAGATGGAGGTTTAGGAAACCTAGACTTAGGAAAGGTTGGAAACCTAGGAAAGACTCAAGAGTTTAAGAAAGATTGGATTTAGGAAATGTTTGAATTAGGAAAGGTTTGATTTAGGAAAGTGTCATTTTTGGAAAAGTTCAAAATTAGGAAAGTTTTAGGTTTAGGAAAGTTTTCACTTTAGGAAAGTTTTGAATTAAGAAATTTTTTGAATTAAGAAAAGTTTAGTTTAGGAAAGACTTAGAATTTAGAAAGTTTCAAGTTAAGAAAGTTTTGAATTTTGGAATGTTTCGAAAAAGGGAAGTTTTGAAAGTGGGAAGTTTTGAAAACAAGGAAGTTTTGAAAATAAGAAAGTTTTGTTTTGAGAAAGGTTTGAAAAATGAGAGTTTTCATTTTCGGAAAGTTTTTGAATTAGGAAAGTTTTGAAATAAGGAAGTTTAGAAAAGTGGAAAGTTTCGTTTTAGGAAATGTTTGAATTAAGAAAGTTTCAACTTAAGAAAGTCTTGAATTTAGAAAGTTTTGAATTTAGAAAAGTTCTAGATTTGAAAAGATTTTGAAGTTTTGGAAAGTTTAGAATTTAGAAAGATTTGAAATTTAGAAAGTTTAAGATTTAGAAAGTTTTAGGGTTTTAGGAAATCTTGAAATTAGGAAAGGTTTGAGTTTAGGAAGAGTTTGAAAACTTGAATTTGGAAAGTTAAGATTTGGAAAGGGGGGTTAAATTAGGAAAGGGTTGAATTAGGAAAGATTTGAAAGTTGAGTTTTAAAGTTTAGGAAAGATTTTTATGTTCAAGTTTTGGAAACTTAAGATTTAGGAAAGTGAAAGTTTAGGAAGGATTTGAATTAGGAAAGAGTTGGATTTTGAAATTTAAGGAAAGGTTTAAAGTTTGGGTTTAGGAAACTTATGGTTTAGGAAGGAATTGAATTAAGAAAGGTTTGGGATTAGGAGGGGATTGAATTTAGTTTCTAAAAGAAAAGATTTGATTTTGTTTCCAAAAAACGGAGGATTGGATTTGGTTTCCTAAAGGGAAGATAGGATTTGGCAAGGATTTGAAAAGGGAGATTCTAGAAACCCTAGTTTTGGAAGTGTGGAATTTTAACGTAGAAAAGAGGTTTTGGAAACATGTATAGTTTGGATATGAAAACAAGAGATTTTGGAAACCTAGGTTTGGGGCAAAGTTTGAAAACCATGTTTTTGGAAAGAAAATTAGGGTTTCCTAATGGTGGATTCTTGGGCTTGATTTGGTGCTCTAAGGAAAGAGTTTTTAGAAAGTGTGTTTTTAGAAACGAAGGTTTTGGAAGGAAATCCTAGGGAGGAGTTTTTGAAAAGTGAATTTGGAAAGAGAGTTTTTGGAAAAAGATTTTAAAGAGAAGGAGTTTTGGAAAGTGTGTTTTTGGAAACGTAGATTTTGGAAGGAAAATCCTATAGGGGAATTTCGAGAAGGAAAATTTTGGGAATAAAGTTTTCGGAAAGATTTTTGGAGAGAGTTTTTTGGAAGGTGAATCTAGGGAGTGTTTTTAGAGGGTGAATTTTGAGGAAAAGATTTTGGAGAGAGAATTTTGAAAAATAGATTTTGGAAGGGAGTTTTTGAAAACAATTTTGGAGAGGAGAGTTTTAGGAAAGTATGTTGAAAAAGAGATTTTTAGGAAGAGATTTTTGAAAAGAGAGTTTTTGGAAGGATTAAAAACGTCTCACTTTCCTAAAGCAATTCTAGCCATAAGAGGGCTAGAACCACTTTAAGAAAGTGGTTTTGAAAACAAGGTTTGAAAATATAGACCAAAAGGCCACTTTTAATATAACACTTTCCTAAAGCAACCCTAGCCATGGAAAGGCTAGAATCACCCTAGAATTGTGGTTTTGAAAACAAGTTTTTGAAAAAGAGATTTTGATGCAATTTTGAAAACAAGTTTGAAAACAATTTTTGAAAACAACTTTTTGAAAACGAATTTTGGAAGATGCAAGACTATGATATACACAATGCAATTTGGGGTCGTGAACATACAAGGTTAATGCTTCACCACATAATCAAGGGGGCCGGACCCACGTGGTCTTTGGTTAGACTAGAAGAAAGCCCCCGACACGGTGACTCTCCAATAGCCCAATCCTACACATGGACCAGGAGTCCCCTTGTTTCGAGCATGCAAAGAAAGGGGGGGAAAGAGATGGGGGATTAAAATAGAGAAAACCCAAGTGGGTTGGAGAGAGAAGAGAAAGGGGGGAAGTGCAGAAAATTAAAGAGGGAGCCTACCTTGTTTCTTGTTTATTTTGCGCGCCGTGCAGTCTTCGGTCTTCAGTCTTTGTCTTGATCTTCACCTTCAGAATTCAAGAGTTGTCTTCAAGCTTTGGATGGCAGCTCTTCAAGTCTTCAAAGGATGGTTGAAGGCTAGCGTATGAGTGTATGGGGGAGTGTATAAGTGTATGGGAGGCTAGGGTTTGTGTAGGGTGGCTAGGGTTTGGGAAAACCTAGGGAGGCTAGGGTTTTGGAAGTGCTCGAGCTCTGTGTAACGAAATGTAGGATTTTTAGGTTAAGTTTTCAGACCCTTTTTACGTTGAATGAGGTTCTGTATTTATAGAGGGAAGACAAACCTAGCACCTGTTGCAGTGGCGCCAGGCCAAATTCTACACTGGTGCCACTAGGAGTGGTGCCAGGCCATTTTTTGGCTTGGCGCCACTACTAGTGGCGCCAGCCATTTAGGAAACAATTAAGGTCGGCAAGCAACATATCTTTGACTAGATTTGGGCGCCTGTACTAGTGACTACCATGTAAACTTTAGCCTAGCTTCACTAGGAGTGACTCCGGAAAGTCCGGGAATGATTTGAAGGAGCCGGGAGTGACCCGGAAGGCCGGAAAGGAGCAGGAACACTTAAAATAGTGTCCTGGAGGTATTTGACTCGAAAAGTGAGGATAAGATGTGTCGGAAAGGTTGACCGAGCCTTTAGGGGCAAAACGATCAACCGGACTGGAAAACTGCCGGGACAGACTCAAACTGTCCCGGAAGAAGACTTGGGATCTGGAAACATTATTTAGAATGTTCCCAGAGGTTTCCAGTTGGATTCCCAGAGCCGGCGTGGTCGGAAAAGGAGACCGGCCCACTAGGGGCAAAATAGTCATTTTGCACCGGGTTTGCCGGAACTAACTTGGAATGGTTCGGAAAGGTAAAGGAAGGTTGAGAACACTATAAAAAGTATTCCCGGGTCATTACTGGTTTGATACCCGGAGCCGGTGTGGTTGAAGAAGGAGACCGGCCCTCTAGGGGCAAAACGGTCATTTTGTACCGGGTTTGCCGGAACTGACTCGGAATGGTCCGGAAAGGTAAAGGAAGGTTGAGAACACTATAAAAGGTATTCTCGGGACATTACCGGTTTGATACCCAGAGCCGGTGTGGTTCCCGGGGCGTTCGAATGCCTAGGGGCAAAATGGTCATCTTGACCGGAAAGTCTCGGAAAAGGTCCTAAGGGTAGTTTGGTCCTTTTCCACCGAAGTGGGCTAATAGCCACTGGTGTTGACCTAGGTTTTGAGTGTTTCCGCCACTCAAACAGTGTGAGCATTTCCGCTACTCGGACGGGGTTGATGATTTGTGAGTATTTCCGCTACTCGGACGGTTCTGTGAGTATTTCCGCTACTCTAACGGTTCTGTGAGTATTTCTGCTACTCTAATGGTTCTGTGAGTATTTCCTATACTCTAACGGCTTTGTGAGTATTTCCGCTACTCTAACGGTTTTATGAGTAGTTTTGCTACTCGGACCGTCTCGAGGAATAAACTATCTCGAGAGAGGGATTGGAAAGGGGTCTTATCGTCTCCGAAGAGACGTGCCTGGATTGGAACCGTCTCGAGGAATAAACTGTCTCGAGAGAGGGATTAGAAAGGGGTCTTACCGTCTCCGAAGAGACGTGCCTGGGTTTTGAGTGTTTCCGCCACTCTAACGGTGTGAGTATTTCCGCTACTCTAACGGTTTGGTGAGTACTTCCGCTACTCTAACGGTTCTATGAGTATTTCCGCTACTCTAACGGTTTTGTGGGTAGTTTCGCTACTCGGACCGTCTCGAGGAATAAACTGTCTCGAGAGAGGGATTGGAATTGGAATAAGAAAGGACAATGCCCCTAAGGGCATTTTGGTCATTTTGCCTCTATTTGGGCCTCACAGGCCTGCAAAGCCATGGAAAGAGAGAATTTGGACTAGAGGATTGGTTTCAATTGGAATATGTCCATAATGACTTGAAAACAAGTCTGGACGGCGTGTAGACTGCCGAGCGGTCAAAAATGGGGTGCTTACAATAAGACCATATTCTAAAAGCTTACTATGATTAAACATACCTGAAGTTGCAAGATTATTAATAAATTTACTTAAAGTTGTAAGATTATGGTTGAATACACATAAAGTTATAAGGTTATGATTGAGTGCACCTGGAGCTACAATAATTGACAAGTGTTGATAAAGTACAATTTTAATTATTCAAATAAGTCTACAATGAAAATGATGTGAAGAAAATCTTCCTAATGAAGATATGATAGAAAAATATATTCACATTTTATGTCTCAAATGTGCTCTAATAGTAGCAATATCGAGAGTGTTAATTTAGAAAAATGTTCTGAAATAATATATTGTATTTCAATGACACATCGTGTAAAGATAATAAAAGATAAGCGTAATAGTTAAATAAATTAGTTACTTTCATATGTACTATTTACATTACTATTTATGGTACTATTTATGAGTCTCACACTATTTAATTATTGTTACTTTAATTATTGTTAATTTCTCCCATTTTCTTTCTACATTTTCATTAGTGTTATATCATTTTTTGGAAAATAATGCAAATGTATACTATATATCAATCCCTGAAGTGATGAGTGAATGGTATGGATCTAGTGTGGTGCAATTCACTAAATCAAGTGCTATAATTAGCTAATATATTTGACCAATTTTATATCATTCCTTTAAGTTAATGTAATTTTATTTAATGGTCATGGATATTGTCACAGATGTGATTGCAATGTAATAATATTTAAAATTATGAAGATACCCTGAAAGTTGTAAATGTCACTAGAAGTGAAATAATGTAAACAAAATAGCATAGAAAAAAGATTTGCTGAATAAACCTACCAATAATTACGAAGATGTTTTATTGGTCACGTACATGTAGTACAATGATTAAATATTCAATAAATTTTTATGGTAGAAATATTTTGACAATGAAATATTATATATATTTTACATATAAAGGCATAGATCATACCAACGCTTTAATTATTACAAATATGAATAGGAAAGATATATGTCTAGCAAACATTGCTAGAACGCACACAGTTCTTTAATATGTCGTAAATTTAACATTAGTAGAAATTAATGATAAAATAATATTAAGCATTACAAAATTGATTGAAAGCTTTAGACGAGTTAAGCTCTAGAAGAGTTAACATAATGTGGTCAAGAGTAACAAAACTCTATATTAATAATGCATTCTACTTTACTAGAAGTGCAAGAAATTTGCTCAAATCTTACATATATTTTTACTTTATTTCTATTATTTTTATACTAGGAGCATATGATGAAAAAGAATATAGCAATTAAGGAAATAAAAAATATTTTTCTTTACACTTCTCTTTTTCATGCCAAAAGCATATAATTGAAAAACTTACTGCTTTTCTTCTGCTTTATATTATATTGGGATCACTTGTAGTGATAAACCAAAAGTTTTTAAACCTAAAAGATTTTTGTATTGTGAAATCACCTGAAGTGATATAACAGAAGTATTTATGGATTGCATGTAGTGTCCGTATTTGAAGTGATGCACCAGAAGTAATTTATGTTGACTCCACGCCTTAAATTGGATGATAACTAAACCTTGTGTTAGTTTACTAATGCATTTAATTAGTGTGCAGATTAATAAAGATTATAGTTTAGACTTAAAGTTTGACTTCAAGTCTAATTCATATCAAAATGGATGCACAACATTTACAAGTTCAAGCAATGCACCAAAAATCAAGCCTTGTACTAAAATAGAGCAATTGCACCCATTCAAATTTCAAACAGATGATTCGCATTTGAAGAAATTGAAGAAGCTCAAAGGAAGATTTCATTGAGTGTGAAAAAACTAAATGAAGATGACTTGAATTCGAAGAGATTGAAGGTGTTCAAAAAGAGAATTCATCATGTCTGCAAAAATCTCTATAAAGAATTCCAAAGAGGACTACATCAGAGTTGTGAAGATTCATTAAAGTTGATGTATATTAAAAGTGCTCAAAAGTAGACTTCATCAAGATTCTAAAAACTCAATGAAGTTGACTTGATCTCAAAGAGATTGAATGTGAGTTGAACTCAAAGAGATTGAAGGTGAATCAAATGAAGATTTCATCATATATGCAAAGACTCCTTGAAGAATCCAAGAGAAGATTTAGAAGAAACCAAAGTGAATTCAATTCAAATTGAATTGAACACATTCTCGTATAATCTCAATGGATTGAAGATTTTGAAGTATCACCATTCCCCGAAGAAAAGACTCCTTGAAGATCTTAAGTGTTTTTAAAGAACATCATACCTCAAAGAGAAGATCCCTTGAATATCCCCAGATTATTTGAAGCTAAACTGATAAAGGAAAGCATGAAAGACATTTTCTAGGTGATGTGTGGACACATGGGTTTGATGTGTCGACACATGAAGACAGTGGACAAATTCTGAGAAATGCAGACTTGATGTATTGACACATGGAAGTCAAATGTTGACACTTGGGGACTAACGACAATATTTTTAAACGTTATATTGAAGTGGATGCACATTTAATGAAGCTCCAACAATCTCCAACAGGTGAAATCAATTCAGGGCTTTATATATAAACCTCTAAATGTATTTATGGATAAGAGATGCAACATTTACTAATTGATTGAGTTGAAAAATCTAAAAATTCTCTTTGTCTTCACGTTGGCAATTAGGAAGCTATTCAATTCCCATCTACTCTTTTTAGAGAGTTTGTATTTTGTTTGTATATCTTTCATACACTTGTAAATGAGAGTTGGAGTATTCTCTTGTAAAAGAAAAACACTTGTAAGTTGAAGTAGATCTTGGATAAACCACTTGGTAGCTGGAAGAACTTGGGAAAAACTTCTTGTGTAAAAGTGAGCTGAGCACTTCGAAAATTAGTATCTACTTTGTAATTGGAAATTGCATAGTGGAAGAAGACTTCAATGGGATCTTGGGATGAGGACATAGACCACAAATTATGGTTGAACCTCGGTAATTCTTGGTGTGTTTTCTTGTACCCTGTTTTCATTTTATTATTGTCTACATTACATTGCATACATCTTGAACTACTGTTCCATTGATTAGATTAGTTTTCATTAATCTTAATTGCTTTAATTTTTTTTAAAACCCAATTCACCCCCCCCCCTCTCTCGGGTTGCCTTTTGGGCCAAGAATTGGTATCAAAGCTTGAATTCCTATTTTAGGCTTAACATCCTAGGAATAGATCCATGGCAACTAACTTTGGAAACTCTCTCGGTGAGGGTTAATCTACCAACAGACCACCTATATTTAATGGCTCTAATTACAATTATTGAAAGAATAAAATGAGAATATACATACAATCTGTTGACTATGAATTATGGAGAATTATCTTGAATGGTCCCAAAATCCCTACAATGAAAGTGGAGAGGGTTGATGTTCCTAAGCTTGAATCTGAATGGGATGAAGATGACTTAAAACTTTAGCAATCAAATGCTAAAACCATGAATATTTTATATTGTGCTCTTGATCCTAATAAATTCAATCTCACTTCTACTTGTGAATCAGCTAAGGAAATATGGGATAGATTAGAGGTAACACATGAAGGTACTAATCAGGTCAAGGAATATAAAATCAACATCTTAGTCCACAATTATAAATTGTTTAAAATGAAACTGGATGAGTCTATTATCAAAATGTTCACAAGGTTCACTGATATTATCAATGGTTTGAAATCTCTTGGAAAGATGTATCCTAATAGTGAGCAGGTAAGAAAAATCTTGAGGTCATTGCCAAAGACTTGGGAAGCTAAGGCCACAAAAATTGAAGAAGCAAATGACCTCAACACATTACCTCTTAAAGAACTCTTGGGCTCCCTTATGACATATAAGCTTACTCAAAAGCAACATGCCCAAGAGGATGAAGAAAAGAAGAAGAGGTCAGTTGCATTCAAGTCCACCAGCCAAGATGAAGAATCAGCAAGTGATGAGGATGATGATAAAATTGCCCTCATCACACAAGAATTGATAAGGTTTATGAAGAGAAAATGGAAAAGTGGAAAGAAGTATGAAACCAAAGGAGATTCTAGGAAAGAATCCACCATTATATGCTATGAATATAAGAAGCCTGACCTTATAAAGGCCAAATGCCTCCTTCTCAAAAAGAAAGGAAAGAAAAACAAAGGGAAAAAGGCAATGGCAACTATGACATGGAGTGACGATGAAAAATCTGACTCCAAAGAAGAAGCCGAACCTCAAGAGGTGGCTAATCTTTGTCTCATGGCTTATGAGGAAGGCAATGAGGTATCAAACTCAAACTCAACTCAATTTCTTTCAACAAATTACAAGATGCATTGAATGATTTACATTTTGAATTTAGAAAAATGGGAATCAAAAATGAATTTCTTAAAAGATGGCTTCTACTCTTACCAAGAAAAATGAAGACTTGCAGAAAATGAAGTTTATGTTATGAAAGAAAAGATTAAGAAAAACTCTTTTCCAAAAGATTCTTCAAAGGAAAGCTAGATTTTGAATGATAAAGTTAAATAATTGAAAACAACACTTTTCAGATGTGTAAATGAAAAAGAAAAATTGGATGCTATCTTAGAAAAACAAAAGTGCTCATTAGACAAAGCTGGACTTGGTTTCGATCCTTTTAAAAGAAGAAAATTTTCAAAAGGCAGATTTGTTTCTCCCACTGAAAAATCACAGATTTCATGCTTTTATTGTTAGTAAATAGAACACATTGCTAGTAGATGCTATGCTTTGCAAATATCTATTACTCCCAACAATGCATGGGTCTTTAGAATGCCATTGAGGACTAACCCCCAATGACCCAAGATGGCTTGGGTACCTAAAGTCAAATGAACTCTTTTGTAGGTATGTCTTCAAGCTAAGTCCAAGAAAGACCATTGGTATTTGGATAGTGGATGTTCAAGACATATGACAGGAGATGAAGCACAATTCACATCTCTCTCACCAAAAAATAGAGGACTTGTCACATTTGGAGATAATAGCAAAGAGAAGATCATCGGTATAGGTAGTGTTGATAAGAACAATTCCACTTCTATTGAAAATGTCTTACTTGTTAAAGGACTCAAACACAATCTTTTAAGTATTAGTCAACTGTGTGACAAATGATGCAAGGTTGTATTTGAATGCTCTAAATGTGATGTGATTGATATCAATAGTAACAAGACTATTCTCACTGGACATAGACAAGGCAACATATACATTTTTTTTTTATCTAAATGACTTATCTTCATGCAAAGTTGAATGTCTTGCTACTATGAATAGTGATGAACGTTGGTTATGGCATAGAAGACTTGGTCACATTAGCATGAGCATACTTTCAAAAGTTTCTAAAAATGTTTTGGTTAAAGGACTTCCAAAAGTAAAATTTGACAAGGATAGAGTTTGTGATGCTTGTCAATTGGGCAAACAAACTCGTATTTCTTTTAAATTTTTGAACATGTTGACCACTTCTAGACCACTACAACTATTGCATATGGACTTATTTGGACCAGCTAGGACTTTAAGTCTTGGAGGAAAACAATATGCATTTGTTATTGTTGATGACTATTCTGAATTTACATGGACATTCTTCTTAGCTCACAAGGATGAGACAATTGTTTTCTTCACAAAATTTTGTAAAAAGGTTCAAAACGAAAAATGTTTTCAATCACTTCTATAAGGACTAATTATAGAGGGAAATTCAATTGCAAAACCTTTGAAATATTTTGCGATGAAAATGGTTTTGATCACAACTTTTCAGCCCCTAGAATACTTCAACAAAATGGAGTGGTTGAGAAGAAAAATAGAGTTTTGGAAGAAATAGATAGAATCATACTTTATGAAAATGGTTTACCAAAGTATTTTTGGATTGAAGCTGTCAACATAGCTTGTTATGTTTTAAATTTAATTTTATTTAGAAAATTTTTTAACAAAACCCTTTATGAACTTTGGAAAGATAAGAAACCAAATGTCTCATATTTTAGAGCTTTTGGATGCAAGTGCTTTGTATTAAATAACAATAAAAACAACCTCAGCAAGTTTGATGCAAAATCTGACGAGGGTGTGTTTCTTGGATATTCAACACATAGCAAAGCTTATATAGTCTTTAAGAAGAGAACTTTAGTGGTTGAAGAATTAGTCCATGTCACTTTTTATGAACATAAATCTCTTTCTAGAAATGTTGTAAGTGATGATATAGATGAGGTAGAGCAAAATATGAAAAGATTGGATGTTCAACCAAGCTTAAACGAAGAACCCCAAAAGAAGAAAGAAGTGCAAGCAGCCTCTACAAGGTAACAAGAGATCAATGAAAATTTACCTAAAGAATGGAAGTTTGCGCATAACCATCCTATAGAACAAATCCTAGGTGAACCTTCACAAGGGATAAGAACTCGATCCTCTCTTAGAAATATATGTAATCATCTTACATTTTTATCATAAATAGAACCTAAGTATTTTAATGATGCTGAAAATGATGAGTTTTGGATTAATGCTATGCAAGAGGAATTGAATCAATTTAAAAGGAATGAGGTGTGGCACCTTGTTCCTAGGTCTAATGATCATCCAATCATTGGAACTAAATAGGTGTTTAGAAATAAATGGACGAATCCGGAGTTATAGTGAGGAACAAAGCAAGACTTGTTGCTCAAGGATATAGCCAAGAGGAAGGCATTGATTTTGATGAAACATATACTCCGGTAGCTAGATTAGAGGCCATTAGATTGTTAATTGCATTCTCATGTTTTAAAGATTTCAAACTATATCAAATGGATGTTAACAGTGCTTTTCTAACTGGTTTTATTACCGAAGAAATATAGTTTAAGCAACCCTCCTGGATTTGAAGATCCAAAATTTCCTAACCATGTTTTCAAATTAACAAAAACCTTATATGGTTTGAAGCAAGCCCTAAGAGCTTGGTATGAAAGATTGAGCAAGTTTTTTTTTATTAAAAAAATTTTTTCAAGAGGAAAAATAGATACCACTTTTTTTATCAAGATAAAAAATAATGATATGCTTTTAGTACAAATATATGTAGATGATATCATATTCGGTGCTATTAATGAATTGTTTTGTAAGGAATTTGCTAAGTGTATGCAGGAAGAATTCGAAATTAGTATGATGGACGAACTTAATTAGTTCTTCAGTCTTCAAATCAAGCAATCAAAGGAAGACATCTTTATCAACCAAGCCAAGTACATCAAGGATTTGATTAAAAAGTTTGGCATGGAAGATGCAAAGCCCATAAGCACTCCAATGAGTACTATAACAAAATTGGATAGCGATGAGAAAGCTAAATCAGTAGACAATAAACTTTATAGAAGCATGATATGTTCTTTATTATATCTAACTACTAGTAGACCAGATATAATGTTTACTGTTTGGTTGTGTGCTTGATTTCAATCAAATCCTAAAGAATCTCATGTGACTCCTGCGAAAAGAATCTTTCGTTATCTCAAGCACACACTTAACCTTGGTCTATGGTATCCAAAAGGTACATCTTTTAATTTGACTGCTTATGCTGACGCTGACTGTGCGGGGAGTTGAGTTGATAGGAAGAGTACAAGTGGCTCTTACCAACTCCTAGGCAACATGATTGTGTCTTGATATAGCAAGAAACAAAATTTGGTTGCTCTCTCCACATCTGAGGTTGAATATGTAGCAGCTGGTAGTTGTTGTGCTCATGTGTTATGGATTAAACAACAATTAGAAGATTATGGTATCTTATTTGATCATGTTCTTATAAGATGTGATAATACTAGTGCTATAAACCTAAATAAATATCCTATTCAACATTATTGCGCAAAACACATTGAAATTAAATATCATTTCATACGAGATCATGTGCAAAAGGGTGATATTGAACTTGATTTTGTAAGTACAAGCATGCAATTAGCTGATATTTTTACTAAACCATTGAGTGAAGATAGGTTTTGCATGATAAGAAAAGAATTGGGAATGAATGATCCTATGTCTTGATTTTTGGTTAAAATTGAGTGAAATTCGTATTATTTATATTTTATATGTGATCTTCATATTATTTGTGAACAAATGTGTTGATTGATTATATGAATTATATTGCTTGCTCTCATAATTTATTACATGACTCATAATAGAATATATTCTCACTCCCTATTGAAAAATCATCTCCTGCATTCACTTGCACTCAATATGACGCAGTCTGGTTGCATGTATTGACACATCACGACAGTGGACTCAAAAATGATTTGTTGACACACATGTGTCGACACATTAAGTTCATGTGTCGACACATGAATCGAGCCTATATATTTTATAACAGCCCACTTTACAAACATTCAAATTTTTCCTCCCTCTTTCTATTTCACTCCCTTTTTGCACCAAACCAACCGTCACCAACAATTCATCACAAATCTCTCTTTCAATCACTTTAGAAGCCCTAATCAATCCCTTTTCAATCTCTTACTCAAACCCTAACTGTCTATCCCCAAAACTCTTTATCTCTCTCAAAGTTTCAGACTATCAAAATGGCTCCCAAAATCGATCAGAACCCCACGAGAGTTTCTACTAGAAGTCAGAAATGAAAAAGGGATGGAACACCGTCTCAAGAATTAGTTGAAGGAAGTTTATTAGATCATGATGATTGGGATGCGGTACACTTTAGAGACGAAATGGCTCAAGACAAGTTTCTAAACATTTTCTCTCTCTGTAAAATTCTGGTTGGACGATGGATTAACTATCAGTTTTTTGAGAATGAAAACTTTGAATTTCGTCACACCCTCACTAGCTTGGGATAGAAACCCTACACTTTGATTCGAGAGAATGTATACCTTGAATTGGTTATGCATTTCGACTCCAATCTATTGAAGAAGGTTGGACGTGCTGAATTAACTAGTTTTGTGAAGGGAGTGCAGATCACCCTAAATGAGTACACTCTATCTGAAATTATGGGAATTGGATATTATGGAGAGTTGTATTTTGAGAACATAACCAGAAAGGAATAATTATACGTCCTTTATGGTCAAGATATGCTTAAAACCACCCAACCTATAGCCAATGATCTACCAATAGAATTAAGGTTGGTACACCTTTTTGTCTCCAAAATATTTCTACCCAAAGTTGGAAGTTTTGAGCATGTGAGTAAAAAAGATCTATTCTTCCTATGGGCTTTCCTGACAAACACCAAAATTGATATTCCCTACTACATCCTCACAAACATGACCCATACCTCCATCATTTCCGCCAAAACCCTACGCTATGGTATGTTACTCGCCAAGATTTTCAAGCACTTTTAAGTAAACCTATCAGATAAAAACTACAGAAAACCTGACCCCTATAGTGATGAATACAACAAGTATACATTGGGCAAGATGGGGTATAAGAAAGTGATGTTCAATAGGTTCCCAGACCTTTAAAAGTTGCACCTGGTAGCACTCCCCGTGGCAGAGCATATGCCTCTGGACCCAGGACACCCTTAGCAAAATCTCTAAAAGCCACCTATGTTGAAGAATTCATGAAAAATCTAATGGATATGATTCACAACATGAACCAGAAACTTGACAGTGAGTTGAAATAGTTAAAAAGTCTTAAGAAAGATGTGAATCTATTAAAGAAAGCTCAATGAATTACTGTTGAGGAAGAAGAAGAAGAATAAAAAAAAGCCAGTGAAGAAGAAGAGCCAGCAGCACAAGAAACTGGGAATGTTACTCCAACAGAAAACCAAGAAAAAGATGATCAAGATGAAGGTTCAGAAATGGACACAGAAAACGACACAGAGAATGAGTCTGAGGATAGCATATTTGATGACAAAAGAAAGAGAGCTAGGAAAGCCAAGAAAGCCACATCTACTATATTGTCATGCCCCATTTTTTGCACCGGAATAAAATAAGTGAGAAAAACACAGTGCTCTCTCGTTGGAACTCATCCTCCTAGAAGGACGAGTGCAATTAGGTTTGAATTGAAAATTGATTTTGATTAAGGGATTTTGGAAAACAATTTGGAGTCGCCACCTAACTTGATTAAGGTGAGTTAGGTCACCTAAATACTAACCACAATCCGAAGATTACACTTAGGGTTTTTGAAAAATTTCTCAAGATAGGATTTTTTGAAAAATAGGTTGTTTGGCAATGGTTGAAAAAACTTAAGCCCTTTTGGAAAATAACTCCATTTGGTCTTTGAAAATAGTGATCTAGATTCGAAGGTTGGTTACGTGTAGGGAAAACGCACTAAGCCATCACCCTACCTCGCCCTTGCGGTACCTACATGTCTATTCACCCTAGGTTCACTCATTCAGAATCTTTGATTAATATATGTCCAAAACTATCCACTTTTGAGAAGAACTTTAAAAGTAAAAGTTTCACATGATGCATGTTATGCAAGTGCAAGAATTTGACTTTGATTTTTGAAAGTGGATTTGGAAAGAAAATTTGATTTTGAAAATAGATTTGAAAAGACTTTATTTGACTTTGAAAATAGATTTAAAAAGACTTGATTTTGAAAGAAGGTTTTTAGAAAAGATAGATTTGATTTTCGAAAGATAGTTCTAGAAATTGGAAACAGGGATTTGAAAATAGATTTTGGAATTAGAAACTTAAAATAAATTATGGAATTGGAAGTTTAAGAAAATTTATGACCACACCCATGAGAGTTGCCTACGTATCTCTTTTTGGGGATCAGGTCAGTCGTAGTTTGGACAAAAGTCCGATACAAAATTTGGTTTGAAAAGAGTTTAATTTGGAACTTGGATTTGGAAGAATGAAAATTGAACTTTGATTTGAAATTGACTTGGAAGATTTGAAAAGATTGGGCTTTGATTTAAAATAAAACTTGAGGATTTGAAATAGACCTTAGAATTGACTTTGAACTTGATTTGGAAACATAGAGTTTTGAAAACATCTTGACTTGAGTTGACATTTGAAAAACTATCTTGGTTTAGAAAATAATTTTTAGAGAAGAGTTGGAAGCTTCCAACTTTAGGGTTAGGGTTGAACTAAGGTCTAGACATCCTAGGACTTAGGGTAATCTAGGGTTGAAGCATGTAATTGAATTGAATTTGATTTGAACTTAAGAAGTTTGACTTTGAAAACTTGGTTTTAGGAAACCTAGACTTAGAAAGATAGGATTTAAGAAAGACTTGAGGTTTAAGAAATATTTGATTTGGCTTGGAAGGGATTTAGAAAATATTTGACTTAAATATTGGACTTGGAAGATTTGGAAAGTTGGAGTTTAAGAAAGATTGGATTTAAAAAATCTCGGATTAGGAAAGTTTCAAAATAGGAAAGTTCTGTCTTAGGAAAGTTTCATTGTAGGAAAGTTTCGAATTAGGAAAGGTTTTGAAATTGAAAAGTTTGAATTTAGAAAGCTTCAACTTAAGAAAGTTTCAAATTTGAAAAAGTTTCCTTGTTAGGAAAGAGTTGATTAGGTTTGAGAAAGATTTGGGAATTTGCAAAGTTTTAGAATTAGGAAAGTTTGGATTAGGAAATATTTGATTTCTATTTCCTAAAATAAAATATTGGATTTTATTTCCAAAAAGAGATAATTTGATTTTGTTTCCAACAACAGAGGATTTGATTTAGTTTTAAAAAATGGAAGATTTGATTTAGTTTCCAAAAACAAAAGATTTGATTTGACATAGAATTGGAAAGGAGAAATTTTGAAAAACTTAGGTTTGGAAAGCCATAGTTTTATTTTATGGAAAGTGGTTTTGGAAATCTAAGATTTGATCTAAAAAATAGAGATTTTGAAAATCTATGTTTTGAGGAAAGATTGGAAATCATGTTTTAGGAGAGAAAATTAGGGTTTCCTAACCATAGCTCTAGGGTTTTACTTGAACTCCAAGAAAAAGAAATTTTGGAAAATAGATCTTTTTGGAAAGAGATTTTTGAAAAGTAATTTTGAAGAGAGTTTTGGAAAGGAGATTTGTAAGGAGATTTTGGAGAGGGTGTAGAAAACAATGTTGGAAAGAGGATTTGAATATGGACTTTTACGAGTCTCTAAAAATATTTCACTTTCCTAAAACGATTCTAACTATGGAGGGATTAGAACCAATCTAGGATTATGGTTTTGAAAGCAATAAAGATTGAAAATATAGACTATGAAAGTCACTTTAAATGTAACACTTTCCTAAAGCAACCCTAACCATAGAAAAGCTAGAATCACCATAGGATTATGATTTTGAAAATAAGTTTGGAAAAAGAAGATTTAATGCCAGTTTTGAAAACGATTTTCGATACAAGTTTTGAAAACAGGTTTTGGAGAGATGCATGATCATGATATGCATAATGCAAGTTGGGGTCATGAACATACAAGGTTAAAGGCTTCACCATATTATCAAGGGGGCCGAACCCACGTGGTCTCTAGTTAGATTAAGAGAAAGCCCCCGACACACTGACTTTCAATAGCCTAATCCTACACATGAACCAGGGAGTCCCTTGTTTCAAGCATGCAAGAAAGGGGGGTAGAAGATGGGGATTAAAATAGAAGAAAACCCAAGTGGGTTAGGAGAGAGAAGAGAGGGGGAGAATTGCATAAATGTAAATAGGAAGCCTAACTTGTGTCTCCTTTGTTTTGCTTGCTTTATTTGTTTTGTTTTGCTTGCTCGCTTATATTGTTTTACTTCGGTCTTCGAGAGCTTGCTTTGGTCTTTAGGAGCTTCCAAGTTGTAGTACTTCAAGTCTTCAATGGAGGCTTTGGAGGTTCGTATATGAGTGTATAAGGGTGTATGTGAGCTAGGGTTAAGTGTATATGAGATAGGGTTTTGTATATGGAGGCTAGGTTTGGAGAACCTAAAGAGAGCTAGGGTTTGGAGGGGCTTCAAGCTCTGTATAACAAACAACAGAGTTTTTGGGCTGTGTTTGCAGACCTTTTCATGCTGGAGGAAGCTCTCTATTTATAGAGAGAAGAGTAAACTGGCGCCTACAGCAGTGACGCAAGGATAAAAATCCCACTAGCACCACTAGGAGTGGCGCCAGGCCATTTTTTGGCTTGGCGCCACTACTAATGGCGTCAGCCATTTAGGAAATGTTTAAGATCGGCAAGTAACGTATCTTTAGAAAATTTGGGCACCTGTACTAGTGACTACAATGTAATTTTAGCCTGGCTTCACTAGGAGTGACTTCGGAAAGTCCGGGAATGATTTAAAGGGCCGGGAATGGCCCGAAGGGCCAGAAAGGGACATGAAAACTTAGAATAGTGTCTCGGGGGTAGAAGACTTGAAAAATAATATCAAGATGTGTTGGAAGGGTTGACTGGGCTATTAGGAGCAAAACGATCAATCGGGCTGAAAAGCTGCTAGAATGGACTTGGAATGTCTCGGAAGAAGGCTTAAGGCGTGGAAACATTAGCTAGAATGTTCTAGGAGATTTCTGGTTTGATACCCAGAGCCGGCGTGGTTAGAAAAGGCGACTGGCCCACTAGGGGCAAAACAGTCATTTTGTATCAGGCTTGCCGGAATTGATTCAGAATGATCCAGAAATGTGTCAGAAGGCTAGGGATATTAACAGAAGTATCCTCGGGAGGTTACCAGTTTGATACCTAGAGCCGATGTGATTCCCTAGGCGCTTGGCTATCTAGGGATAAAATGGTCATTTGGACTAAAGGGTTTCGAAATTGGCCCAAAACTGACTAGAAGGCACCTAATCATGCCAGATTGTCTTTAGGACAATCTTGGAAGGGTGGACTTACCACTTTGAGGACTTAGGTACTTTCTCAAAAAAGCGTGCCAAAAAGCCTTAAGGACAATTTGGACATTTTTCACTGGAGTGGGCTAGCAAGTACTGGTGTTGACCTAGGTTTTGAGTGTTTCTGTCACTCTGACAGTTTGTTGTGAATTGGTTTCCAAAGGTATCCCGTCTTTTGGTAAACGTGTCACGGCCAAGAGGTGAGTTCGATCTCGTGACATAAGGGGTTTATTGGCAATTCCCTATGTCCACTTGTTTGCGAGTGTTTCTGCCACTCTGACGGTTATAAAGTTTGTGAGTATTTTCGTTATTCTAACGGGTCGTAATCATTCCATAGACTACCTAATCTTGGGAAGTTGCTAAGCAGACTTATCGCCTGAGGAGTCAACTTTCTCAAAAGGCATGCTGAAATGGATATTCTTTATTGGCGGGCTAGCAGGCATTAAGGATGGACCGTTTTATCATCTCATGGACTTGGAGTCTCGTCCCGATGGACAGGTTTGAAGGGACTTACTGTTCTGAAGATTTTTCTCAAAAAACGTGCCAAACTAGATGGTCTTATTATCTGAGGGGATCAACTTTCTCAAAAGACATGCCAAACTTGATTTGAACTGGAACTGGAGTGGAATTGGATTTTGATCTTAGAATTGAGATTGAAACGGGGACTTACCGTCTTCGAGAAGACGTGCCCACTGGAATTGGACCAGATAATGCCCCAAGGCCATTTCGGTCATCCCGCCTCTACTTGAGCCCAATGGACCCACGAAGCGATTGATTGACTGGATTATGTTTGGAAAGCTAATTTGAACTGGAATATGTCTATATTGACTTGAATTCAAGTCTGGACGAACTGGAGGCTGTCGAGCGGGCAAAAAATAGGGTGCTTACATGTACCTGTCTTTACATCTTTGGGAAAACTGAGATACAGTCAGAGGCCGAGATACAGACCTGGTCCTTCCAACATTGCCTCTAATCTAGTTGAACTAACCCCCCACTACCAGCCTCTCCTCACTGACCTCTCCTCTCCATACCTCTCTCCCTATCCATCTTTTGTTTGCTCTTTCATTTTGCATATGCATAATCTATTCAAGGATGGTGTGTCATCTTCAAAGACAATTTTTTTTGTAATACTTTGTGAATTAACCTTGACTACTCTTTTGTAATGCTTTTTGTGGATGAAATCTGACTCTATTGTTGTAGCTTGAGGCCTTATTGATTATATGCTTTGCTTGCTTCCCTGTTTACACAATTTATCATGTTATAAGATTTTTTGCTATTGTATCTATCTTTGTTACAAATTATTTTTCTCTTTTTGATGAATTGACAAAAAGCGGGGAGAAGAACTGAAGTAAAATGGGAAGAAGAACTTCAAATGCAGAATGAAAATGATGAATATTGATTGTTGATTGCTGTTGAATGATGGATAATTGATGAATATTTGAAACCTTATATAGCATGTTCTTAGGGGGAGTAACATGATAAAGGAATTTTTTCCTCAATTTGTTTTGGGATTGACTGATACAAATTCTTTTTAAAAGTTTAGACTTATTTTTGCTAATCAAATAAAAGAAAATATATTTTTATCTTGGAAGCATCAGTTGCAAAACAAAGGGGGAGTTTTCTCTGGTAAGAAATTTGATTCTATTCATTTCATTTTATCTTATAAATCAAAAAGGGGGAGATTATTGACTCCACGCCTTGATTTTGATGATAACTAAATATTGTGTTAGTTTACTAATGCATTTAATTAGTGTACAGATTAATAAAGATTATAATTTAGACTTAAAGTCTAATTCATATCAAAATGGATGCACAACATTTACAAGTTCAAGCAATGCATCAAAAGTCAAGCCTTGTACCAAAACAGAGCAATTGCACCCATTCAAACTTCAAACAGATGATTTGCATTTGAAGAGATTGAAGGAGCTCAAAGGAAGACTTCATTGAGTGTGAAAAGACTAAATGAAGATGACTTGAATTTGAAGACATTGAAGGTGTTCAAAAAGAAAATTCATCATGTCTACAAAAATCTCTACAAAGAATTCAAAAGAAAACTACATCAGAGCTATGAAGATTAATTAAAGTTGATGTGTATTAAAGGTGCTCAAAAGTAGACTTCATTAATATTCTAAAGACTCAATAAAGTTGACTTGAGCTCAAAGAGATTGAAGGTGATTCAAAAGAAGAATTCATCATTTGTGCAAAGATTCCTTGAAGAATCTAAGAGAAGATTTAGAAGAAACCAAAGTGAATTCAATCTAAATTGAATTGAACACATTCTCGTATAATCTCATTGTATTGAAGACTTTGAAGTATCATCATACCCCAAAGGAAAGACTCATTAAAGATCTTAAGTGTTTTGAAAGAATATCATACCTCAAAGAGAAGATCCCTTGAACATCCCTAGATTATTTGAAGCTAAACTGATCAAGGAAAGCATGAAAGATAATTTCTAGATGATCTGTTGACACATGGGTTTGTTGTGTCGACATATGAAGACAGTGAACAAATTCTAAGAAATGCAAACTTGATGTGTTGACACATGTAAGTCAAGTGTCGACATCTGGGGACTAACAGCTATATTTTTAAACGTTCTATTGAAGTGGGCATGCATTTAATGAAACTCCAACAACCTCCAACGGGTAAAATCAATTCAGGACTTCATATATAAGCTTCCAAATGCATTTATAGACAAGAGATACAACATTCACTGATTAATTGAGCTGAAAAATTTGAAAATTCTCTTTGTCTTCTCATTGGCAATTAGTAAGCTATTCAATTCCCATCTACTCTTCTTAGAGAGTTTGTATTTTGTTTATATATCTTTCATACACTTGTAAGTGAGAGTTGCAGTGTTCTCTTGTAAAAGAAAAACACTTGTAAGTTGAAGTGGATCTTGGACAAAACCACTTGGTAACTGAAAGAACTTGGAAAGAAGTTATTGTGTAAAAGTGAGTTTATCACTTTGGAAATCAACTTAAATGGGTGGCCTATGCTATCCTATCCTTCAAGTCGAGTCATTTACCAAATGGGGAAGAATCCTTAAATGTGACAATTGTCCACAAGAGTATGAAACAAAGGGGATAAACTAGAAACTACTTATTTTTATTTAAAAACATGATTACATGGCATGCAATGTTTATTTAAAGAAGATATGCGAGAAATAGAAAGACGAAAAGAAAATAGACAAATTTTGTGGAAATCTCCCTTTTCTTGTGGATCTCTTGGTGAGAACCCTTGACAAGGTTTTAAATTGTCAGCTTCTTTGGCATTTCATTCTTCGGGTGTATCACCAAACGACGAAGGGGGGATTGATAGATCTCTTGCAGTGTTTGGCATGCATTCGAAAGTTAGGAGATTCTTTTGTAGTACTGTACGTGTTTTATAAAACTTTGCAAATGATGAAGCTTTTTTCTGTATGGACGGTGATTGTCGCGGCATGGTGGGGAGGTAATGTCTTGCAAATGGATGGTTAGTTCTTCTTGCTCCTTGATGTAGGTTTGGCCTCTTCTAACAATTAGGCTTATCCACCCATGAGTTTGAATCTGGTGAGGTGCTAAAGGGATTCCATGAATTCAATTGTGCTCTACAAAAAGAAAAAGAAAAAGAAAAACAGAATGTAGTCAGTATGTGGAGTTTGAGGTTCTATGCAATGCATGTCCTATGAAGGTCCCTTCTTTGAGGGAATCTAGGCATGATGACAAGTCCATTTTGGAGGTGGGGTTTTGCCCCTATTATGCAATACAATACCTTTTTGACGTGGGCCGGTTGATGTTTTCTTATTTAGGCAATCCCGCTCCATGGACTAAGAGAGATTTGAGCCTCTCTCGAGATATGGTTCTATGCATGCCATGAATCCCTAGGGTTTAAAAACTCGCAGGAGTTTTGGTAGGTTCAATTAACATGAGATTGGATTGCTCCTTTCTCTCTACGGTTAATTAGATGCATGAGAATTAAATGACTTGAGTTTCTTGGAACTCTTGTCTCAGAATGGATATGGATGCATGAACATAATAGAAGTGAACGTGTGAGTAGTGTGATAATAATAAATGAATGGTTTAGAAAAAACCCCTTCTTATATTGCTTCTGTCTTCGGTTCTCTTAGTACTTCGAGATGAGGAGGGGGAGGATAGAAGACAATAAACAAAAGAGAAGTCAGTGCCTTGATTTGAAAAATTTTATGCAATGCATGTCCTAGGGGTGCCCCTACTTGAGAAAGAGACTAAACATGATGTATTGGCTCACTTTTAGAGATAGGAGATTTGCCCCTGTATGCAGGTACCTTACCATCAAGTGGGAACCTTCATACATTCACCCATTCATCTATCCATTCATTCACAGAGAATAAAGAAGTACATTTAACTTTGGGTTTAAGATACAAAAGAATTGAAATACATTCCAATAGGGGGAGGGGGAATATTTTCCTTTAGGGCTCCTCCTATCTAGTTTTACATAAGAAGTCCTAAACTACTCTTGAGTCTTCGGATTCACCTTCCTTGGATTCAATGTTGAGGAGGTCGCTGAGAGACCTTGTTGATCGATTGCCCCTTGTCTTCTTGGCAACCCTATCTCCGTGAGCATGGAGGGATTGGGGCCTCTCGTATGGAATGAATTACAGTGCATGCCATGAGTCCTTAGGGTTTAGGTAGGTTTAATGTAAGGGAGAGTGAACTAGGTGTCACTTTCTTTGGGTTGATCATATGTATGAGAATATAGTGACTTGAGTTACTTGGAACTCTTGTCTTAACATGGAATACGGGATGCATGAAAATGGATGCATAGAGTATAAGGAAAGAGAATACAATTGACGTACATATGTATGTATGAGCAATTAGACAGTCATTATAACCGTAAGAATACAATTACTATAACAACAGGAATAAACAGATATAAATGAAAGTAAGAGCAGTCGCCCTTTCCTCCATATTTTTGAAAACAGTGCGCGTGGCTTAAATTCGACAGAGGTTCGGCTATGCAAGGTGTCTATATAAGCATGAGGTTGAGGGCTGACTATGTCGCGCTTTGATTTTTTGCACTCGAGGAATACACACACAAGCGGAAAAAACACTGTACTCTCTCGTTAGAACTCATCCTCCTAGAAGAATGAGTGCAACTAGGTTTGAATGGAAAATTGGTTTGAATAAAGGGCTTTTAGAAAACAATTAGAGTCGCTACCTAAATTGATTAAGGTGAGTTAGGTCACCTAAAAACTAAGCATAATTCGAAGACTACACTTAGGGTTTTTGAAAATGATTTTTGAAAATACTACCTCTAGAGAGGGTTTTTAAGAAAATAGGTTGTTTGGCAACCTTGAGAAAATAACTAAGCCCTTTTTTTAAAAATGAACTCCATTTTGGTCTTTCGAAAACAATGATTCTAGGTTCAGAGGTTGGTTACGTGTAGGAAAGACGTACTAAGCCATCACCCTACCCCGCCCTTGCAGTACCTACATATCCATTTATCCTTAATTCACCTATGAGAGTCTTTAATTAACAAATGTCCAATCCTATCCACTTTAGAAAAAGAATGTTTAAAAAGACATGATGCATGATATGCAAGTGCAAGAAAAGAGATTTAGAAAGAGATTTGAAAAGAAATTGATTTGATTTAAAAGAGATTTGAAAAGATAAACTTGAAATTGGAAATTTTTAGAAATTGGAAATTGAGATTTGAACATAGAAATTTGAAATTAGAAAAAAAAAAAGATTATGGAATTTAAAACTCGAAGAAGATTGTAGAATTAGAGATTTGAAAGAAGTTATGAAAATAGAAGTTTGATAAAGGTTGTGGAATTGAAGATTTGAAAGAAGTTGTGACCGCACCCATGAGGGTTGTCTACGTATCCTTTTGGAGGAATCAGCTCAGTCGTAGTTCAGACAATAGTCCGATAGAAAATAGAAGGCTTGGATTCGAGAAAGAGATGTTGATTTAGAATTTGGATTGGAAGATTTGAAGAGATTTGATTTTGGAAAGTTTGGTTTCAAGAAACCTAGACTTAAGAAAGACTTGAGACTTAGGAAAGATTTGACTCGAGTGTTGAACTTAGAAGATTAGGGAAAGTTAGATTTAGGAAGGGTTCGAATTAGGGAAGTTCTGTTTTAGGAAAGTTTCATTTTAGGAAAGTTTCATTTTAGAAAAGTTTTTGAATTAGGAAAGTTTCATTTTAGGGAAGTTTTGAAATAGGAAAAGGATTTGTTTTAAGAAAGTTTCAATTTAGGAAAGTTTCCGTTTTAGAAAAGTTTTGAATTTGGAAAGATTTGAACTTTAGAAAATCTAGAATTTAGAAAGTTTGGAAGTTTAGAAAGATTTGAAAAGTTAGATTTGGAAAGTTAAGATTTGAAAAGGGATGAAATTAGGAAATGGTTGAATTAGGAAAGACTTGGAAGCTTAATGTTTAAGGAAAGATTTAAAAATTTAAGTTTAGGAAACTTAAGGTTTAGGAAAGTAGGAGATTAGGAAGGATTTGAATTAAGAAAGATTTGGATTTGGAAGGATTGAGATTCCTATTTCCTAAAACAAGGGATTAGATTTTGTTTCCAAAAACGGAGGATAGGATCTAGTTTCCTAAATAGGAAGATTGGGTTTTGGTTTCCTAAAGGAAAGATTGGATGAATTTGGGAAAGATGGAATTTTGGAAATTCTAGTTTTGGGAAGACTATAATTTCGATGTAGAAAATAGGTTTTGGGAATATATATATATAGTTTTGATGTAGAAAACAAGAGATTTTAAAAACCTAGGTTTTGAGGCCAAAATAAGGTATTGGAAATCATGTTTTTGGGAAGGAAAATTATGGTTTCCTAATCGTTGGCTATAAGATTTAACTTGGACACCAAGCAAAGAAATTTTTGGAAAGTGAGTTTTTAGAGAGGGAGATTTTAGGAAGGAAATCCTAGAGAAGAGTTTTTGAAAAGTAAACTTCAAAAGAGAGTTTTTTAGGAAAGAAGATTTTGAAAGAGGGTTTTAGGAAAGAGTTGTTAGGAAGGAGATTTAGGGAGCGTTTTTAGAAAGTGAATTTTGAGAAGAGTATTTTGGAAAGAAATTTTGAAAAATAGATTTTTAGAGGAAGTTTTTAGAAAACAATTTTAGAAAGGAATTTGAAGAAGGAGATTGGAGAGAGTTTTTGGAAAGTATGTTGAAAAAGAGGTTTTTAGAAGGAGGGATTTGAAAAGAGAGTTTTTAGAAAGTATATATAAAATACCTCACTTTCCTAAAATGATTCTAACCATAAGAAGGTTAGAACCACTTTAAGATAGTGGTTTTGAAAATAACAATGTTTTGAAAATATGGACCATATTGGTCATTTTAAATGTAACATTTTCTTAAAGTAACCCTAACTATGGAAAGGCTAGAATCACCTTAGGATTATGATTTTGAAAACAAGTTTTGAAAAAAAAAGTTTTGATGCAAGTTTGAAAACAATGTTAATACAAGTTTTGAAAACGAGTTTGAAAATAAATTTTGGAGGAATACAAAATCATGATATGCACAGTACAAAGAGGGTCGTGAACATACAAAGTTAAAGGCTTCACCACATAATCAAGGGGGCCAAACCCACGTGGTCTCCAGTTAGACTAAAAGAAAGCCCCCGACACGGTGACTCTCTAATATCCTAATCCTACACATAGACTGGGAAGTCCCTTATTTCAAGCATGCAAAGAAAGGGGGGGAAGAAGATGGGGGATTAAAACAGAAGAAAACCCAAGTGTATTAGGAGAGAGAAGAGAGGGGGAAGATGCGTAAACGTAAATAAGAAGCCTACCTTGTGTCTTCTTTATTTTGCTTAGTTTTACGCGCTTTACTTTGCTTGCTTCGCTTCGGTCTTCACTTCAATCTTCAAAAGTTTGTCTTCGATCTTCAAAGCTTCGTAGTTGCAGCAATCCAAGTCTTCAATGGAGGCTTTGAGGTTAGTGTATGAGTATATGAGAGTGTGTATGAGTGTATAGGAGGTTAGGGTTTGTGTATGGAGGCTAGGGTTTGGGAAAACCTAAAGAAGTTAGGGTTTAGGGAGGCTACAAGCTCTGTATATCAAAAAGTAGGGTTTCTAGACTGAGTTTGCAGACCTCTTTTATGCTAGAGGAGGCTCTGTATTTATAGAAAAAGGGATGACTTAGCGCCTATGGCAATGGCGCCAGGCCAAAAATGCTTTTGGCGCCACTAGGAGTGGCGCCAGCCAGTTAGGAAAGTTTTAAGGTCGGCAAGCAACGTATCTTGAGAAGATTTGGGCGCCTGTACTAGTGATTACCATGCAATTTTTAGCCTAGCTTCACTAGGAGTGACTCCGGAAGGTCTGGGAAGGATTTAAAGGACCAGGAATGGCCTGGAAGGCTAGAAATGGGCATGAACCCTCAGAATAGGGTCTTGGAGGTATTTGACTTGAAAAAGGATGTCAGGGTTTGTTAGAGGGATCGATCGAGCCATTAGGGGCAAAACGGTCAATTGGATCGGAAAGCTGCCGGGACGGACTCAAAATGTCCTGGAAGAAGACTTGAGATCTAGAAATATTATTTAGAATGTTCCCAAAGGCTACCGGTTTAATATCTATAGTCGGTGTGGCTAGAAAAAGGCGACTGACCTACCAGGGGAAATTGCTAGACACGATGTGCTCAAACACTATACCTTGTGTCACAATGAAGTGGCACTTTTCTTAGTTTAGGATAAGGTTACTCTCCGCACATATTTCTAACACCTTTTCGAGGTGTTCAGAACAACTCTCATAGGTATCTCCTTACACAGAAAAATCATCCATGAAAACCTCCAAGAATTTCTCTACCATATCACTAAAGATACTTATTATGTACATTTGAAAGGCGGCCGGTGCATTGCACAAGCCAAACGGCATTCTTTTGTAAGTATAAGTACCAAAAGGACATGCGAAAGTCTTTTTATCCTAATCTTCTAGTGCAATTTCAATTTAATTGTCCCCAGAGTACCCATCTAGAAAACAGTAAAAAGCTCGTCCTGCCACTCGTTTTAAGACTTAGTTTAAGAATGGGAGTGAAAAGTGATCTTTTCTAGTAACAACATTCAGTCAATGGTAGTCAATACAAATGCGCCACCAAGCTTGAATCCAAGTGGGCACTATTTCATTTTTCTCATTTTGAATTACTGTGAGTCCAGATTTCTTAGGAACAACTTGGGTTGGACTAACCCACTTTGAATCAAAGATAGGGTAAATGATAACCTCATCGAGAAACTTCAATACTTCTTCTCTCACAACTTCTTTTATGTTGAGATTTAAACACCTTTACATTTGACGCGGCGGTTTAGACTCTTCCTTAAGATATATGTGATGTGTGTATATAAGAAAACTAATACCATGAAGGTCTGTAATGGTCCAACTTAAGGCTTTTCTATTATTCTTTAGCACTTTCACAAGGCTCTTCTTTTGGCCTTCAAATATACTAGATGATATAACAATAGGATAAGACTCATCTTCACTAAAGAATACATACTTTAATGTAAATGGTAAAGGTTTTCTTTTAGGAGTGAGTGCTTTTTGTTTAGAAAAGACAGGCTTTATGACACTAGGAATTAGAGACTCAAATGATGGAGTCCAGTGACCCACTTGCATACATTTTTCTCTCTCTATCCTTCTAAGAATTGTGTCTTTAGACTTGACATGGTCATAATCTAACTGGTCATGTGGCTTGCTAGAATCAAGAGCTTTTTCAATATGATCCTCAAAAAATTCACTCTCACAGTACTCTTGCACAATAGACTCAATACAGTCTACTTCTCTGATGTCCTCATACTCTCCCGATTGTTTTGCAACTGAAAAGATATTCATCTCGACAGTCATATTCCCTAATGTCAACTTTAACAGCTTATTCCTACAATAGATTATGGTATTACACGTGACTAGGAATAGCTGTCCTAAGATGATAGGAATTTGGGAATGAGCACTAATGCTCTCAACTAGTTATGTAACTAACATAATGAAAACCACTGGATAGTAAAGCTTATCTATTTGAATGAGAATATCCTCCACAATACCCCTAAGAACCTTAATAGATATGTCAGCTAGTTGCAAGGTAACATGTATAGGGCACAACTCACCTAATTCGAGTTGTTGATAAACTAAATAAGGAAGTAGATTGACACTTGCTCCAACATCAAGAAAGGCTCGATCTATCTTGTTTCCCCTATTGTACATAAAATAGTAGGACAACCGGGGTTCTTATACTTTAATGGGGACTTACATTGCAAAATTGCACTCTGGCTCACATTCATAAAAGCTATGTCTTTGACATGCAACCTCCTTTTTACAGTACAAAAGTCTTTCAAGAACTCTGCATAGGAGGAAATTTTCCTAATGATATCTAAGATTGGAATGTTGACCTTGACTTGCTTAAACACTTCATAAATTTCAAAATTCAGAAGCTTACGTTTTAGTTTGGCCAATCTATGAGGAAACGGGATATATTTCACAACATCAATGCCTTATCTGTAGATGCTCTAGTTGGCTCTAAAATTGGCTCAACTTTCTTTTTCTCTTACTCACTCTCATCTTTTTCTCTTTCTTATTCTCTCACATCTCCATTCCATTCATTACTAGCATTGAAAGTTTCCTTTCTAAGTGGAATGATTTTATGAATGATTTTTCCTCTCCTCAGGGCTGTGATGGATTGGACTTATTCATGACTGGATTAAGAATTAGTCCTCACTTCAGTCATATTTACTTGCTTTGTGGGATTTGAATTTGGTTGTAATTGAGATGAAAATCTCCCCGACACTTGTTGAGTCAAAGCTTGTGTCAAGTTAGATGTTTGCTTTGCCATGTCCTCCAACATTCTAATGTGTTGGTCTAACAACTTGTCCTACCTATCCACCCCATTATTGACTCCTTTCATATCATTTGTCAATTGATGAACATTATCTTCTAAAGGTCTCCTATGAGGGGGTTGATATGTATTAGATTGGGGTTGAAAATGCATAAATTGTTAAGCTTGAACTGGTTGGGATTGGAAAGATTGAGGGTTTTGAGGCCCTTTTTGGAATGCTTGAGGATTCGAAGGACCCTTATTTCTCCACCCAAAGTTTGGGTGATTTCACCATCCAGGGTTATTTGTGTTCTAGAAAGAGTTCCCCCCAACTCGTTGGTCATTATATGTACCTCAATATTGGTCAACCGCATTGGCTTGGCCATGCAAGGCCTCCTTGAAACCTGGCATAATTGGATATGTAGCAGTTTCATGTTCTATTGTACCACACGTTAAACAACTCTCTTCCTTGGGAGACTCACTATTCATAATATTGCCCTTACTTGTCTTTATGGCTTTTAACTTTCGGGTAAGTGCAGCTATTCTAGCATTCAGATAATCCATTTAATTAAGCTGAAATATTACCCTAGGCTTAGACTCATAATTTTGGGTCGTAGTTGTGGCCCAATCTCAAGCCAAATTTGCTAAGTAATCAAAAAAGTCATACACTTCATATGGGTCTTGTAAGCACTCCATTTTTGCCCGTCAGCAGTCTCCAGTCCATCCAAACTTGTATTCAAGTCAATATGGACATATTCCAATCTAAATCAACTTTTCAAGTCTAATCTCGTCAATCAATCCCTTCGCGGGCCCTTTGGGCCCAAATAGAGGCAAAATAACCAAAATGCCCTCGGGGGCATTGTTCGATCCAATTCCAATGGGCACATCTTTTCGAAGACAGTAAGTCCCCATTTCCAATTTCAATCCTAATTCCAATTAAATTCGGCACACCTTTCGAGAAGTTGATTCCTCTAGGTGGTAAAACCATCCAATCCGGCACGTTTCTGAGTGAACTCTTTGGAACGGTAAGTCCTTTCAAACCCATCGACCGGGACGAGCCCCAACTTCTCGAGATGGTAGAGCGGTCCATCTTTGGCACCTGCTAGCCCACCAATGAAGCAATGTCCATTTTGGCACGCCTTTCAAGAAAGTTCATTCCTCAAGCGCTAAGTCCACCTACCAGCTTCTAGAGATTAGGCAGTCTCTAGAATGATCGCGACCCGTTAGAGTAACGAAAATACTCATAAACATTGCAACCGTCAAAGTAACGAAAACACTAGCAAATAGGTCGATATAGAGAATTACTAACAAACCCCTATATCATGGGACCACCGTCAGAGTGACAGAAACACTCAAAACCCAGGTCAACACTTGTGCCTGCTAGCCCACTTTGGTGAAAAATGACCAAACTGTCCCTAGGGCCATTTTTGACACGTTTCTCGAAAAAGTACCTAAATTCTTAGAACGGTAAGTCCACCTTTTCAAGATTTTCTTAAAGACAATCTGTCATGATTAGGTGCCTTCTAGTCAGTTTCGAGCCAATTTCGAGACATTCCGGTCAAGATGACCATTTTGCCCCTAGAGATTCGAACGCCCTAGGAACCACACCGGCTCTAGGTATCAAACCTGTAACCTCCTAAGAATGCTTCTTATAGTATTCCCGACCTTCCATTACCTTTCCGAGCCATTCTGAGTCAGTTTTGACAAACCTGGTGCAAAACGACCGTTTTGCCCCTGGTAGGCCGGTCGCCTCTTCTGACCACACTGGCTCTAGGTATCAAACTGGTAACCTTCTGGGACATTTTAAGCAATTTTTTCAAATATCGAGTCTTCTTCCGAGACATTCTGAGTCCATCCTGATAGTTTTCTGGTTTAGTGGACCGTATTTGCCCCTAATGGCCCGGTCAACCCTTCCAACACATCCTGTCATCATTTTTCAAGTCAGCTACTCCCGAGACACTGTTCTAAGGGTTCTTTTCCCTTTTCGGCCTTCCGGGCCATTCCCGGCCCTTTCAAATCATTCCCAGACTTTCAAGAGTCACTCTTAGTGAAGCCAGGCTAAAAATTGCATGGTAGTTACTAGTACAGGTGCCTAAATCTTCTGAAGATACGTTGCTTGCTGACCTTAAAACTTTCCTAAGCGGCTGGTGCCACCAACAGTGGCGCCAAGCCAACACTTGGCCTAGCGCTAGGTCATTCCTTTATCTATAAATACATAGCCTCTTCCAGCGTGAAAAGGGTCCGTAAACTCAGCCTAAAAACTCTCCTCTTCGATACACAAAGCTTGAAGCCTCCCTAAACCCTAGTCTTCTTTAGGTTCTCCAAACCCTAGCCCCCATATACAAATCCTAACTCTCATATACTCCCATACACTTATATACACTCCTATACTAGCCTCCGAAGCCTCCATTGAAGACTTGAAGTGTTGCAACTGGAAAGCTCTTGAAGATCAAAACAAGCCCTTGAAGACTAACACAAAGCAAAGCAAGGACCAAAGCAAAGCAAGCAAAATAAGAAGATACAAGGTAGGCTCTCCATTTAAATTTACGTATCTTCTCCCTTTCTCTTCTCTCTCCGAACCCACTTGGGTTTTCTTCTATTTTAATCCCCCATCTTCTTCCTCCCTTTCTTGCATGCTTAAAACAAGGGACTTCCCGGTCCATGTGCAGGATTAGGCTATCGAAGGTCACCGTGTCGGGGCTTTCTTTTAGTTTAATCGGAGACCACATGGATTCGGCCCCCTTGATTATGTGGTGAAGCCTTTAACCTTGTATGTTCACGATCCCAATTTGTATTGTGCATATCATGATCTTGCATCTCTCCAAAATTTGTTTTTAAACATGTTTTCAAAACTTGCATCAAAACCGTTTTCAAAACTTGCATTAAAATTTTCTTCTTCAAAGTTTATTTTCAAAATCACAATCTTAAGGTGATTCTAGCCTTTCTATAGTTAGGGTTGCTTTAGGAAAGTGTTACATGTAAAATGACCAATATGGTCCATATTTTTGAATCCTTGTTATTTTCAAAACCACAATCTTAGAGGGGTTCTAATTTTCTTATAGTTAGAATCGTTTTAGGAAAGTGTGATATTTTTAAAGGCTTGCAAAAGTCCATATTCAAATCTTTCTTTCCAAAATCTCCTTTTAAATCCTCTCCAAAATCTCTTTTTACATCTACTTTCTAAAAACTCTCTCCAATCTCCTTTCCAAAATTGCTTTTTAAAAATTCCCTTCACGAAACTTACTTTCCTAAAAACTTCTTTTTAATCTCTTTCCTAAAAACTCTTTCCACAAATCTCTTTCCACAAATCCAATCTCCCCATTTAGAAAACTAGATCCAATTCTCCGTTCAAAATCAAAACACCTTTTTTAAAAACAAAATTCAATCTTTTGTTTTAGGAAATAGGAATCTCAATCCTTCTTAATCTAAACCTTTTCTAATCCCAAATCCTTCCTAATCTCATACTTTCCTAAACCTTAAGTTTCCAAAACTTAAACTTTCAAATCTTTCCTTAACTTTAAGCTTCTTAATCTTTCCTAATTCCAACATTTCTTAATTCCATACCTTTCCAAATTTCAACTTTCCAAATCTAAATCTTTAAATCTTTCTTAAACTCAAACATTTCCTAATCTCAAGTATTTCTAAAACTCAAATTTTAAATCTTTTCAAATCCCAAACTCTCTAAATTTCCAATCTTTACAAATTCAAAACTTTCTTAAGTTAGAACTTTCTAAATTCTAGACTTTTTAAATTCCAAATCTTTCCTAAATTGAAACCTTTCCTATTTCAAAACTTTCCTAAAATGACATTTTTCTAAAATGAAACTTTCTTAAAATGACATTTTCCTAAAATGAAACTTTCCTAATTCGAACCTTTCCTAAGTTCAATCTTTCCCTAATCTTCCAAGTCTAATATTAGAGTCAAATCTTTCTTAAGTCTAGGTTTCCTAATTTTCAATCTTTCCAAAACAAGTCCAAATCCTTCTTCCAAGTTCTATCTTTGGAAATCAAAGTCCAATCTCCTCAATTCCAAATTCCAATTTCAAATCTTCTATTCTAAGTTCAAATCAAACCATTTTCAAATCAAAATTTATTTCTTCCAATCAAAATATTTTATTTTTAATCGGACTCTTGTCCGAACTACGACTGACCTGATTCCTAAAAAAAGGATATGTAGGCAACCTTCATAGGTGCGGTCATAACTTTTTTCCAACTTCCAATTCCATGATCTATTTCAAACTTCCAATTCTAAATTTCTATTTCCAAATCTCTATTTCCAATCTCCAAAACTTTTTTTCAAAATCAAATCTATCTTTTCAAATCTATTTTCAAATCAAATCAAGTTCTTTTCAAATCTATTTCTAAATCTACTTTCAAACTATCTTCTCTTGCAATTGCATATCATGCATAATTCTTTTAAACATTCTTTTTTAAAAGTGGATAGTATTGGACATGTATTAGTTGAGGACTCTAATAAGTGAATCTAGGGTGAATAAACATGTAGGTATCCCAAGGGTGGGGCAGGGTGATGGCTTAGTCCATCTTCCCTACACGTAACCAACCTTCGAACTTAGGATCACTATTTTCGAAAGACCAAACGGAGTTATTTTCAAAAAATGGCTTAAGTTTTCCAAAGGTTGCCAAACAACCTGTTTTCCTAAAAATCCTATCTTCAGGAAGTATTTTCAAAAACCCTAAGTGTAGTCTTCAGATTGCGCTTAATTTTTAGGTGACCTAACTCACTTTAATCAAGTTAGGTGGTGACTCCAAATGTTTTCCAAAAACCCTTTATTTAAATCAATTTTTAATTCAAACATAGTCACACTTATTATTCTAGGAGTGTGAGTTTTAACAAGAGAGTACAGTATTTTTCCAGCTGGTGTGTATTCCTTGAGTGCGAAAAATCTGGCCTCGACAGGTCTTTGTCATACAAAGTCCCTGTGCACATAGACTCAACGGATTGCTTCAATTGTGAAGTTAGTGATGAATAGAAAATATTTATAATATGCCAATTGGTGAAACATGATGTGGATAAGCACTCCAAAAATCTTTGAATCTCTTCGAACATTGGAAGAACGATTCACTAGACACAAGGGCAAATTGAGAGATTTGGTAATGAATCACCTCAGTTTTATGCTCAAGGAAGAATTGTTTTAAGAATTCTGTCTAAAGATCTTGCCAAAAATGAATAAACCTAGGCCTTAATGAATTGAACCATCTATTGGCCTTGTCTTTGAGAGAAAGCAAGAAGAGTTTCAAAAGTACAACTTTTCTTCGGTAAAAATTATCGAAGAACATAGAGCATATGTCTTCGAAATCTTTTATGTGCTGATATGGTTTTTCATAATCAAAACCATGGAATAGATTCAATAGGTGGATCATTCATGGCTTTAAAGTCATTGCGATTTGATGCGTAGGAAGAACGATACAAGAGGTAGGCCCTTACCTAGCGGGATTTAGATAATCCCTGAGAGATCTATGAGGAGGATCACCATGTACACTCTCACCTTCAGGTGCATTATTTGGATTTGGCAGGTTGAGATTCACAGATGGTTGATGATCAAATTCTTCTACCAATGGGATAGAACTAGGACCTTAGTGAACTAACTGAATGTTCGGAACATGCGTCCTAAATGCGAAAAGAGTACGAAAGATAGGAGAAAGATTACTAGAAGAGTCAATGCTCACGAATTATTCATGCACATCCCTAATGAAGTTTTTTTTATAAAAGTGCACGTACCCTATGAAGACATAAATTAACACTTCCTAAAACATCAATACAAAAAAAAAAAAATGAAAAAGAGAATAAAAAGAGAAAAAAGAAAATACCTGCACAAAAAAAAAAAAAAACAAACGAAAATAATGTTAGACAGGTTAGTAACAACGTTATGGTATCCTTAGTGAGCGGCGCCGATCTAAATAGGCAGTGAATCAGCTTGAAATAAGGTTATCCACAATAATCAAATAAAAAATTACCATATGGTCACCACCTATTTGATTATTATGGATAACTTTATTTCGAATGGTAAAGTTATATGGTCACCATATTGAGTGCCGTCGACCTAAATAGGCAATGAATCAACTCGAAAGTTAAACCATAAAGAAAAAGAAAAATAAAATGATGCGAAATAAAGTGCAGAAAATAAAATATTAGAATGATAACCAACGTTGGTTATCCACTAAATAAAAGAAAATGTTAAATAGTTAGTTAGTTAGATGAGTTAGATGGTTTAAATAAAATAAAAAAAATGATAACCAACTACACTGATTTCATCCAACGATAGGTGAGTATGCCAACCAAAGAGGTTAACCACAAAAAAAATAAAAAAAATTAAAAGTAAAAGAACTAAATATATACAATATACAAGTTAGCAATGAAACGAATTAATAAGTGAGCATAGACCACTGATTAGTTGGTATATACCTTCTAATTCCTTCGTTAAGATAGGAAAGCAATCTATTGTTCTTAAATCCGCAAAGGAATTATTATTATTATTTTTGCATGATTTTAATAAAGTCATTCTCCTGCAACGGTGCCAAAATACTTGACTATGCCTAAAATATGACAATCTATTAATACCCAAATGTAGGTGCGGCAAAACAGTAAATAAAATCCGGTAAGATCGGAGTCAATCCATATGAAACAGTTATCAAAACATGCAAAGTTAGGTGCTAAAATTCACCCACGGTAAAAGATTAGATACCGACTAAACCATGCTAGACACTGTAGTGTTATAATGGCTTTAGTTGGAAGCTAAGCTAACCTGTTTGAATTTTACCTTGAAAAGTACTGATGAGAATTGGACAATTATTACAGAAAATGGTAACCAAAACAAAATAGTTTAATTTGTGAGGATTGATGGTTGTAGAACGAGACATTAATTAAATTAAATAAAAGATTCTTGAATCCAATTGATCCGATCACCTAATTCACCTGAAATTTCAATGGAAGTTTTATAACTCAAATCATTGACTTCATCTTGAGCTTTTGATTAGAAAGATTAAGCTATTAGAATAAAAATTCAATAATAATTAAATCTAGAATAATAAAATTAAAGCCATAGATTCATACCATTGATTTATGCAATAACTATACCAAATTAAGATTTGCACATAGAAATTACCAAATTTAGTCAATAATCCAAGTTTTCTCAAAGATCTAGAATTTAATTACTAAGAATTGAAAGATTTTAAAAATAAAATAATGAAGACTTAATTATCTCCATTGATATTTTAAGATCCTCATATGATATTCACAATTGGCTCCAAGAATAAAATTAGCTACTCATAGTATTGAAAAGACATAACTTGAAAAATAATTTCATAAATAAAAAGGTTTATTACAGTAGAATAACGGCAAAAAACGACTAAAAAATTAATTGGCTAAAAAGTTACTAACAAACTAACTGACTGCTACAGAAGAATCAGCCTCTTCCCTTTTGCTCTCCTCCTCTCTGCTCTCTCTTCTGCTCTGCTCCTTCTTCCTCTCTGCCCTCTTCCCCTCTGCTCCTTCTCTTTTTATAGCCGAGAAGAGCATATTTGTTTTATTTTTTTATATTGTTTACTTCTTTTCACCTTCTTTCCCTCATTTTCTTCCTTCTTTTCTTCTTTTTCTCCCGTGTCGACCACGTTTGTGCTCCCTCCTGCAAAGATATATATATATATATATTAATATATAAAGAGTCCAGCCATTCTTTGGCAAAGAATGAAAAAAATAATAATAATTTAGCAATGAAGGAAAGAAAAGAAAAAAACAAAGGAAAAAGGAAAGTACGAAAAAGAAAAATAAAAGAGGAAAAAAATCCTATCTAATCAAATGAAATATGAAAATTGAATGTATGTATTCATTGATCAATTCATGCCTTGATCACACATGTTTTGAGCTTTTTATCCTTTTTTTTTCCCTTACTTTATACGGCATGGCCAAATTACAACCTGCACAAAGTTCTGGAGGATTTGATGTGTACATTGTATGAACCATTCACGTTGTAGATAATTCACTTATCAGTTGCTTGTGTGATTTTAACATTGAGTATTTTTTCATGAAGTTATACCAAGTCGTCTCTCACTTTATATATTCATGTCATTTTCTTTATAGTTGTTTGTTTTGATTTTTCATTATATTTACTCTTTTACAAGGACAACCAGTGTGAGATATCTATGTTCTTTCTTTCTGAGAGAATATCCAGTGAGGTTGAATCAAAACTTGAAGGATGTTTCTATGATTTTATGTTGTAATACTTTTCTTATCATGTAATGATCAAACGCACACAAAAGCCTCGTATATGTTGTTTTAAGATATTAATTTGTTTGTGTATTAACGAGTAGGATATACATAATATGCTTGTGTTGTGATACATGTAATATTTTTTTCCCTCATTATTCTCACTTTTAGACCACATTTTGATGTTTTTGAGTAGCAACACGAGACACAACTAGTCCACTAGGAGTAACCTAGGGGTTTAAAGACTTAGTGCATATGCTAAATACGCTCATGGTCCCTACGAAAATGCAACATATATTTTTATCTTTTAAATGTGTTTATTTGTTTTGTTAGGGACTAGCAAAATCTTAGTTGGGGATGTTATTGTACATTAAAAAATACAATTAGAGTCTTTAATTGCAGGCTAATGTTAGTTATTATTTGTGTGTTATTTATTATTTTTATATAAATTTAGTATTTTTTATGTTTTACACGTCTTGAGCAGATTTAAAAATAAAACCAAATAAAATGAAGTAAGATCATGTATATTATCTAAATGAGTGGGTGTTATATATATATATAATATAAATTATAATATATTATATATTTTATATAAGTATAAGATATAATATAATATAAAAAGTAAATGATATAATATATATATAATATAATATAATATACACACCCACTCATTTAGATGATATACATCATTTTACTTCATTTTGTTTTGTTTTATCTTCAAATCTGTTCAAGGTGTGTAAAACATAAAAAATATTAAATTTATATAAAAATAATAAATAACACGTAAATAATAGTTAACATTGGCCTGCAACTAGGGGTTTCAACTGTGGGTTTTAGAGTACAATCATTAAGTTTATGTAAAACCCTAGATTTACTCAAGTGTCCTAAAAACATAATTTTTACCATGAATTTATGAATAACTCAAGTAGATTAACTAAATAGCAAAAATTTCACATAAAAATCCGCTACCTCTTGATAATTGAATCTAAGACAAAAACTTAATCTCATCAAAACTATGAATCAAAACCACCACCGTATGAGCCTTAAAGAGTAAAACAAAAACCCTTAAGAAATAATAGCAAAAACTTACACTAAGTACATAAAAATAGACGATTAAAGGACGAAGAAGAAAATGAATTAAAAAGAACAAGAGAGAAGTGTGTCGGCTGCGTTGCCGCCGAGAAGAGAGAGAAAGAGAAAAGTTTTATCTTTTAAAGTCACTTTTGGTTATTCATCAAAAGGCTATCAAAAACTTATATAATTACAAAAAAAAAATCCACCTACATTTTAACTATTTGACCAGGTCATTACAGGCTATATTTGAATTTAGAGATAAGACTTTTGATGACAATTATTTATAGATTTAGAGAAATGGATTTGTGTTGGGGTTGCCAATGACTTCACGTTTATTGGGTTAACCATAATATCATAAGTAGCCAGATTTAAAATTTAAATAATCACTCTCTCTCATGCTAACAGACTGTCCAACATTTACTTTTTTTACGAGACGTGTCAATTTCAACATCTCACGCCAATTCCCCGCTTTTGCAGACAACCTTTTGGGAAATAGATAGAAGTATGTATATCACAGACCTATACTCTTACTTTCTTTTAGTCTTTTACCTCAAGTGAGAGAAAGAAGGAGATAGAGTGAGAGGCTCATCATCGAACAGAGGCTGCTGGAGCCGGAGACCGTGAGAGAGAGGCGGTTAGAGTAAAGGGGAGATGTCGGTCGAATCGGGGAGGTGCTAGGCAAGGAGCGCAGAGACTGTATTTAGACTGGACGGTCCTTCCAAGCCGTAACCGGTTCGAACTCGCCCGTGCTCCCTCTTTTCTTTCCGTCTTCTTTCTGTCCCTTTCTTTCTTCTTTTTTGATTTTTCTCCTGTGTTGGCCGCGCTCGCGCTCGCGCTCCCTCCTGCAAATATATATATATATATATTATAATATATAAAGTGTCTGATCATTCTTTGGTAAAGAATGAAAAATGATAATAATTTAGCAATGAAGAAAAGAAAAAAAAATCTTATCTAATCAAATGAAATAGAAAAAATTAAAGGTATGTATTCATTGATCAATTTATGTCTTGTATACACATGTTTTGAACCTTTTATTTATTTTTTCCTTAATACCTTATGGGTAAGTTGTAACCTGAACAAAGTTCTTGAGAATTTGATGTGTATATTGTTTATTTATTCACTTCATAGAGAATTCACTTATCAATTATTTATGTAATTTTAACATTGAGTATTTTTTCATGGAGTTATGCCAAGTCATCTCTCACTTTATATATTCATGTCATTTTCTTTATGGTTGTCTGTTTTTATTTTTCATTATATTTACTCTTTTACAAGGACAATCAGTGTGAGATGCCTATATTCTTTCTTTCTGTGAGATTATCCAGTGAGGTTGACTCAAAGTTTAAACGATGTATTTGTGGTTTTCTGTTGTAATACTTTTCTTATCATGTAATGATCAAATGCAGACAAAAGCCTCTCATATGTTGTTGTAAGACATTATTTTGCTTGTATATTAATGAGTAGGATATACAGAATATGCTTGTGATGTGATACATGTAATATTTTTTCCTCATTATCCTCACTTGTAGACCACATTTTGATGCTCGTGGGTAGCGTTATTGAAAATTCTCACGAGACACCACTAGTGTACTAAGAGTAATCAAGAGATTTAAAGGCTTGGTGAATATGTTAAATGCACTCGTAGTCCTTACAAAAGCGGAGCATATCTTTTTATCTTTTTAGTGTGTTTATTTGTTTTGCTAGGAACTAGCAAAATCTTAGTTTTAAGGGGGGGGGGGGGGGGGGGGTGTGATTGTACTCTAAAAAGTATAATTGGAGTCCCTAATTGAAGGCTAATGTTAGTAATTATTTGTGTTATTATATTTTTTATATAAATTTAATATTTTTCATGTTTTACACTTCTTGAGTAGATCTAAAGATAAAACAAAAAAAATATGAAGAAAGATGATTTATATTATATAAATGAGTGGGTGTTATATATATATATATATATAAATTATAATATATTACATATTATGATAATGCAGTAAACTTATAAGGTAGGTCTTCAGGTCGGCGGCGAACTGTTCTGGTGAACTGGGAAAGGATGAAAGGGGAAGGGACACCAGTATGGTGCTTACCAAGAACCCTCCGATGGTAAAGTTAGTTTTTTGGATATATTTCAATAGAGTTTTGGCTAGAGTTTGTATTTGTGTACTTTATTGGAGAAGATAGGCTTTCCCTTTTATATGGGTAGGCGTCGTGGTAACTCTAGGAGAGTTTTGCATGCATGGAGATAGTGGGAGATGGTTGTCTTCCCACGTGGCAGCGTGGCATTGGAGGATCAGACTGGTGGCAGGATAGTGGGGGGAGTAGTTGTCTAACCCCATACATGGAGTTCCCTTAGGGGTGTGTCAGAGCGGGGAAGGTGACTATCCCCTGCTACACGCAAAATCATAGAGTTGGGAGCATGTTATTGTGATTGGGTTGTCAGTGATTACCCCCACTATCGTGACAGGTGAGGAAAATGATCGGCACTATCTCACAAGGTCTACTCGGGCATAGGTTTGCTAGGTCGTGCTGGAACTCTCAAGGTTGATCTCCATTGTCTTCTTACTTGACATGTACTCTGGACGCCATGTCTTCAATGCAAGCGCCGATTAGCCCATCAAGGAAATTCATGATCGATCCCCATTAGTTGCCCCCAATTCCTCTTGAGTACCTCAAGCGTGATCAAGAAAATTCTTGATCGATCTCCATCATATTATATCTAAAGTATAAGATATAATATAATATATAGAAAGTAAAGAATATAATATAATGGAGATATATATATATACAATATAATATACACACCCACTCATTTAGATAATATACACGATCTTGTTTTATTTTGCTTGATTTTACCTTCAAATTTGCTCAAAGCATGTAAAATGTGAAAAATATTAAATTTATATAAAAATAATAAATAACACATAAATAATAACTAACATTAGCTTGTAACTAGGGACTTCAATTGTATTTTTTAGAATACAATCATTAAGTTTATGCAAAACCCTAGGTTTACACAAGTGTTCTACAAGCATGATTTCTACCATTGATTCATGAATAACTCAAGCATATTAACTAAATAAAACATGATTTTTACCATGCATTCATGAAAAACTCAAACATATTAATTAAATAGCAAAAATTTCAAGTGAAAACTCTCCTACCTCTTAATGATTGAATCTAGAAAAAGAACTTAATCTCATCGAAACTATGAATTAAAATCACCACCGCCTCTTAATGATTGAACCTAGTAAAAGAACATAATCTCATCGAAACTACGAATTAAAATCACCACGGCGTATGCCTTAAAGCATAGAATAAAACTCTTAAGGAGTAATTGCAAAAAGTTACACTAAATATATAAAAATAGAGTATTAAAGGAAGAAGAAGAAAATAAATTAGAAAGAACAAGAGAGAAGTGGGTCGGCTGGGTTGCTGCCAAGAAGGAAGAGAGAGAAAGAATTTTTTTTCTTTTTATCTTTTAAAGTCATTTTTGATTATTCACCAAAAGGCCTCAAAAAACTTATATAATTACAGAAACAAAAACCACCTACATTTGACTATTTGACCGGATCATTGTAGGCTATATTTGAATTTAGTGATAAGACTTTTGATAACAATTATTTATAGATTTAGAGAAATGGACTTGTGTTAGGGTTGCGAAAGACTTCACGTTTATTGGGTTAACCATAATATCATAAGTAGCCTGATTTAAAATCCAAACAATCACTCTCCCCCATGCTAACAGACTGTCCAACATTCACCTTTTTTGAGAGACGTGTCAATTTTAACATCTCACGCCAATTCCCCGCTTTTCCGGACGACCTTTTGAGAAATAGATACATGTGTGTCAATCCTATACTCTTACTTTATTTTAGTATTTGTGAAATGCTATTCGAAGTTTATTGGCTGTGTTGGACAATTGACAGTGCAAATAGCACTTCTCTTAGACTTTTTGCCTCAAGTGAGAGAAAGAAAGTGCTAGGATAAGAGCGGCTCATCATTGAATAGACGCTGGACCCGGAGACTGTGAGAGAGAGGCAGTCAGAGAAAAGCGGAGATGTCGGTCGAATCGGGGAGGTGCTAGGCAAGGAGGTGCAGAGATTGTATTTAGACTGGACAGTCCTTCCAAACTGTAACCGGTTCGAACGAGCCTCCGAGTCAACTGCGATTTACGCCAGTTTTTAAAAAATACACTGGTTTTTCATCTTGGTCCGGACCTTTTCTAGGACGGTCCAACGGTTCAACCAGTTGAAACCGGCTGGTCTGGTTCGGTTCTCAAAACGTTGTTGTATAGTTGAGTGTGTTTTGTAGTGCTGGGTTATGTTATTGCAATTGAACATGTTTATGCAGAGTGTTTATGTGCAAGAGTAGTGTATGCACTGTTGCGGGCAGCAAAACATTTATGCGTTGATGAATGCTATGCTTTGATTGAACTGGGAATGATATCCTAAACTGCCTACATATCCCTTGTGGCAATTAGGTCAAACGTAGTGGACTTGAAAGATAGTTTAACCTGTTTAAGAACGGTTTCTCAATTCTCACTCCCTGGAGAAAATAAGAAAGGGTTTTTCCTACTGTTGGGGGAAAAGGTGAAAAGGGTTTTCCTGCTCTTCGGGGAAAATTGTTAAAAGGGTTTTTCCCACTACACGGGGAAAAGGTGATTATGGAGCTCGGGTGGCAGTAAATGAAAAAGGTGCTTTGACGTGTTGAAAAGACTAGGATTTCCCACTCCTTGGGGAAAAGGTGACCAGCCATGAGAAAAGTTAGACTAGCTATGTATTCTGTCATTGCAGGAATTAGGTTGAACGTAGTTCGGGTAAGTGACTTTGAGAAGGGGCTGACGCCACTGTTTTCTGATTTTAAGAAGGTGATGCCGGGTGAAGAGATCGAACTCCGGCTTGGGAGAACGGGCTTGTTTCTTCATGCTGAGATGATGACCGCGTTGAGAAGAGAACTCATTACATGCTTCTAATACTTTGACATGTTCATCTTATGTTAATGTGAAAGATAAATATAACATGCTTCCTGTAGTCTCCATGCTAGTTGGTGTAGAGAGTGGCTTCATTTTTTTCACTTGAGTGCAGACTACGGGATGCAAAGTGTAGATTAACAGGTTTTAAGGCTGAAAAAGCGAAACATTTCATACAATAAGGGAATTTTGCTTTTATAGAATAATTAGAAATGTTAGTAGAATAGATTTTGCATGAGAATAAAGCAAATATATACCAGTATGTGTTGATACTTAATAGTTGGTACAATAGTAATACAAATAATATGGCTAACGCCATACTAATGGGCTAGTGGCTAATAAATTGCAAGTTGCATGCTCAATAACATCTCTAATAAATATTTGTTTGTTTCACGAATTTACATATAATACCCAAAAAGAATAGAAGGAAATGCAAAATACATTCAATCATTGCAGCAAGACTTTTCATTCATGCCAATTCTTAATTTTCACTTCTCTCAATATTAATATTGTTAAACTTTTGGCAGGCTATTTGACCATTTGTGGTCTTTGGATACATGATTATTTTCTTTTGTTGCTAATTGGATTTGTTTATGCGTATTGACAATGAGAGTTGTTCAGGCAGCAACAAGCCATCTACAAGTTTGCTTACGTATCGGTTACCTATTTTGGCCGATACTGTCGGTATGGTATTCGTAACGGTACTGTATCGGGCCATATACGTTTTTACTTAGCGTCGATGAATTCAGTTGTATCCTTATTGGAACCTAGAAATCCCGATATTCAAGACCTATTTGAAGTTACTTATTTTTCGACAAAACTAGAGTGGGTGCTTAGACCACTAGAGTAATCTTTGAGGCCTTTTTCCATTTTCAGAGGAGTGCAAAAAGCAAAGCAGCTAGCGTTAAAAACTTTCCATAGACTTATAAAATCATATGATCAATATGCATCTCGATTGGCTAGATAGAATCCTATGAGGGCGTTGATGAACAATTGGAGGTAGTGCTCAAATTTTCCAACAATAAGAAGTTCCAGTAAGTAGAGTAGCAGCTTTGTTGTTTAGAAGATCCGTTACCTCGTATTGAGATAATCAATATCTAGGGTGATACCCATGTAAGAGATTGTTTCATTTATCTCAAAAGTTGGAGTAATATTTTCCTCAACGTATGGGCCACACTATTCTCGATTGACTTATGGATTCCTCCTTGTTTCACATCCCTTTCCATTTTCCTTATATATTTGCAGGATGATAATAGGTTTGATGCCAACTCTCAATTAGTACTGTTACATACCTTAAGTTTTATATTGAAGCCTCTTTCCTAATACTCTAACCAAGGGAGTAAAACATGAAAAAAAGGAAAGAATCCTTTGTACTCCTAACCTAAGAAGCACCGATACAAACACGGACACGAATACGGACACAGATACGGACACGAGACCTGGCAATTCTAAAAAATAGGAGACACAGATGCGGCGGGGACACGGCAAATTTTTTTTATTTTTTATATATTTTATTTTCCATGTATATAAATATAACATGCACATACCACCAAAAATATCTAAAAATTTAGTAGTCAATACTCATTAGAATAGACAACAGGTCATCAATTCATCATACATCAAGCATAAATAAAGAGACAAGTTAAAAAAGATCATCATCCAATACATCATTAGATTCATTAGTGTCTTAAGCATGAACAAGCAATATGACATTGAACATAAAAGGAAAAGCAGCAGTGAATAAAAAAAGAAGAACAAAAAAATAAGAATTACAGCAGTAGCAAATCTGCGCAGTGAAGGAGAAGGAGAAAATAAGAATTATAGCAGCAGCAAATGTGGGCAGAGAAGGAGAAGAAGAAGAAGAAGCAGAAGAAAGAATAAAAATTTTGGGCAAAGGAGAAGAAGAGCAGCAGTAGAAGAAGATGAAGATGAAGAAGAAGAAGAAGAAGAAGAAGAAGAAGAAGAAGAAGAAGAGCTGAAATTTCGGCAAACAAGAAAAAAAAGAGTCTAGTGGTGTGTTGCTGCTACTTTTTCTTCTTCGCACTTCGCCTCTTTCTCCAACTAAGCAGCAACTAGGGCTTGTACAAGCTCCACCGATGAAATATTTTTTATTTGGACTCTTTTGTGTATTTTATATTGAAGTTACAAAAATTACAAAATATACCCCGCCGTGTCCTAAACGAGTCCTAACTGTGTCTCCGACGTGTCCATAGCTTAATATATATATATATACATAGGACACGTCACCTGGCGTGTCCGACACGTATTTTGACGTGTCGTAGAGTATCCGTGTCCGTGGTGTGTCAAACACGCAAACGGCACCCTATTTGGCGTGTCCGTGCTTCCTAGCTCCTAACAGACTTAATACTCACCATAATATGTTCTCTCTCTCTCTCTCTATGTTCTTTTCATTTTTTGTCTTCTCTTTTCTCTTTCCATATTGTCTTATTAAGGAGCTACTTGTGCACAAAAGTTAACTATCCATAGGGATTTGTGCTTGACTTGATTACCGAAAGTAAGTTTGTCTAACTTTCCTTAGAAACAAGGAATGATTGATGAAGGCTAAAGGAGGAGATTTCTCTATATTTCTTCCTACTTATGCTGCCTATCATGGAATTTGGTTTTTCCTTGTTTTGCAAGTTTGAAGCTAAGATCCTTCCTCTTTTCCACTATCTATGAGCTTTAACATATTATCTAATTTGTTGCTGATTTAGTTCATGCTTACTGAACTACATTTTTTTTTTCCATTTATAAACTGATCAGAAGTTTGTGTTTTGATGAGGCAATATATGGTAATGTGGAATCCACATGATTGAAATTGCATGCATCATATGTATTATGGCAGGGATAGGTAATTTTGATGGTTCTAGCAAGAACTTATAGTGCTTCTTTAGAAGAGTTATCATTGGTCTCTTTGTTCACAACTATCTTGCTGTAGTGAACTAGTGGTCACTTCTCATTCATGTGGGAAGAAAAGACAATTGTTTGTATGGCACATTGTCCCAGTGGGATGCTTATAGATTTTCCTTATTTGTAAGTTCCAATTTCTAGAGCCCATATACAGTCAGATCTTTGATAATTTCTTATGTGATTCCTAGTGACCTGTACAGGGGAAAGAATACCCTCTAATATAGTTTAGATTCATAGATACAATGGTAGAAATGTAGCAGGACATTGCTGTTTGGCCGTCTAGCTAGTCATTAAATAAATTCTAATGAAAATCCCAAGAATTTTAAACTAGGGATCTGCATTCTTTTCTTTGGTGAAAATTTAAATAATAGTAAAAAATACACCAAGGTAGACATTCGTCTAGGATGGCACCAGGGATGTGTTGAATTCTTAAAGGGTTTGTAAAATTTTGCCTTTAGAAGAGAGAAAACTACTAGCTAGTTGTCCTATTGTTGAAAAGTACAAATAAAAAGAGGTAAACTTGACCATCTCGAAACCCATCATTGTTGAAGAACCATCATTGTTGAAGGAACCACCATTGTTGAAAAGTAACCCACCATGGATGAAGAAAATTGTTCATTTCACATTCTCTATTCACACTATGTATTCACACTTGACTTGTATCTATAAATATGGAGCACTCCTTGTGGTATTGTATAAATTCAAGAAGAAGGAGGAGCAGTGAGTTAGAGAGAGAAATAAAGAGGGAGAGTTCTCTCTAAAATTTAGAATTAAATAAAAGAGTGATTCTTGGTTGTGTTTTACACCTATGAGTGTTTATAATTCAATCACCATAAGTGGTTGAACCTTCTCCTCCGTCTAACAGTAGTATCAGAGTCAAGAGAAAGTATGCTCTGTGGTTGCCCTTTGAGGGATCTTCCATATCAGAACTTCTAAGGTTCTCTTCCTCCTTTCCAACCGCCACTCCGGCCGTCTCTCCATCCAACTTTCGACGACCTTCCAAATTCAAACTCTAAAGTACTGTTTTAAGATATTCAAAACCAAATGGCAAACGGGACTGTGCAGACGCTCTTCCCAAAGATGACGAAGGACAACTACGACAGTTGGTGCATCCAAATGAAAGCTCTACTAGGTGCTCAAGATGTCATGGACATCATGGAAGATGGGTATGAGAAAGCCAAATCCAAAGAAACAGAGGCACCCATGTCTGATGCTCAACAAACAATCCTCCGTGCTGACTGAAAGAAGGACTGCAAGGCCAAATCCATCATCTACCGAGGCCTTGATGAGGCAACGTTCGAAATCATCGCCTCCGCCAAGACGTCCAAAGAAGTCTGGGAGACTCTCCACCGAACACACAAGGGGGCTAAAAAAGTGAAGAGGATTCACCTCCAAAGCCTACGGGGTGAATTCGAATCCCTACAAATGAAGTTTGCTAAGTCCATTACCGAGTATTATACTCGTGTAATGGTAATTGTGAACTAGCTAAGGAGGAATGGAGAGATTCTCGCAAACATGAGAATATGTGAGAAGATTTTACGATCTTTAGATCTAAAATTTAACTACATAACCGTTACTCTAGAAGAAACTAAAGATTTGGAGGCTATGTCAGTTGAAGAGCTTATGGATTCGCTACAAGCCCACGAGTAGAAGGTTAACAAGAGAAGTAACAACAAAGCACTAGAGTAAGCCCTACAGTCAAAACTATCTTTGACTGATGGGAGATACGAGCAAGGGGGACACTACACCAAGGACAAGGGTAAGGTCGAGGATCTTGCAAAATAGGATCTGGATATTCTAAATCCAAAGGCCGAGGTAGAGGCAGACAAAGATCCATTAGAGGAGAACGTGGACAACAGAACAATGTCCCAAAAGGAAGAGGATGTGGAAGAAGAGGCGATTGCAATAACCGTCAAAACATTGATAAGAGCAACATCGAATGCTATAACTACCATAAGTTTGGGCATTATATCAACGAGTGTTGGTCAAGACCACTAACAGAGAAGGTTAGCGAGGAGGCTAATCTTGTAGAAGTCGAACTAGTTATCGGAGAATCGTTGATGCTGATAGCACACTACTTAACCCAGGACCAAGATGTTTGGTACCTCGACTCTAGAGCCAACAACCACATGATTGGCAAAAATAACCTATTCACTGAACTAGAAGAGAAAGTTCAAAGAAAGATATCATTCGGCGATCTCTCTAAAGTTCTAGTCCGAGGGAGAGACGATGTTTTGATCAAGTGAAAAAGTGGAGATCACACTTTCATCTCTAATGTTTACTATGTGCCAGACATGAAGACCAACATCTTGAGCCTAAGATAGCTTGTGGAGAAAGGTTGCCAGATTAGGCTTAGAAACAAGCAGATGCTGATCTTAGGCACTCGAGGGAAGCTGATCATTTAAGTCACTATGGCAAAAAATCGAATATTCTCTCTCGCCATCCATCACAACACACCAAAGTGTCTAAGTGCGGTCATCAACAATAAAGACTGGCTATGACATCTGAGTTATGAACACCTAAATTTTGAAAGCTTGAAGCAGTTGGGAAGTAAGAAGATGGTGTACGGCTTATCCAAAATTTATCATCTGGATGAGATATGTGAGAGTTGTGTTCTGAGCAAGCAATATAAAAATAACTTTGAAAAGCAAGTTGACTGGAGATTTACCTCACCGCTCCAGCTAGTGCACACAGACGTATGTGGTTCTTTGAAACTAGTTTCAAATGGACAGAATCGACATTTCCTCACCTTTACCAATAACTACAGCAGGAAGACTTAGGTCTACTTCCTGAAAAGGAAGTCGAAGGTGTTCGATAGATTCAAAGAGTTCAAAGCTCTTGTGGAAAAGTAGAGTGACTACCATATCAAGTCACTCTGATCAGATCAAGGAGAAGAGTATACAGTAGAAGCTTTTCAGGAATTCCTTAGATAACAAGGAATTCAAAATTAGTTCACACCAGTCTCCACTCCCTAGTTGAACGGTGTAGTTGAGAGGAAGAACCACACTATCCTTAACATGGCTAGAAGCATGTTGAAGCATAAAAATATGCCCAATAGATTCTGGGCAGAAGCGGTGTTGTGTGCGGTCTATCTACTCAATAGGTGCCCTACCAAGATTCTTGATACAAAGACACCACACGAAGCTTGGAGTACTCATAAGCCTAGTGTGAGTCATCTTAGAGTGCTTGGCTCTATAGCCTATACCAAGATCCCGGAGGCAAGAATGACAAAGTTAGAAGATGAAGGAGAGAAATGTATCCTTGTTAGATACGGCGATAGAACGATGCGATATCGTCTGTACAATCCCACCACCAAGACAGTTATTTTTAGTTGGGATGTCATTTTTGAAAAAAATGAATCCTAGAATTGGCACTAGACTGAAGCCTCTAGAGATGCCGAATTGACACTTGAGGAAGAAGAACCTACACAAGCAAGAGAAGTGGCTATCGAGCCACAAGTACCTAGAGATCAGCAGACACCTCCACAGTGTTTGCACTCACCATGGAGGAATGAAGCTCCATCACCAATCGAGCATGAACTTTCAGATATGAGACCTAGAGGAGCTTGTACCCTAGCTAATTTATATGAAAATACAGAATCGTTCGAAGAGTATATTACTCTATACTGTCTACTGCTTACTAGTGATCTAGTTAGCTTTGAGGAAACTAATGAAGAAGAAAAATGGAGAAGAGCAATGGATGAGAAGATTCAATCCATTAAGAAGAATAGAACTTAGGAGTTGATTACTCTCTCAACAGGCCGAAAGATCATTGGTGTGAAATAGATCTACAAGACCAAGAGGAATGCCCAAGGAGAAGTCTAGAGATACAAGGTGAGACTTGTCACCAAAGGCTACAAGCAGAAGGAAGGGATCGACTATGGTGAAGTCTTTGCCCAGTTGCTCAACTTGAGACCATCATATTATTGATTTCACTAGCTACACAAAGTAGATGGAAGATTTACTAGCTAGACGTGAAATCAGCATTCCTGAATAGCTTTCTTGAAGAAAAGATCTATATTGATAAGCCACCTAGATACGGGAAGAAGGGTAAAGAAGATAGAGTGTATAAGCTGAAGAAGACACTCTATGGCTTGAAAGAAGCTCCCCGTGCCTAGAATATGAGGATTGATGATTATTTTCAGGCAAATGGTTTTGAGAAGTGTCCATATGAGCATCCCTATATATGAAGATGGAGATAGATAATGACATATTGATTGCTTGCCTATGTGTTGATGATTTAATCTTCACAGGCAATAATCTAGCAATATTTAATGCTTTCAAGAGGAGCATGGTCAAAGAGTTTGAGATGATGGATATAGGCTAAATGGCTCATTTCCTTGGCATAGAAGTTGTGCAAAGTGAGAAGAGAATCTTCATCTCCCAAAGCAACTATGCGAAAGAGATCCTGAAGAAGTTTAGGATGGAAAACTGCAACTCTGTGACAACTTCGGTTAAAATATGATTGGAGTTGAGAAAGAACAAGTAAGGAGGATGTTGATCTTACCTATTTCAAGAGCCTGGTTGGAAGCTTGAGATACTTGACTTGTATAAGACTGGATATACTCTATGGAGTTAGACTTGTCAGCAGGTACATGGAGACTCCTGACTAGTCCCGTCTAAATGTAGGGAAGAGGATACTCCGCTATGTCAAGCGTACTATTAGTAATGGTATGTTCTATTCATCAACTAGATATTGTAGATTTGTTGGCTATTAAAATAGCGATTGGGGGAGAGATCTTGATGAAAGAAAGAGCACGATTGGATTCACATATTTTATGGGAGATACATCGTTTACATAGTTATCAAAGAAGCAACCCATCGTAACGCTATCATCATGCGAAACTGAGTATGTTGCTGCTAGCTCAACTGTTTGTCATGGTATCTGGATCAGAAATGCTCTGAAGTACTTGGAATTTTCATAAGATGATCCCACAAAGGTCTACATCGACAATCGATCAGTGATTGCTTTTGCGAAGAATCTAATCTTTCATGAGAGAAGCAAGTATATTGATACTCGGTATCATTTCAACAGGGATCGTGTTAAGAACAAAGAAGTGGAATTGATTTCTTGCAGGACTTGTGATCAGATAATTGATATTTTCACAAAGTTATTCAAGCATGATAACTTTGCAAGACTGAAGACGATGCTCGAAATGACAAAAACAGGACAGTCAAGTTTAAGGGTGAATGTTGAAAAGTAAAAATGAAAAGAGGTAAATTTGACCATTTAGAAGCCCACCATTATTGAAGGAACCACTATTGTTGAAAAGTAACCCACCATGGATGACGAAAGTTGTTCCTTTCACATTCTCTGATCACACTTGAATTGTATCTATAAACAGAGAGTGCCCTTTGTGGCATGGTATAAATTCAAGAAGGAGGAGAAGTGAGTTAGAGAGAGAAATAAAGAGAGAAAGTTCTTTCTAAAATTTAGAGTTGAATAAAAGAATAATTCTTAGTTGTGTTTTACACCTTTAAGTATTTATACTTCAATCACAACAAGTAGTTAAACATTCTCGTCCACCTAATACCTATTGCATAGCCCTTTGACTCATACTTCAACTGTAAATTACTTAGTTCTGGTAAGAGGCTACAAGCTCACTTACCTTCTTTCTAAACCAAATTTAATGCATTAAAGCATAAAGGTGTTTGCTTTGTCCGATCACGCATATACTCGCCGTATGGTAGAGTTCTAGTAATGACAAAAAAATGAAAACTTGTTTTTTGGCCTTTTGCTTAAAAGTAGAAGCATGTTGATAACTGTATTTTAAAGATGATTTTAATCTCACTATTGGATTTGGATGCCACCTATTAAATCATTACATATATCTGCGTGTATACATACGTTTGCATGTACACCCAAACTCATGTATAAGCTCATATATCTCTATCACTATCTCTATCTTTACTATTTCAAAAGACGGGAACCTCAAAAAAAGTTTCTTACATTTTTTTTTTACGAAAATAACCCTCACTCCACCATTTATTACGGGTAATTACAATCCAAAGGGACACGCCTGTTGCACAACAATTGTAAACCTGTCGATTGACAATTGTAAACCTCTGTCATCCAAATCAAACCTAAAAACAAAATCGTTATTTACGGAGCAATCGTTTCAGAAACAAGACAATTGCCGACTAGTGTTCGTTTTCATTGAAACAAAACCCCCAATAGCAACTCTGTGGTTCCGCACATTCCCGAGCTATCTCTGCAAACTCAAGGTTGTCGACGAGATTTTCGACTCGACGACCTTGAGTTTGTGTTGCTGACAAAAGAAAATCCGTAAACCATGTTGCCTCCGAAAGAAAATCCCGAATCGTAACTGTGTTGCACTCATATTCCTATACCGTCTAGGTAAACTCAAAAGGGTTGCTGATCAGATTTTTGACTCCCCAACCCCATCGACAGTTGACAACTTTCTATCATTCTGATTACGAGTCCAGCATTCAGTATATTTGAAATCAATTTTTTGATTAAATGACTCTATCTTGAGGTTAGAACTTTTTGCCACTCTGATTAGAGACCACATTGCCCGGGATTTTGTTATGTGCTCTTTATTTTTATTCTTTTTGATGCACGCCATTGCCACTATGCAATCATCTATACTATTTATTTCTATATCAGACTGTGTGCGTGACTCGGTGTTAGAGAATTGAATGCTTCATCATTGTTCATTTTCTTATTGGATTTACCGTACTGGGGAAGTCCTTATGATCATTGTCCTCTTTCGTAAATGACTTCATTGTTTCGCAACATATAGGAATATGGAGTGGAGGATCAGAAAACTCGCTTAATGAGTTTTTTTTACCCCTTGCAATTTCAACTATGTATTGCGCTCTTGCTTACATCTTTTTGTTGCCTACCAATTTGCTAACAGCCTTTAGAATCCAAGAACATTAGAAACGATTATAATTTTATTAAGGTAATTTAACTTTATAACTTCCGTACATTGCACTAATCAATGCTAGTACATGTATTTATATGAAATTCTAGAAACATAGTGCATTGAAATTTGTCCAGAAACCCGTTAATGTCTTTGTCCAGAAATCCTGTTAATGTCGTCATAGCATGCTGGCTGGAGAGAGAGAGAGAGACGTACAGGAAGGTTTCCTACCAGTCCTCGTTTCTTTCAAACTCAATTGGTATACTCATGCTTGCAGCGACGGATTCAAATTTTGCAAAGGGAGCCAAGCAAGAAAAAAAATTAAGTGGTGTCAATATAATAATTACCGGCTACTGTTACTTAAATTTAAACTTTATAGTAAAAGACTCATCAAATATAAAAAATAAAAAAAATTATAACAAATGTCATACCTAAAATAAAGGTATTACTTTTCTACTAAATTTTTTCTCTAAACTAGAGGAGCAAGTAAAATTATTTGATTTTAGAGAAAAAAGGCAAAACTACTCGGAATTTGTAGGGTATATAACTATTTTGTTATGAACATTCAAAAATATATAGGGTTCGAGGAAATTTTTTAAAACTTTGAAGGTGCCAATACACCTATTTTATCATAGATACTTAAAAATATATAAAATCTAGAGTAATTTTTTAAAACTTAGAGGGGGCCATACCTCCCCCCCCCCCCCCCCCCCCCCCCCCCTCTTAGAACCGTCAATGCATTTTTGGCCTAAAATAAAAATGGAAATTAAAAAAAAAACTAGCAATAAAAAATACCATTTAAGTTCTTTGAATTTTTTACTCTATTCCAACCATTTTACCATCGCCATCCCCGAACCCCATTGACCATTACCATCCACCATACCGTTAGCACCCAGCACCACCCACCTACCGCTGCCTATCACCACTGTCCACCACCACTACCACCACCACCCACCACTGCCTACTCTCACCATTGTCACCCACCACTTACACTATTGTCACCGCCCGCCACCACCTATGACCATTGCTTGCACCACCCATCTAGCCCCCGCCACTGTCGCCGCTACCACCACCGCAGCCCACTACCACCGCCACCGTCGCCACCATCTCCCACCAAATCTCACCACAAAGAATAGTATAGTATAAAAAAAATTCTAGAAAATAATTTTCAAATGTCAACCAAACACCTTGAATCCCATGAATTTAAGAAGATAAAATAATGATAAACCTATTACCTCCATTGAAAATCTTGAAACCCATGGATGATCTTCACAATTGGACCCAAGAGAGAAATCTAGCTACTTGAATCCATAAGAAAAGTACTTTGAACTAAGAGAAATTGTGCTTGATTACCATGAAAATGAAGAAATACAATGAAATCTAGGTTTTCTCTCTCTAAAGCTACTCCTAAAAACTCTAAAAACAATATGAGATCCCAAAATTTTGGCAAAAAATGACATTAAATAGGCTCGAAAAGTTAAATAAGAAGCATAAATTATGGATCTCGGTATTTCTAGTTTGAGAGATATGACCTTGCAAAATTTCAGCTTTGCGTGCTTCAGTAGCTTGTACCATAGTTTCAGCAGCTTGTACTCTGACAGCAAACTCATTCTCTCTTCATTTGAAATGCACATGAAATTATCTGATTTAAGCTCAAATCCTATATAAAGCAAAATAAACTTAGATAACACAAAAAATCTAACTAAAGCGGTGTATAAACTCCTTAACTAAGGCTAACAAAGCACAATTAGGGTGTTGTAATTACATTTTTGGAGTGCAATCATTTGGCACCCAAAACAGGGGCAAACAGAGTTGTTTACAACTTCCTTCTAACTTCGTTTCTTCTTCATCCAATTGTAGTGTACCACCCTTTTTATGAAGTCCAACTCATTATCCTATTTTGCCAGCTAATTATCTAGATCCTACTCTTCTTTATATCGAAACAGTAGCTTATGACCTTCGCTGCATTTTGAGTACTGTCTTCTTCTCAATCTTGTATCATTCCCATCCCCTTCGAGACAAGCCTTGTCTTGAAGGCGTGAAGTGAATGAAACACTTATGGATTGCTGCCTAATCTTTCCAAGTCGTGCCTTCCATCTATGGTACACTTTGGGGTCCTTGTGTACTTGTTTTCCCATATTTCCATCCACATTTGATGAAACCATTACCATATAAATAGAATTGTTAAGTATATAATCAACTTTGTCCAATACCACAAACTGAAAGCAAATTAGCTTTATCTCAAGAGCTCCAATGATAATGTCAAAACCATACTTCTGAAAACATATCTTGCGTCCTTGAAAATTTCTTACAGATAAACAAACTAACAACAATTCACCATGTTTTCTAACATCACACAGAGCATCTAAATTTTGTTGCTACAACTCTCTTGTGAGTGAAAGTACAATGCAAGTCAGATTAACACTTCCTAATATTTCATTTATGTGCTTTTGCTAAACAGGTATATTGGTTGGAACTCCAAATGCCAATGTCTTAAATTACTCACTTACTGCAATCTCCATAAAATCAGTAAGGTTCAACAAGCAGGCCCAAGGATGAGATTGAACTAGTGATGACTTTTTGCAATTTCTATAGTATATCAAAACTTCTTTATGAAACACATACATTGTAAAAGATTTGAATGTAGCATCTTTTGATCCTTTTACATCCTTCCCAGACATCAAAGCCTCTCTGTAATTCTACCTCTCCTTCCTACAACATTGACATCATTTTTGTTGTTCATAGCAAATTTCTAATTTATCTTGTTATAAACTTCCTTTCTCTTGGCCTCATCCCAAATCATCCCATCAATCAAACTCTTGACTTTTTCTTCATGTTTCCTCTGCTTATTCGTATCTACCTCATTCGACCCATTCAACATTTGACACCCTTTAACACAATCTAGTACCAACTAATCATCTAGTGTTTCCTCCCTTTTTTCCATTATTTTCTTGATAATAATACTTGAAGGCCCATTATGGAATTGAGGAAGATGAGTAGTAGTGGCAGGTACTTGTAGGAAATTTGAGCAATTGGAATCTTAGTAGATCATTCTTGACCTTCTGCTAATTGCTCCAGTGGGCTCCTCCTCCAATTTGGATAGCCTTATAGTATGTGTTATTATCTTTGGTTGAAACATAGAATCTGCCCCTGTTGTTTCTTGAATTGAATATGTATTTGGATATTCTAGTTCACATTTATGGGTCTTGTTATCAGTCACAATATAACCCTTGCCTAGCATCACTCCTTCTACAATATCCAATTCATCTGCCCAAATATTTATGTTAGCAACAGTAATGACTCCCTCTATCTCAACTGTCTCTCTAGCCCATGATATCAGTTCCTTAATTTTATATTCATAGTTGGCCAAGATAGTCGGTACCTGTATTATTTCTTCTAGCGTGTTTATCATCAAAGCTCTACTGTTCAAATCCACGATAACCACATCAACCTCAATATTAATATCACTGCACAATTCCATCATATTTATACAAGAAAAAGGAACTACATTCACTAGGTTTTCTATCATTACATTATTTATCTTTCTATCATCCTTTGAATTCTTGAATTGCATTAATGTATCCTCATCTTTTGTAAGACACATAGTACTATCCAATTTGGGTTGTAGTTCACCAGTAGGACTAACAATATTCTGAGAAATCTTAACTTTAATTTCATCTAGCATTACCTAGATACTTTTTTCCCTATCGACACCTACATGCTTTGCATGAGCTTCGTATGATGATCTCTGAACCTGTTTAACCCAAAAACCTGATTTTTCACTCAAAGAATAAAATGATCTGTATGTACTAGTCATACCTGAAGTTTGCTCTTCCCCCATCATCAAAGCTGAATCCAATTCCCAACAAGTAGCTTGATCACCGAATACCATGTTATGCTTGAAATCTGTGTTTACGGAGCACAGAAAGGTATCGATTAGAGGAATTATCTCCACTGCACCAGATGTGACCTTGACTTTTGGTTGTTCATTCCTCCCATGCAATTCAGTATCAATCTCTTGAATAACACCTAGACCTTCTTGAGATTCTTCCGTGGGTGTGCTTTCTTCTTCGTGTGAGTTCTGCAAATTTTGAAGCCACTGATTGTCTCTGGTTCAAAGCCTCTATCATTTGCTTGATCTCTTTCAAAGCTACAATTCATTCATCTGAATTTTTATATTGAAGTGATTCTTCGATCTTGTAATTCTCTAGAGCTCTAGTTTCTGCTGCCATAAATGCTACCTTGATACCTTCACTGGTCTGAGAATCAATCACCTTTGATGCCAACTGTTAAGAACCCAACTAAAAAAGAAGAGTTCAATGGCAAAACTAAAATGAAATGCTTTGATTAATTCTCAGCTAAGAACAATGAATCAGTTTTACAATCTTTATAGCCAAACTACAAGACTTACTAGTAACTAACGTAACCAAAAATGTAACCGAAATCAACTACCTAACAACCACTCAATCTTCAGCTTTGCTTTGACACCCAAAACAGGGGCAAACAAAGTTGGTTACAACTTCCTTCTAACTTTGTTTCTTCTTCATCCAATTGTAGTGTACCACCCTTCTATGAAGTCCAGCTCATTATCCTATTTTGCCAACTGCTTATCCAGCTCCTTTTCTTTTTATCCAAATAGTAACTCATGATCTTTGCTGCATTTTGAATTACACTAGTGCCATCAACATCTTCGGCCAAACCTTCTCTGTGAAACAAAAACCCTAAAAATAATTTCAAAATCTTAGGCTTAAGCACTGGTTTTCATTCGAGTTGAAACCCATTTTATATATACAATAACACAAATATATAAAATGTATATACACAACCGCAAAACCACCCCATCACCTATAGTAACAAAACCACAATTCCACTATTTTTTCAAAATACATATATACACACACACACACACAGCTGGCAAAACCCACCCCATCACCTATAGCAACAAAACCACAACCCTACTGTTTTCTCAAAATACACATATATATACATATATGCATGTGTATATATATATATGCCCCCATTGAAATCAATTGTTCAACATTTGGGTGACCGATGGGCAGTGGAGGGGGACAAAGGGAAAAAGAATTTGTGAAAAATTCTACGCCAACTCAAATCAATTACCACATGATGATGCAGCAAACTCGTGGTGCCTTGCCCTTAGGTCCAAGACAAGCTCTCTGCCGGCTGGTCGGTGGTCTCCTGCACTAAGCCCACCGGTGCAGTGGTAGCCAAAGGCCCTCTGGTGTTCAAGTTAGATTCAAGGGGATGAAGTTACTAGAAAGAATAGTTAGGGTTTACTGGGTTTTTCGTACCTGGGGGAAGGGTTGAGTTTTCTCTTTATATGCCTACATGGGAGTGGATGGTGGCTCTTCCACGTGGTGGCCTTTCGTTGAAGGGTCAGAGTTGTGGCAGGGAACTCGAGAGGATCTTCTCTACACTCCATGGTGACGTGTGTTAGAACCGTGTCAGTGGTAAGGTGGTTGTCACTTGTATACGTGCACGTTAGGGTGTCCGGTGTTAGGTGTGGGCTCTGTTAACGTAGTCGCCAGGCTGACCAAAGTGGAGTACATTTTCGAATGGGTGGCCTGCTCGGGACAGACTAGGGTTAACTTGGAGGGACCAGAACATGGGGGAAGACCGGCTGACATGGTTATTTGGTCGGGGACTGATTAGGAGTTCGTGTGGCCTCTGGTTGGGTTGGGAAAACATCATCACCAGATGCCTCCAATTCATCTAACCATCTGCTCGGGGCCAGAAGAATTCCACAGGGCGGCCCGACCACGAAATGCAAAGTGCATTTATGGCGAGGACGGCCCAATGATGACAGGTGTTGTCACGTCACTTAACGGGCTGCCACGCGGCAGCGGGGGGTTGGCTGTCAGTAGTCGAAAAGAGGTGTCGAATCGTGGCCATTGGCGTCCCATCATTACAGGACATTTGGGTCGTTGATTTCAAAGGTATGGGGGGGTTTTTGTGAGGCGGTTGCCCCTGTTTTGCCCCCCATTTGTCTTTAGAGCTTCCTACAAAATACACATAGAGAGAGAGAGAGAGAGAGAGAAAAAACCTCTGTTGTTCCCAGCTTCCATCTTCGTCGTCTCTGGCTGGTTGAAGGGACACCCGTGTACGCGACGCACCGCTGGCTGTCTACAGAATCCATCGCTGGCACTTTGCCTCACAGTCAGATTTGCTCTCTGGTTGCATGTACTGGTTGATTACCCGTTGTGTGTAGGTGTTTGAGGGAAGGGGCCAGATTCTCGACCTTTCGTGGTTCGTTGATAGGCCGGAACTCTTAGAATTCGTCCTTAGGGACTTGTGTAAACTGTTCAAACCGGTGGTTGACAGGATTGCAGGTTGTAGGCCCTTGGGTACAATGTGGAACCTGGAGGGTGTTAGCTCGGACTTTGAGGAGACCGATTTTAACAGGTTTAGAGTCGTGAGGCATCGGACCCAGAAGGAGGCCTCTATTGGGAACTCAAGAGCGTCCCTGGGAGTTCCAAAATCAAGGGAGGTCGAGGCCACCCACTCTGGTGCCATCGGAGAACGGGATCAGCCCACCGAGGTTGTTGCTCGACCTCAGGAGGCCGAGCCGAGAGAGGGGGAGGAAGAGGATAACCCCGAACACGAGGCTGTGGGGATTCTTTCCTCACTTGATAAGGTGAAAGTTGCTGCCCTTCGGTGGGTGTACCAGATCCCAAAGGGGGTGAAGTGTAGGGTTCCCAACCTTAGGAATTGGGTGTGCTCGGCCAAGGGGGGGTAGATAACCATCTTTGAGGGTGCACTGGCTGGTGGTCTTCGCGTGCCGTTTTCTCGGCCAGTTAGGGAAATTTTACAAAGGTCGCGCCTCTCTCCCAAACAGCTTGCGCCGAACTCCTTGCGAATCATAGCGGGCTGCATGATCCTCTAGCAGATCGTCCATGGGAGGGACGTGACGCCAGAGGAATTCTTGTATTGCTACAGGCCGGCCGAGCGTGGGAGGGGCTACTGGTACTTCTCGAGTTGGTCGAAGGAGCTTGATCTGATCAACGAGCTTCCGTCGTCACACATGAATTGGAAGGACCAGTTCTTCTTTATTAGCGAAGAGGGTTGAGAGTTCTGACGGTGCCTTGCCCCTAGGTCCAAGACAAGCTCTCTGTCGGCTATTCGGTGGTCTCCTGCACCAAGCCCACTAGTGCGATGGCAGCCAAAGGCCCTGCAGTGTTCAAGTTATATTCAAGGGGATGAAGTTGAAGTTGATAGAGAGAATAGTTAGGGTTTACTAGTTTTTTCGAACCCAGAGGAAGGGTTGCGTTTTCCCTTTGTATGCCTACATGGGAGTGAATGGTGGCTCTTCTACGTGGCGGCCTTTCGTTGGAGGGTCAGAGTTGTGGCAGGGCACTCGAGAGGACCTTTCCTACATTCCATGGTGGCATGTGTCAGAACCGTGTCAGGGGTAAAGTGGTTGTCACTTGTACACTCCATGCTCACGCCCCACGTGCGGCCAGGTGGTCCAGTGTTAGGTGTGGGCCTTGTTGTGTGGTCGCCAGGCTGACCAGAGTGGAGTACATTTCCAAATGGGTGGCCTGGTCGGGACAGACTAAGGTTAACTTAGAGGGACCAGAACACAGGGGAAGACCGGATGACATGGTTGTCTGGTCGGGGACCGATCAGGAGTTCGTGTGGCCTCTGGTTGGGTTAGGAAAACATCATCTCCAGATGCCCCCAATTCATCTGGCCATCTGCTCGAGGCTAGAGGAATTCCATAGGGCGGCCCGACCACAAAACGCGGAGCACATTTATGGTGAGGACGGCGTAATGATGATGGTTACTGTCACGTCGCTTGACCGGCTGCCACGCGGCAGTGGGGGTTAGCCGACAGTAGTCAAAAAGATGTGTCGAATCGCGGTCGTTAGCGTCACATCATCGCAGGCCATCTGGGCCATTGATTTCAAAGGTATGGGGGGGTTTGTGAGGCGGTTGCGCTTGTTTTGCCCGCCATTTGTCTTTAGAGCTTCAAGTAAAATACACACACAGAGAGAGAAAAACCTCCATTGTTCCCAGCTTCCATCTTCGTCGTCTCTGGCCAGTTGAAGGGACACCCGTCTACGCGACTCCCTGGTTGCATGTACTGGTTAATTACCCGTTGTGTCTCGGTGTTTGAGGGAAGGGGCCAAATTCCCAACCTTTCGTGGTTCGTTGATAGGCTAGAACTCTTAGAATCTGTCCTTGGGGACTTGTATAAACTGTTCAAACCGGTGTTTGACAGGATTGCGGGTTATAGGCCCTTGGGTACAATATTGAACCTGGAGGGTGTTAGCTTGAACTCTGAGGAGACCGATTTTAATGGGTTTAGAGTCGTGAGGCGTTGAACCCAGGAGGAGGCCTCTGTTGGGAACTCAAGGGCATCCCTGGGAGTTCCAAAATCAGGGGAGGCCGAGGCTGCCTACTCTGGTGTCAGGGGAGAACGGGATCAGCCCACCGAGGTTGCTGCTCGACCTCAGGAGGCCGAGCTGAGAGAGGGAGAGGAAGAGGATGACCCTGAATACGAGGCTGTGGGGATTCCCTCCTCACTCGATAGGGAGAAAGTGGCTGCCCTTCGGAGGGTGTACCAAATCCCAAAGTGGGTGAAGTGTAGGGTTCCTAACCCTAGAAATTGGGCGTGCTCGGCCAAGGAGGGGGAGATAACCGTCTTTGAGGGCGCACTGGCTGGCGGTCTTTGCGTGTCGTTTCCTCAGCCAGTTAGGAAAATTCTGCAAAGGTTGCACCTCTCTCCCGAACAGCTCGCGCCAAAGGCCTAGCAGATTATAGCGGGGTACATGATCCTTTGGCAAATCGTCCACATGAGGGAATTGACACCAGAGGAATTCTTGTATGGCTACAGGCCGGTCGAGCGTGGGCGAGGCTACTGGTACTTCTCGGGTCGGTCGAAGGGGCTTAATCTGATCAACGAGCTTCCGTCATCACACAAGAGCTGGAAGGACCGATTCTTCTTCATTAGCAAAGAGGGTTGGGAGTTCTGCCCTTGGGAGACAGACTTTTCTGCTCGAATCCCCAGGCAATGGGGTTACCTGAGTAAGATGGGTATGTTCTTTTCTCCGAGTCTTCCACTTTTTGTTTGTTTCCATGTGTCGTCCGTTCTGACTTAGGTGTCCTACGAGTGTCAGGTTGGGTTAAGCCCCTTCTGTTCGCAGAGCAGGAGGCGGCTATAGAGAAGGTCCAAGAGTACGAGTTTTGAATTGCCAAAGACCTAGTGACCATCGAGGAGCTTGCTCAGTACCTCTTGGGGCCCGAACCGACCAGAGAGGCTTTGGATGCTGAACGTGAGAGGAGTGAGTAGATTTTTATTTTCATTAGGCTGATACTTGTTTGACTTCTATGACTTCTCTTTGCAGATTGCCAGTCTCCTGTCACCAGTCAAACCGATCCCGTAGCAGCCCAGTCCGATCCCCTAGCAGCTCGGCCAGTTTCTAAACTAGAGGCGATAAGTTTTGACATCAACTTCTTGGCTAGGAAGAGAGCGGCAGCGGCAGGCGCTTCGGGAGCCAAGCGCCAAAAGATCACCGAGGCGGCGAACGCAGCGAATAAGCTCCCCTCTCCTCCTAAGAAGGCGTCCCCCAGAAGGGGAAGGGCCAAGTTTCAGTGGTCGTCAAGCCCCTTCCGGGTATTTAGGGGACACCCAGTCGAGGCGCAGTACGGTTGCGCCGGCAGACTCCCAGACCCGCACTAGCCCAACTGCTTCTGCCCCGACCAACGTCATAGATAGCTCAGACGTGGCCTGGGAGAGGGCGGCGGATGCAATAAAGCCCTTAGATGTCACGAGGTTGGGAAAGAATCTGAATTCACGTCTGGTCAAGGATGCAAACCACGATCTCTTTAAGGTGAGCCATTTTATGCAGTTGTCATTCTATTCTACCTTGACCTACGTATAGTCAACTTCTAATTGTTCGGTTTTTAGTCTCTTGCCAGGGTCATAAATCTGGGCCACCGTCTGGGGACTTCGAAGAAGGCCCTTTTGGAGGAAAAGGCGGCCAGCATGCCACTCATCCAGGAAGTCCAATCCCTGAAGGACGACGTCTCCACTGCCCTCGCCAAGAGGGATTCTGCCCTGGCAGAGCTCAAGTCGGCTCGTGAGGACAATAAGAGGCTCGCAAGGCAGGCTAACAAGCTGCTGCTGGACTTTTCAGCCGAGCAGGCCAAAAGGCAAGAGCTGGAGAGGACCGTAGCGGCCTTCGGCGAGGAGCTCAAGAGGGCAAGGGCCGAGGCTATACAGTAGTTTAAGGACGGGGATGACTTCCAGGCCCTACTGGAGCCCACCTTCCTTCAAGGCTTCGAGTTGGCAAGAGGCAAGGCGTCGAAGAAGTATCCTAACTTAGACTTCTCTAGCCTTGATCCTTTGAGGAGGAAGTCCCGCCTGCCCCTAAAGGGGCCGATCAGGCTGCTGCAAGGCAGGCGATGGTTAAGGCTGCTAAGGGGGCCCAGCAGGAAGTCCCTTAGGTGACGGCGACTGAAGAGGTTCAGTAGGAGGTTGCAGAGGGGGAAGGGGGACGAACTGCCGAACAGGCTCAATCGTGAATGTAGTCTGAGTTCCCTTGGTTTTTTTTGTTTTACTGGTTGTATATATTTCCTTCTTTTTTTTTAAAGGGACATTTTTCCTTTATACCCCTTTCCATTTCAATGAAAACTCTTTCTTGTAGAATTCCTTGAGTTCATCTGTGATTGAATGCTGATGTAGGGTACTGTTATTGTATTATCTGAATTTAGCTCTGCTCGATCCTTTGGATCAAACATATTCAATGCCATTGCCTTAAAGGCCGTCTAGCTCTGCTCGGCATGTGGACCGGGCAGGTTCAATGCCATTGCCTTAAAGGCCCTCTAGCTTTACTCGGCATGTGGACCCAGCAGATTCTATGCCATTGCCATAAAGGCCGTTTAGCTCTCCTCAGCACGTGGACTGAGCAGATTCTGTGCCATTGCTATAAAGGTCGTCTCAATCTGCTCAGCACATGGACCGAGGAGATTTTGTGCCATTGCCATGAAGGTCGTTTGGCTCTGCTCGGCACGTGGATCGAGCAGATTCTGTGCCATTGCCATAAAGGCCATCTGGCTCTGCTCAGCACATGGACCGACTAGATTCTGTGCCATTGCCATAAAGGTCATCTGGCTCTGCTCATTAGGTGGACTGAGCAAATTCTGTGCCGTTGCCATAAAGGCCATCTAGCTCTGCTCGGCACGTGGACCGAGCAGATTCTATGCCGTTGCCATAAAGGCCATCTAGCTCTGCTCGACACGTGGATTGAGCAAATTCTATGTAGATTTCACGCAAGTAGACAATTGTTGAACGGTCGTTTTCATTGATAGTCTATTGGATTACAACAAGGAGACTTTCAAAAGTAGTATTTTCTCAAGTGTTCTGCATGCCATGGGGGTGGAAGCTCCTTGCCTTTTGAATTCCTCAACCTATAGGTCCCCTTCGTAGTACCGCTGACTACCTCGTAGGGGCCTTCCCAATTAGGTCCGAGCTTTCCCTCTCTCGGATCTTTAGTAGACTGGTTGACACTTTTCAAAACAAGGTCCCCAGTTGTGAAGTCTTTTGTCGAACTCTGGAGTTGTGGTACTGGCGCATCTTCTGCTGGTAGGACACCACCCTCATAGCCGCCTGTAGCCTCCTTTCCTTTAACAGATCCAAGTCTACATTCATAGCTTCGTCATTGGCAACGGGGTTGAATTGCATCATCCTCGGGCTGGGGAGGCCGATCTCTACTCGGATGACGGCTTCTGTGCCAAAGGTGAGTGAGAACGGTGTCTGCCCTGTGGACACTCTCTTCCTCGTTCTGTAGGCCCATAGGATATTAGGGAGTTCTTCTGCCCACAAACTCTTAGCTTTCTCGAGCTTTGTCTTGAGTATCTTTAAGAGGGATCTGTTGGTGACTTCAACTTGCCCATTAGCTTGAGGGTGTTTGGGGGAGGAAGCGTGGTGGCTTATTCCCAAGTCAGTGCACAGTTGGTTGAATTGTCTACCCTCAAACTGCTTCCCATTGTCCGTGATGACGCCATGGAGATTCCGAACCTACAAACAATATTCTGTCACAAGAACTACTTCATCTTTTCTTCAGTGATCGTCAGTAGGGCCTCTGCCTCCGCCCACTTTGTGCAGTAGTCGATCGCTACGACCATGAACTTCCTCTGCCCTTTGCCGAGCAGCAATGGTCCCATAATGTCGATCCCCCATTGGGCAAAGGACCTTGGGGTCTAGACCGGAGTCAGCTCTTAAGAGGGCAGCCTCGGGATGTTCGCAAACCGTTGACACTTGTCACATTTCTTGACGAATTCCTAGGAATCTTTCTCCATGGTGGGCCAATAGTAGGCCGCTCGTAGTATCTTCTTGGTGAGGGACTGACCACCAGAGTGGTTCCCACACACCTCTTCATAGACCTCCTACATTATGTAGTCTACCTCTTCCTCATTGGCGCAGCAGAGCAGCGGCATGGTGTGCCCCCTTTTGTAGAGAACCCCGTTCTGTATGAGGTACCAGCTCAAATGGTACTGGATTCGCCTCGCTCCATTCCTATCTTCAGGCAGGGCTCCGCTCTCTAAGAAATTTCTAATGTGGCTCATCCATGAAGATTCGGGCTCAATCTAGTTGACTTCCGGGCTCTAGATGCTCGATGAATCAAGAATCTCAATTGGAACGTTTGGGTTCGGCTCCTTGGATGAGGCAATACTAGCTAGCCGGTCTGCCTCTTCGTTCTGCAATCTTGGGACACGCTCTAGTAGGATCTTCACGAACCTCTTAGCCAGGCTCTTCGCCATTTGACAGTATTGCTTCATGTTATCTTTTTTGGCCTCATACTCCCCTTGGACTTGCTCCACCACCAATTGAGAGTCGCTACGCACCACTATTTGTTCGGCCCCCATTCGCCGAGCCATTTTGAGTCCGGCAATGAGTGCTTCATATTCAACAACGTTGTTGGTGGTAGGAAACTTGAAGCGGAGAGCATATTCCATCTTGTGACCATCCAGGGTGACGCGGACCACTCCGGCACCACTGGAATCGTGAGTGGAAGAACCATTGACGTTCAAAACCCAGTGGCTATCGGTTAGGTCGGCTTTAGGGGTGGCAGGGGGTGGGTTAGTGAACTATGCGATGAAATCCATAGCAGCCTACCCTTTGATTACCGTTCGGGGATGGTCGTGGATGTCGAACTGGCTGAGTTCAACAGACCATTTCACCAAGCGTCCTGATGTCTCTGGCTTGTGCAGAATGCTTTTCAAGGGCTGGTCGATGAGTACCACAATGGTGTGGGCTTGGAAGTAGAGCCTCAGGCGCCGAGCTACAGTCACCAATGCAAGGGCCATAAGCTCCATCTTCGGGTACCATTCTCCTACTCCACGCAAAATGCGACTAGTGTAGTACACTGAACTTTAGATTTTCCCTTCTTCTTGAACAAGAGCTGAGCTCACTGCTGTCGCCAACACTGCTAAATAGAGAAATAGTTCTTCCCCCGGGACAATTCGGCTGAGCAGCGAGATTGAGCTCAGATATTGTTTGAGTTGACTGAAGGCCACTTCACATTCCTCGTTCCACTTGAACGCTTTGCAGAAGGCACTTATCGGTGGACCAGGAGATAAATCTGTTAAGGGATGCGACACGTCTTGCCAGTTGCTGAACATCTTTTGTCATTCGGGGCGCTGGCATGTCAATGATGGCTTGAATCTTTTCTGGGTTTGCCTTAATCCCCCTTTGTGAGACCATGAAGCCAAGGAATTTTCTCGAGGCAATGCCGAAGGCACATTTGGCGGGATTGAGCTTCATCCAGCACTTGCGGAGTGTTTGGAACGTTTTATTAAGATCCTACAAATGATTGGCAGCTTCATTGCTCTTCACCAACATGTCGTCTAAGTAAACTTCCACATTACACCCAATCTGTGACTTAAACATGAGGTTGACCAGCTGTTGGTATGTTGCCCCTGCATTCTTTAGTCCGAACGACATGACGTTGTAGCAATAAAGCCCCCAGTCTGTGATGAAGGTTGTATGCTCCTGGTCCCCCTCGGCCATCTGGATCTGGTTATAGCAAGAAAAAGCGTCCATAAAAGTTAGCATTTCATACCCTATGGTAGAGTCGACGAGGAGGTCGATGGTCGGCAAGGAAAAACTGTCCTTTAGGCACGCTTTGTTTAGGTCGGTGAAGCCAACCACATTCGCCATTTCCCATTAGACTTCTTTACCATGATGACGTTGGAGAGCCAAGTGGAGTAATGTACTTCTCTTATGAACTTCGCCTACACCAGCTTCTCCGCTTCCTCAGCAACTACATCATTTCTGTCAGGTGTAAAGTTCTTTCTCTTCTGCTTGACCGACCTAGCCTCAGGGTCAATGTTCAAGTAATGAGCTGCTACTAGTATGTCAATACCAGGCATATCCTCATGAGACCAGGTGAACACATCATTGTTGTCCATTAGGAACCTCCATAGCTGCTGCTTTAACTCCTCTGGTGCGGCCATCCTAATTTTCACTGTTCTATTCTGCTCCTAGGCCCCGACTGGAACATCTTCCAGCTCTTCCATGGGCTTTCCCCCCCTGACTTCCTCTTCATCCCTTGGCTCGAGCTCTTCGATGACCAGGGTCTCTTTGTTAGGTTCCCCTTTAAGGGAGGCCATGTAGCATTCCTGTGCTTCCTTCTGGTCGCCCCTGGCGTATCTGACCCCAGAATCGGTAGGGAATTTGACTCGGAGATGATACGTGGAAATGGTTCAGAGCAGTTCGTCCGATGATGGCGTTGTATGCAGATGGGTAGTCCATGACCAAGAAGTGGACCATTTTTGTTGCCTGGTGTGGTTCCTCCCTAAGGGTCATTGGTAAGGCGATAGACCCGAGAGGGATCACCCGGTCTCCTGTGAAGCCGACTAGGGGAGCGTTGACTGGCTGCAGCTTTTCATTGCCAATCTGCATCTTCTCGAAGGCCCCCCGGAACAAGATGTCGGCCAAGCTTCCACTGTTAACCAGGATTCTCCAAGTTTTGAAGTTGGAGATCACCGCGGAGATGACCAAAGGGTCATCGTGTGGTTGGTGTAGCTCGACAACTTCTTCTTCTGTGAAGGTGATCACGGGGCCTTCATTCTTCGTCTTTTTGCTGGCTGACCCGACTAGCATTACTTCCGCTTCGGTTCGGATGTCCCGAATGTGCTTTTTCCGTGCTGAAGAGGACTCCCCTCCTCCAGTGCATCCTCCTGTAATGACCCTTATTTGTCCAATAGGCTGGGTGGTTGTTTCGGTCCATGCCGGGCTGCGTCATTCTCCCCGTGTTCGGTCTCGACTAGCCACATAGCCACTAAGTCTTCCCCGTTTGATTAGATCCTCGATCTGTTGCTTCAGGTTGATACAATCTTCCATGTCATGGCCATGATCGCGGTGGAACCGGCAGTATCTCCTTCTATTTCCCATGCTTGAGGGTGTCTTTAAAGGCTCGGGCCATTTTAGGTCTGGGTCGTCCCTTATTTCCATCAACACATCCTTTGACTTTGTCATAAGCGAGGTGAACGTTCGGTCCAGCCCGCAATAGTGCTCGCGTTTCTCTTCTCCCCGGCTCCTTATTCGGTGGCTGGTTCTGCTCGCCCTCGTCTTCCTCTCTTCGTTTGAGGTTCCACCCGACCTCTTCTTTTCTGCACGCGAGCTGCTTCCTTCATCACTGTCTCACCTTACGCTCATGGCATCTTCTGCATTCATGTGCTTCTAGGCTCGAAGCATCAATTCGGCCATGTCTTGGGGTGGCCTCTTCGATAAGGAGAAGAGGAGTTTCTCACTTCTTAAGCCACTCATGAACGCCATGACGGCCACCTTGTCGTCCATTTCGTCCACAGCCAGAGTTTCCTAGTTGAACCTCCCCACATACTCCCGTAGCGTCTCCTCCTTCTTCTGCCTCACAGTCAATAGGTATGTCGCTGGCCTCTTTTGCCTCTAGGCCCCGATGTAGTGGCTCACAAAGAGCTTGCTAAGTTCTTTGAAGGTGGAGAACATCGCCGGTTTGATTTTTTTGAACCAGGTTCGCACTGAACCCTTCAACATGATTGGGAAAGCTCTGCTCATGATCTCATCTGGTACTACCTGCAGGTGCATAAGTACCCTGAATGTCTCTAAGTGGTCCACCGGGTCTTTCGATCCGTCAAACGTGTCCATGATTGGCATTTTGAACTTTGGGGGGAGTGGGTAGTCCATCACCTTTTGGGTGAAGGGTGAAGCTGTTCGGCCAATGAGGGTGTCCATGGTGTTTGGAGCCTTGGCCTCCACAGTGGCCAAAACTCCTGCCATCTGGGCTTGTATAGCCCTCAGTTGTTCGTCCCAAGCATGGGAACTCTTTGGTTTGTCGCCTACCATCTCAATTCTCGACGGGATGGCATGGCTGGTTCGTGCTTCTTCGTTGTGGGGCTCGCGGCGGAGGAGAGCGTCCTCAACTCGTCCTCCATTTCCATTTTCGTTGTCGTTAGGGGGAATGGATTGATCCTTGTCGAACTCCTGTTTCTCTCGCTTTGACACCGGTTGGTTAGGCGGCAGTGGAGTCTCTGCTGGAGGAATTGGAGCTCGTTGAAGCAACTCTGCGTTTTGACGGGCCAGTTGTTGCATGCTGGCCATTATTTCAGCCACCGGCTTCTTCAGGGCGGCTATTTTCTCCGGCCTTGAATATGCCATCGAGCTCCCTTCTGGGTGAGTGCTAATCCCAGACCTAGTCAAGACCATGACTAGGTCCAAGACAAGCTCTCTACCGACTGGTTGATGGTCTCCTGCACTAAGCCCACCAATGCGGTGGCAGCCAAAGGCCCTCCGATGTTCAAGTTAGATTCAAGGGGATGAAGTTGATAGAGAGAATAGTTAAGGTTCACTGGTTTTTTCATACCTAAAGAAAGGGTTGAATTTTCCCTTTGTATGCTTGCATGGGAGTGGATGGTGGCTCTTCCACGTGGCGGCCTTTCGTTGGAGGGTCAGAGTTGTGGTAGGGCACTCAAGAGGATCTTCTCTACACTCCTTGATAGCGTATGATTACACCCTAAAAGTGTAATCATAAGCCCTTAATTTGCACATTATTAGACTTAGATTGTAGTTAATTATCTTATTTTAGTTAGATATTTGGTTAATTCTATTTTGTGTGTGTTTTGTAGGTTATAGGAGTTAATAAAAGCAAATAGACGTAAAGAATGATCAAAGTGGGTACAAAACAAGCAAACCGATGATGAGAAGTCCAATCCATCTCCGTATTTTGGTCTTAACTTTTCACTCCGATGTCCAATTAAGCTGATTTTTGTGGCATTGAAAAGAAGACTTTAAGAGCTACAACTTGTCGTCTATTGTGTATCGGCTAAATCGACCTCTAAGGTAGTCAAAATTGAGCTGGAAGATTGCTAGGCCAAATTTGTGAATAGTGCCCATCCGAACGGTGCGTCTGAACGGTCACTGTTCATTGGACGGTTACTATTCACCCGTCCGAATGGTTACTATTCATCAAACGGTTACTGTTCACCAGTCCGAATGGTGCGTTCGGACGCACTTCGAACGGTCGTCAGACGCATCGTCCAAACGGTATTTGGACGGTTACTGTTCATCCAGATTGTATTTTTTGCGTCCGAAGAGGCGTTTTAGAGTTTTTTGGTAGGTTTTTTTTGAGTAGTTAGGGTTAGTTTGAGCAAGGAGGAGGCGGGAGAGCTCCTCCAAGGTTGGTTTTTTCCATTTTTCTTCATTTTTAGCTTAGATTTAGCTTTGTAATTGTAGTATATGTGTAAAACTTGTAGTTTTCTTCTATTATATTGTATTTTCTTTCACTTTTTTGTACTTTCTTGCATTTTCTTTGTAAACAAACATCTTTAATATTTAAATAAATTTTAGATTTAAGTCTCCACATGCTTTCTTTGCATTCTTACATATTTTTTATGATGTATTCAAGTAGCTAGAATTTACATTGGGTTTAAATGTGAAAATCACCCAAATAATCCAATAAATTCAATTGGAGGTATCTCATGGATTAATTACCATATTTTCTTAGAATTCAAATTTCTAGTAATTAGGTGTGGAATTTTTGAAAACTTAGATTATTGACTAAGTTTGGGGATTTTTATCACCTATATCAATGGTATTAATTTAGGACTCTTGACTAGAAAAATACTCCACAATTGCTAGAAATTTGTTCCCAACAATTGATTGAAGATGCTTTAGAAAACCTATGTTATTGACTATGTTTGACTAATCAATGCACAAACCACAAATTTGGTATTGACTAAGTTGAATCGATGGTATTAACCTTTGATTCCCTATTAAACATGTATCTAATTTCAATTGCTTGAGAATTATCGGTTTTCAAAGTTAAATCTTCCGAATCAAACACACTTAAATGTTGTGTTTGATTTGAGTTATAAACCTCATTAGAAAACTTGGATGAAATTGAGTGATTGGATCATTTGAGCCTAATTCCCTTTTAATTGCTTTAATTCTATTTTCATTTTGCTTTACTTTAATTGTCTAGTGTTAATTGTCTTAATTTCCATTGCATTAGGTTAGTAATTCAAAACCATCATAAAAAACCCAAAACATTTTCGGTCTTTTTATTTTTATTTTTATTTTAGATCTAATTCCCCTTTTTATTGCAATTCAATCCTAAGTTAGGTTGGTGTGAGTTGAGTGTTAGAACCTACATTTGGCTAGGTTCCTTGGGAGAGAACGATATCGGATCTTTCAGTTTATACTTCATTGCGACCCTCGTACTTTTATGGGGTACTAACTCCATTTGTAGGAATACTGCATTCGAAGGTGAACCAAGTTTTGACGCCGTTGCCGAGGACCAAAGACACGAGGTGAGCACTACCAAGCTTTGGGTTGAAGAGTAATTGGTGGATTAGACCTCCACCCATCTACCACGATGGAGGAATCTTTGGCTTAGGCCATCAGTAACTTCGTTCTATTTTTTGTGTAAATACCATATTAGATTTTCATTCTTTCTTTTTCTATTTATTTTAGGCTTGTTTTGTTTATTTTGTATATATTTTTTGTTTTATTTTAATAATTTGATTGGAGGATTGCTAGAGGAAAATTAGGGATTGTGTACATTGCAAATTGGTGGTATATAACTTGTGGAGATTAGAGGTTTGGTTGGATTGAACTTGATTAAATTGGTGAAATTTTTAAGTGGAGATTGGAGGTTTGGATGGAACACTATTAAGCATTGTTTTGTATAATGTGTTGAGGCGCGGTGTGCTATATTTGTTTGTGCATTGCATCCAAATTTTCATTGTGCACTTCATTATGTTTAGTGGCAAATTTTCACAACTTCCATCATCCAATATGTCTATTAGAGAACACCCAAAAGCTAATGACTAAAGGGAGCCTTCACGACCACCTCCCACTCTTGGGGGGTGTGACCAATTTAACCTTGGTAGGAGATATGAGAGCACATATTCACATCATTATTTTGAGCCTTACCCTTACCAAGAGCCCTTTGACTATTACCATGCACCACCTCCACCTTACCGAACTCCACCATGTGAATACCCTTATGCCCAATTTTTACTCTATGAGGAATATCACACTCCTCACATTGGCACACAAGCGGACACCATAGAGGATACCCTAGAGGTCACACTTTAACAAGCCATAAAATTTCAAGGAAAAGTGAACTCTAGAATAGATGAGGGTCTTAATGAGATAAAGAGTCAATTGACTCTTTTAATGCAAACCTTGGTTGTCCGAGCGGAGGACAAGTCCCTTGTGTCATCTTCAATTATTCCTCCTAACCAAGGGTGTCCAAGTGAACCCGCTCATCCCATCACAAACCATAGGAATGAGGAAATCATTGATCAAAATACCACTCCCCAAGACCTTAAGTCTAAGGAAGACATTCCTAAAGAAAGTGAGAAAATAATTGAAAATGAATTTTGGGATGAAAAATTTGAGAGAATGGAGTCTAAAATTAGGGACTCCAAACGAGAAGAGAAGGGTAGTGATGAGACTACCCTTAATGATGATTTTGATTTATTTAATGTTGGAAATGTGCAAATCAATGAGGATGTTGACGGTTTAGAGGACATTCTTACCATGTCTAGAGATCCTGTGATCCCTATTTTTACGCCTCTAGCACCTAGTCCTATTTTACCGGAGCCTTTGGAACTCCATGTCCCAACACTTGAACCAAACATCATTCTAATAGCCGACCAATCAAAAAAATGAGAGGGTCAAGCACTTCATGTATCTTTACTTGGGTAGGAGTAGGAGTAGTTTTTTTATTTCTTTGTTTTTCTTAGTTTGTTTCTCATTTTAAGTTGGGGGTGCCCATTTTCTTTTTCCCACCATTTATTCACATTCCATGTTTTGTTCTCATGCATTGAGGACAATGCATCATTCTAAGTTGAGGGTGAGTAGAGGCTTTGCCTCTATTTATTTATTTTTTTTTTTTTTTGTTTCTTTGTTTTGTATTGTTTTTGTTTCTTTGTTTAGCACCCTATAAAATAAAAAATAAAAATCATTTAACTTGTGTAAGTGTCTTTGAGATTAGAAGATAGGAATTTTTACATGTATCTTTACTTAAGATGATGTTGATTCACTCTTCATACCCAACATGTTGTAGGGGTTGCTTAATTCATGCTTTTGTAGAGAAGATTACATCATTGTGCACAATTATGTTTTTTAACATAATTTGTTACTAGTCTTGACACTTTTACCCTTACATTAGTGGAGATTATTTCCTTGTGAGCTTTAGAGCAATTATCGCCTTTTGAAGCATTTACATTTACTCAAGGATAGTTTCTTCACCCTCATTTCATTCAATAGCTTCATTATGCTTGTATTTGGTTCATGAGTTGAATTTTGATTTTAATATTGACACTTATACTCCATGAAATGCTTCGGTTGTACAACTTTGGATATGATTTTATGCCATCTTTCTTCTTCATAGCCATATGTTTCCCGTTACCAAACCGTGCATTTCCCTTAACCCTTGTTAATCTACTTTTATTAGAAAGTGCAAAGCGATTTCATCTATTGTATTGTAAAGGGATGCCTAAGTGAGAAAAGAGTATTTTTGCATTGCTAAAGAAAAAAAAAAGAGAGAGAATATATTGATTTGGGGAATTCAATGCAAACAAGCATATTGTAATATGAAAAGTAGTTGTTGAATCTAATGAGGGATGATAAAAAGATGGAAACAAAAGGAGAAGTAAAAACAAGAAGAAGAAGAAAAAGAGAAGTAAAAAAAAAAAAAAAAAAAAAAAAGAAGAAGTAAGAAAAGAAAAAAAAAAGATAGAATAAGAGGAAGAAAAGAGTGAAAGAGGAGTTCAAAAGTTGAAAATATTTCAAGAGAAGAGTGAGAAGTAGATTTTGTGTATTAAAAGTTGAAAAGAGAGAGTTGTAGTTGTTTTGCATTCATCATGTCATGCCTTGATCACACATGATATGACAATTTGCTCCCCCTCCTTACCCTTGCCTTTCACCTCTTCTACATTGCTCTCTTGACCTCTACATGGCATAGTTATTCCAAGGTGTGCTTGATTGAAGTTTTTAATAGAGTATAAACTATTTCTTGTCAATTTCTTTGAATCAATGCTTAACTTTGAACATTCTTACATGGAGCTATGCTAATATCGATACACTTTTATCTTTTCAGTTTTTGTAATTGGTATGCTCAATTGATTTGTCTATTTATATTTACTCCATTGTTGAGCATACCATTGTGAGAACCATGTGGGACTTTAATTGCGAGTGTATGTCCGGTGAGGATTGAATCAAAACTTTAAAGAGGTGGATTTGCATAAGTGAGTTCATTTGTGTTGTTTAGCATGATTCTTCATCCACACACATAGACCTCTCTTTTGTATGACTTGTTGCATATTAATGCAAGTGTGGAGTTTGGAGTGGCATCAATGTTAACTTGAGTAGGATTATGCATCCATTCCTTATTCTTATCTTAATTGGCAATTCATATAAGGATGTTTGTGGGTATCATCATTGAAAATCCTCATGAGACACCACTCATCCACTAGGGGTAACCTAGGGGTTTAAAGGCTTAGTGCATAAGCTAAATGCACCCGCGACTCCTACGAAAGTGGAGATTATTCTTAATGTTTTTGATAGTTTTTGCTAAGGACTAGCAAAATGTAAGTTGGGGGTTGTGATTACACCCTAAAAGTGTAATCATAAGCCCTTAATTTGAACATTGTTAGACTTAGATTGTAGTTAATTATTTTATTTTAGTTAGATATTTGTTTAATTCTATTTTGTGTGTGTTTTGTAGGTTATAGGAGTTAATAAAGGCAAATAGACGCAAAAAATGATCAAAGCAGGTACAAAACGAGCAAACCGATGATGAGAAGTCCAACCCGTCTCGGTATTTTGGCCACAATGTTTCACTTTGATGTCCGATTGAGCTAATTTTTAAGGAATTGAAAAGAAGACTTCAAGAGCTACAACTTATTGTCTAATGTGTATCGGCTAAATCGACCCCTAAAGTAGTCAAAATCGAGTTGGAAGATTGCTAGGCCGAATCTATGAATAGTGCCCGTCCTAACGGTGCGTCCGAATGGTCATTGTTCATCAGACGGTTACTATTCACCCATCTGAACGGTTACTATTTATCGGATGGTTACTGTTCACCAATCCGAACGGTGTGTTCGGATGCACTTCAGACGCCCGTCAGATGCACCGTCTGAACGGTATTCGGATGGTTACTGTTCATTTTAGGGTTTTTTGTAGGTTTTTTTGTGTAGTTAGGATTAGTTTGAGCAAGGAGGCGGCGGGAGAGCTCCTCCAAGGTTGGTTTTTTCTATTTTTCTTCATTTTTAGCATAGATTTAGCTTTGTAATTGTAGTATAGGTGTAAAACTTGTAGTTTTCTTCCATTATATTGTATTTTCTTTCACTTTCTTGTACTTTCTTGCATTTTCTTTGTAACCAAACATCTTTAATATTCAAGTAAATTTTAGATTTAAGTCTCCACATGCTTTCTTTGCATTCTTACATGTTTTTATGATGTATTCAAGTTGCTAAAATTTACATTGGGTTTAAATGTGAAAATCACCCAAATAATCCAAGGAATTCAATTGAAGGTATCTCATGAATTAATTGTCATTTTTTCTTAGAATTTGAATTTCTAGTAATTAGGTGTGGGATTTTAGAAAACTTAGATTATTGACTAAGTTTGGGGATTTTCATCACCCAAATCAATGGTATTAATTTAGGACTCTTGACTAGAAAAATACTCCACAATTGTTAGAAATTCATTCCCAACAATTGATTGAAGATGCCTTAGAAAACCTGGGTTATTGACTATGTTTGACTAATCAATGCACAAACCACAAATTTGGTATTGACTAAGTTGAATCGATGGTATTAACCTTTGATTCCCTATTGAACATGTATCTAATTTCAATTGCTTGAGAATTATTGATTTTCAAAGTTAAATCTTCTGAAACAAACACACTTAAATGTTGTGTTTGATTTAAGTTATAAACCACATTGGAAACCTTGGATGAAATTGAGTGATTGGATCATTGAGCCCAATTCCCTTTTAATTACTTTAATTCTATTTTCATTTTGCTTTACTTTAATTGTCTAGTGTTAATTATTTTAATTTCCATTGCATTAGGTTAGTAATTCAAAACCATCATAAAAAACCCAAAACATTTTCGGTCTTTTTATTTTCCTTTTTATTTTTGATCCAATTTCCCTTTTTATTGCAATTCAATCCTAGGTTAGGTTGGCATGAGTTGAGCGTTAGAGCCTATATTTGGCTAGGTCCCTTGGTAGAGAACGATACTGGATCTTCTAATTTATACTTCATCACGACCTCCGTACTCTGACGGGGTACTAACTCCATTTGTAGGAATATCACATTCGGAGGCGAACCAGCATGTGTCAGAACCATGTTAGGAATAAGGTGGTTGTCACTTGTACACTCCACGCCCATGCCCCACGTGCGCGCCATGGGGTCCGATGTCAAGTGTACGCTTTGTTGACGTGGTCGCCAAGCCAATCAGAGTGGAGTACATTTTCAAATGGGCGGCCTACTCGGGACAGACTAGGGTTAACTTGGAGGGACCAGAACACGGGGGAAGAGTGGATGACATGGTTCTTTGGTTGAGGATCGATCAGGAGTTCGTGTGGCCTCTGATCGGGTCAAGAAAACATCATCACCACCACATATTTCCACTAATGATATATCCATGGCGAACATTGATGGTGATGGACAGTGAAGAGGGTAGGATTTTTAGGTTGGAAATTTGTCTCTTTCAAATTGAAGAATCATGTGCCATGGTGGAGTTTGTGGGTGGTGACAAGGATGGTAATGCATGGTTATCAATCAACGGAGGTTAGGGATGGAGTTGGCTGGTGACTTATTCAAGGGGAAACATATTTTCTTTTGATAAAATTTTTGTTAATGTTCAAAACAATCTACTGGAGAGAGAGGGACGACAATGGTGGATTGGTGGTAATGGTGGTCATCATGGAGGTGGGACAGTTTTGAACTTCGGCAATATGGGTTTAGCTCTATCTTTCAGTGAGAGAGGGATAGAGGGGTGTGCATGGGTTGGGTCTGAGCTAAATTCATAATCGACTTGATCTTGATTGGTTCTAAAGTTTTGGACTCAGAACTGAATCAATTCTCTTATGAAACTGAATCGAAACCATTCAAGTCAGTTCAAGTTGGTTCAGTTCAGTTTCATGCCTCAGGTAAGTTTTGGTTGGGTTGGGTTGGGTCGAGTCCACTTGTTTTTTTAAATGTGAAATAAAGTTTCTTTATTTTAAAACAAAAAATTAAGAATAATCTTATATTTTAATTTTTTTTAAAATAATTAAATAGCACTATGTAAACATTTATTAGCAATAATGAAGTACAAATAACAATGGTTTAAAGACACATATGCAATATATACAAGCTTTTGTTGCATAAATAGATCGGGTCTCGATTGGTTCTCGAGTTGGGTTGGGTTGTTTCAGTTCTCGGTTTAGTTCGGGTCTAGAAAATACAAACTCAATAATTGAATTGAATTTATTAGTTCGATATTTTTTAGACCTAGAACCAAATTGAACCTTTGACAGACTCAAACCAAACCAATCCATTGAGGCCGAGTTGGTTCAATTCTTAGGTTTTTCGATTCATTTGTGCGCCTCTAGGGATAGGGCTTGTAGAAAGGGTCCTTTTGGTCTTTTAGATTTTTTTTTTACGTATTTAGTTAGAAAACATTTGGTCAAGTGAGGGGCACAAAATTTGACAAAGAGGTTAGTGTTATTTTAGAAATTACAGGGGTAATGCCTACTATTGTCAGATACCTTAGGGGAGCTTACTTTAATTTATCCAATTTATAACCATGTAAGTAATTGCATGGACCAAAAATGTAAGCAAATTTAAATATGGTCTTGTACCAAAACATAACCTTATGAAATTTAATCTCAAGAAAAATATTGACCAATTTTATTGCAAGAGTAGAAGTTGTATTCCGATAAGCATACATTAAGCATTAAGTCATTCTACATTGCTTGGGCAGAGAAGCAAAAATTCTTAGTAGGATTTGTTGTAATCCCAATGAAAAGCTACTTGACAAAAGCAATTCTTAGTTTGTAGTTTATCACTAATGCAAAAAGATAACTAGACCAGTTAAGTCATTGAATGTAGCAGGTTTTATCATTGAATGTGGGGTTTTCAAGAATAGATAAAGCTTATTAGCTGAAGGGTCCTACAGATCAATCATCTGGGTCCTAGTCAGTTTTTTTTAACTTAATTCCTCAAATCATTCATAAGATCTTTCACTTCAAAATAAATATTTAATTATAAAATAGTCATTATCATATTATTTTATAAGTAAATTTTGTATGATTATTTTGTAAGAATAGTATTTTCCAACCTTTAATACCCATTTATTATTTGCAACAACCCATGAATGCTTAATAAGCTCTGTCATGATATATAATTAGAACCAAAAACAAACGTACGTGAAGATTGAGGAATTGAATGTGATAAAACCCTCCTATCGATCATGAGTAAGCACCGCTGAGCAAAACCCTACTTTGGATCATGGAATAAAGGCTAGTAGCAAAACTTTAAATCGCATTTATTATTTACATCAACCCATTCATTGTCGATGAACTCTTTTACGTTATGTGATAAGAAACAAAACAAAACTTACATGAAAGATTGGTTGCAAAAAGTTCAGCCATTCTTCCACAATGTCTGCTACCAGAATTCGTCCAAGGAAACCTCACTTCTTCAAGCCTCCTCTACCCGGTTTCCACCGTGAACTTGTGACTCTCTCTCTCTCTCTCTCTCTCTCTCTCTCTCTCTACATATATATATATATATACACTAGCGTTGCCCTATGTAATACATGAGACTTAAAACTTTTGTGGTCATAATATAAATTTAGAGAGATTTTGTATATAATATGCTGAATTATATAGACTTAATGCAATAACTCGAACTAATTATTATTATAAGGTGGCATAAAAAGAAAAAAGAGTGCAAAATTGAGATCATAAATTGGCATAAAAATTAAAAGATTGTATTTTTTATAGAGGAGTTGAATATAACATGGGAAGCTGTTACATAATTGGAATGGTCTCAAGCACATGTAAGTTTATGAAATTTGGAAGAGAAAAACAAATGATGTACAATTTGAAATATGAATAGTATGTTTATTACGGAGAGAATTTAGGAATTACACAATCTTAATAATTAGCAAGAGATTTAAGAACTTAAAGATGAAGTATGGAAATGGAATTGGGGATGTGTTGCTATATTTTCTCTTTTCATTGATCCTTATATCCATGATTTAGGAGTTTAATTTGGTTGCTTTTTTTCTTTTTATTTCTATTTTTGTTAATCGTAGATGATTTTTTTTTTCTATCGATAAAGTTTCAAAACTCAATATCTTATGACTAACATTTCCAATTTAGACTTTTTGAAAAAGTTATTGCTCACAGTCCACCAAGGTAGATGCACTTTCCATGGTAAAATATATTCTACTTGATATTTTTCTTGGGCATAGAATTAGGAAATAAGAAAATCTACACCCACAATCTTGCAATTACCACAATCATATTGGAGTTAATTATGTATATTTATATAACCTAATGAAAACGCATGAATAAGAGAATTACATGTTGAAGTGAGAATCATGTGCAGTTTGGCTATGCCTTGCATTGATCACTTATAACACAACATAAAAAGAATTCCCACAGAAAATGTAGAAATGTAGCTTTTCCTTCTTCTTCTTCTTCTTCTTCTTTTTCCAATTACAATTAACCAAACTATAAGGAAAACAATAAAACTTAGTATATTGAATCATTAGCAGTCAAACTTTTAAAATATGAACAAAGTAGCTTCTCAAAGAGGACCTGACCACACCAGCTCTATGACCAAAACCACCCGTTTCACTAGAGGCCTGCAAGGTTGATGGTATCAAAAACAAGAAAACTTAGTTATTTATCCTCATCATATTTATGATTAAGATTTTATAACACAAATAAAATGAATATTTAATATTATTCGATGGATATGGTGACAAACAAAATTAAATTCATGAATATAGAATTCTCATTTTCTATTTCTTAGCAACCAAAACAGTTCATAATAAGAACAATGAGAGAGAGAGAGAGAGAGAGAGAGAGAGAGAGCCTGTAACCTGACATTGCAATAAACACACACACTCTCTCTCTCTGTCTTGTCGACCACTCATCCTCTTTTTTTCTTTTTTTATACCCCTGTTTTGATTAAAGATAGAGTAATGCTATACAACCAGAAAATTTATACAGAATTTATCACCAGAATAATGTGTTTAAGTTATGGACCTATCACTTTATAATACAGAATCCATCCAGTTGCATGTTAATTACAAAACTACCATTGTTACATCATTCTGATACAAAATTCTGTATAATAATTATGGAAGAATAGCATTTTCCTTAAAGATATAGAACTAAGTGAATACATATTTTCTGCTAGAATTCTGGTCTTGATATAATAAACGGAATAGCAAGAGAATAAGGATACTAACCGATGGATGTCGCTGTGTGAGAGCAACTTCACTCGGCTACTTCTACTGATTGTTGGACTCACTGTACAAACATGAAAATAATACATTACTCTGTACGTTCAAAGAACCGTTAAAGTACTTGCTTGAAAAAAAAAAAAAACCCCCCCTTCAAAAGGAGGAGAATTATTAGAGTGATTGAAACTTTAATCTATAGCAAAAGTTTTAATCTATTGCACAATTCATCTCATCTCTCTCTCTAACAGACCACTCGCATCCTCTCTCTCTCTATCATAATTCCCCACTCACAATTCATCTCCTCTCTCTAGAGCTTAGGCTCCGTTTTGTTTGCCTAAAAATAACTTCCGAAAATAAATTAGTTTGTAGTAAAGCGATTAATTTGCTGGTGCTTAACACTTGATTGTGTTTTTTTTACCAGCCAGCTAAATGGTCTAGTAAAGAGTTTAGTTGTGTCTTTAATATGAACTTTCGTGCATGGCTTGCCCTATTCAATAACAAATTCTAACTGAACAATTGTGCAGCAATCTTCCCACTTCTCTTTACTTTTCATCTATTTTTTGCACTGGTAAAAACAACTTCATCCTTTGTATTTTATGAACACAACCAACTATTCTTGATTTAATTCAAAAGGAATTTAACAAACTCAGGTATTATTGCACAAAACCTTTCGCTGTTACCTTGCTCCTTCAGTTGTGGAAACCTATCTATTGAAAAGTCTTTGTGGTGAAGAGAGAGACCACCGTATGATGGGTTCAACGGTAAAGTATCGGGCGGCCTTGACATATGTTTTAGGTTCGACTCTCAGTAGCCATGTGGTGAGAGGCATCCCACATACGCACTGCCTTGGCCTTATCTGTAGTCAATGCCTCTACCTAAATTTTTTGTTCCCAAAACAAAAAAAAAAAAGAAAAAAAAAAGGAAAAGAGAGAGAAGCAATGAGAGATTGGTGCCCTCTCACTCTTCGCAAAGATCTGCAAAAAAACTCGAAGCCCTCGAATCCCTTGTAAAATGGAGAGGGACAATACCCCACGCAGTACATGGATCTTGAAACCTCAAACGTAGCTGTCTAATAAGTCCTCGGCAAAGACACAACAGCAGTGGCAACGATGCGATGTAGGAAGTGGCCGAATTGGCCGTGTAAGGAATTCTCATACTTTATGTCAAAGAAATTATGAAACCTACGCCTATAAAGCATGAATATATACACTGACACATGTAAATAACACAGAAAAATTCTAGAGTCTATGGAAGAGATGAACAACGATATGGAGTTTTATTATGATTCAGAGTTCGGAGGTGACATTTTCTAGAGCATTACTCAGTGATATGCATTAAACACAATCAATCTCCAATAAAATAAACAAAAGAGAAAGAACATTGATAAGGAGTTCTAACCGAAAGATGTGCAGATCGGAGAGAACGCTTGCAGTCTAGAGGGACGTGGTGAAGAGAGCAGCAGCAAAGAGGGGCGTGGTGGAGAGAACGATTGGGAGATTTGGCTGTTATTAGGGTTAATTTTGCTTCTCTATTTAGAAAAGGAAGGGAGAAAAGGAAGGGAGGGAGGGCCAGCCGGCAATTATATTTGATTGAATTTTATTTCCTTCAGTGTTTTTTTTTTTTTTTTTTTTTTGGCTTCCATAGATTAGTTTTGTTCGTTTTAGATATTTTTTTTTTGTTTCCTTGTCAGTATTTAACTATTTTTATTTTTTTCTATGACTTATTTTTTTGTTTAATTATTATATTTTATTTATTTGTTTTCTTTTATTAGAGATGAAGAGAGGAGCGTGATTGACTGAGGGAGCTCGGTGTACCATGTGGCTTCCTAATATTTGAGAATTTAGAGTTGGATTTGTGGAGGCCTAAGAGCCTCCCACTACATTTGCATATATGAATTGCTCCCAAAAGTGATATGGACTTGAGCTTGCAAGAGAACGGGTATTGCGATCGAAGTAAAATTTCAGCAAGTACCAGTATCATTTTCTCAAAGGATCAAACTAAATATAGGCAACACATAAGAGCAAAACAACCAACCAATTAAGTCGAATTAGCAAGTCACTTAGCAAATTGTAATTAACTACAATTAAGACCAAAAATGTTTGAATGGTGGGAGAATGTTGACTACCAAATTAAACTAATTACACTACGTATTTAGAACAATTCTAACTAAAGTTAAGAACAATTCATGGAAAGCTTAGATACAATTGATCTAATCTACCAATTCTGTACAAGTATCTCAATAGAAGATTTGATTACTCAAATTAAGGAATCACTCCGCGAATCCTTGATTCGAAAGATTTAAACCATAAGATTGAGAATTCATAGTCAATTGGGTGTGAATTTGTGTTCAATGTTAAAAATCACATAAGCAAATCATTAATTGTGCAATATTTATGCCAATTTGATAATTGTGCATAGAAATTACCAATCGTAATTATGAATTTAAGTTTTTTTATAAATTTACAACACAATTGAGATAAATATAAAGAAATCATAAGATAATTCATTGAAATTTATATACCTCCATTGAAGAGCTTGAAGATACTTGATAGATCTTCACAATTGCTTCCAAGGATGAGTTTAGCTACTTGATTCCATAAGAGAAAGCATGAAGAATTGTAGATATGCATTTATTGTAGTAGAACTTGATGTTTGATTACAAGGAAAATGGAAGAAAATGGACGAAAATACAAGAAAACTAACTTTCTCTCTCTAGAAATCGTACTAACTATCAATCTAATCTAAAAATGGTGATAGATACAAAAAATCCCGTCAATTCCCGAAGATATAGCAGTAAAAACCAAGCAGAGGATGCTGGGACCATACGTACGGTCAAAATACCGTATGTACGGACTTTGTACGGTCCCGTATACGCTGAATACAGGCTTCTAAAGTTTGAAATTTTGGCAAACCGTACGTATGGTGAACAGTACCGTACGTACGGTTGGCTTCACCGTACGTATGGTAAGCTTATTTGAATAGATCTTCGAAAGTTATATAAAATCGATATATTATGGATTCCGTTAGCCTTTTTAATTTGGGAGATATGACCTTTTAAAGTTTCAGCTCTGCGTGCTTCAATTGGTTGTACTACAGTATTAATAGCTTGTACATTGACCGCATCCTTTTGAAAAACATACTCTTCCTTCATCCGAAATGCACCCGAAACCCTCCGCATTAAGCTCAAAACCTATACAAAGCAAAATAACTTTAGTTGATACTAAAATCTAATTAAGGAAGCAAATAAACTCCTAAACTAAGGCTAACAATTGGTAAATTAAGGTGTTATAATTGTACTTTTAGAGTGCAATCAATATATATACTAGTGTTAACCCTTGCTATGCATGGGATGAACATATATTATTGAAAATTTAATGATTCACATAATTTATTAAATAAATTAACATTTTTAGTACTGCGTTATAAAAAAAAGGGGATGTGGAATAGTAGAGAAGAGATAACAAAATGCATGTTTATAAGAGATTTGAAATGAAGGACCTCATGTGAGGAGGACTATCCTCTTATATTGTAGCCACTAATTGACCAAAGGGAAATGCTACCCATAGTCGCGCTTGCTGATAGGTGACAAATCAACTAGGTTCTACCAAATACAGGTGGGCCCGGGCTAATTTGTCACCTATCAACCAGTGCTTGCCTAGCAGGTGCAATTGTGGGTAGCAAATTCCATTGACCAAAAGATAGAAAACTAAAAAGAAACTAAAATCCTATTTGTGATTCCTTTTTCCCTTTTTCTTTCTTAATTTTTATTTGGGTAACTGTTATAAAAAAAAATCCATTGTAAAAGAATTTTGACAATCAATAAATTGAATTCAATTTAGTTTTAGAAAAATTCACATTAAAATCCAATAACATACATCAAGACTTGGTTTATGAATCATTTTGGGTTTTTGCAAATATCCAAAGATCCAAGTTTTGTTCCAAATACGGGAGAAGTATATAAATAATATTGCATCACACAATTTACTGGTGTCCTATTATAAATTATATCAAGTACTTTAATTGCACTTGAATTTTATTAAATCTATTTGGATTAAGTCCAACACAATTGTATATAAATTAAGTATCTTTAATTAGATCTAAATGCAAATTTAAATTAACCGATATAAATTGGTGCAATAATAAAATCTTAATGGGGATATATATGATTCATGATTCCAATCAAAATTGTATTCTAACTCAATGATTGTCAATCAAACGTGCCTATTATAGAAGAAGAAAAAAAACTATTTTGTTTCCATGTGAAAGCATATCCGGTAAAATTAGGGAGGGATTTTAGGAATCTAATCCTTTCAGAAATATGGAGGATTTTTAGGAATGGATGCAATGAGAGGGGAACAGGAGAACCGGTAAGATGAGAGAGATCTTAAGATTTTGCTTTTTTTCATTACTATTATCTGTAGAAGGTTATCTTAATCAATTACAAAATATTTTATCATCTAGAGAGAGATTTTAGGAAATGATATTGTCTGTGTTTTTTCAAATTTGCAATTAAAGAGAGATTTCAAGAATCAAAATTTAAACAAAGTTTATCAAAATTGTTACGAACCCAACTAAGATACCTTAATTGGGGTGAAATAATGCAACCTAATTTACGCCTCCCACCCAGGAACTCTTTTTATGATTACACCAGTGACATTCCTCTTTGCTGGCGAGAATGAGAGGGAGGTGAAGGACTCTCAGAATATTTTGAATATAATAACACACTATTGTATGTTTTCCATATATATAAAGGTGATACAAATCATCATATACAAATGGACCTCAAGCAAACACAATGAAAAAAAAATGTGGACCGTACATAATTCACTACCTTGCATATTTTATAGATACTATATTTTTATATCCATACTCATAAAAACCGACTCTTAAAGTATCAAATATTGTTAACATTGGTAAGAAGTCTCACAATATTCTAAAGATAAAAAAAATTTGGTAATTTAAGAAAATACCTATTCCTAATTCAACGATAGTCAATCTATGAGAATTAATATTCCAATAAGCTAATCATGATTTCAATCAAAATTGTTTCTATTTTACCTATAATCAATCAAGCTTATCTATCGCAGAACAATGTCTTCACCAAGCATTTTTGTTGATTTACCATACATGACAGGCACTATGGCAACTTAAAGGGTAGAAAAAATTAACTAAAGCTACAATTTAATGCAAAAATTTTGAAAGAATTCCCAATAAGTATAAGATGGGAAAATGGTTTAGTAGATTACAAAAACTAAAAAGTTACAACATGCGGCAACAGTTTCAATTAGGTAGAAATAGAAAAAGGTTGGGAGGCTATTTATGGCATTCAAAATCAACTGTATTTACTTATAATCGTGCATGGAGTTTATACTAGCCCACATGAGTTGTGACAAAATAATAGAATAACAATTATGCTATGAAATTGAACAAAATATCAATACAGTTAAATTTGAATTCATTGAATCATCCTCGCAACAACTAAAAGCTCTTTAATACATAATGAATAAACAAAAACGATGGCGATGGTAATGGAGTTTGCTTCTAATTAGCCGGTGGGGCTGGTGGCTAGTTGTGATCTGCAAGAGGAGATAATGCTTATTGCTGTTGACGAGGGTTGCTGTTGTTGTGGCTGTGGCCATGGCCCTATCCAATAATAGTGCCACCAATTGTCTGGTGATTAGTTGATGGCAACGAATTGAACACTTCAATGGTTAAGCTCTCTTCATTATTTAGCAAAACAAAAAGAGGAGAAAACATGAATTTTTTTTTTTCTCTCATTGCTTAGCAAAGCAAAAATAATAGAAAGCAGCATTAAACTCAATTAATTTCTTTGAGCTTCTCAACGTCCAAATAGAGTATAAAGTCAGATCACAAATACCAATCATGAAAAAGCTTAAAAATGAAAAGATAAACAGAATGCTTGGGTACAAAGAGAGGTTACCTGCATGATCATCATGGCATGGATGCTCATAGTCCCATTACAAAGCTTAGGAAAAAACAGTGAAGAGAACCAAAAAGAAAAGCAAATAAGGAGAGAGAGAGAGAGAGAGAGAGAGAGAGAGAGAGAGAGAGAGAGAGAGAGAGAGAGAGAGAGAGAGAGAATGCAAGTATTGCAGGTAAAGAAAATGAGAGAAAAATGAAAGAAAATCAAATTCATACACAAACAAAGAAATCAAATTTAATGAATTACCTCTATCAGATTATAGGTGTAGTGGTAAGCCATGGAAGAGATAGTGCAGAGTTTTTGTTAAACTTTTTGTAATGGAGAGTTCCTTCTCTACTACTTTGACGTAAAATATGTAAAACCACATGCGGTATATGTATATAGGATTGGATTATAAATGCATATACCTATGCTATATATGGAGCGTTAACGCATTGTTATTGCTATATATAATCTTCTTCTTTTTTTTTTTTTTATGTTTGATTGATTGGTTTCACTAAAAATTTTATTTCCTTTAGTTCTTTTTTTATTTTTTTGTTTCCTGGTCAGAATTTAACTCATTTAATAACTATCTATAATTAAATTTTTTATTTAATTATTTTTTTATTTTGTTTTGCTTTCATTTATAAGAGAGGGAGAGAGAAGTTTGATTGGTTAAATGAACTAGGTGTGCCATATAACTTCTTACAAAATTAGGATTTTTAGACAAATAAGAATTAATTTTTGGAGTCATGTGAGGCTCTCGTTACATTTGCGTATATAAATAGTGTATATATATATATAGTATAGATATGTAGTTGTATATTATGGATAACAAGGAGAGGGAAATTGTTGCAGAAGATTCCCGTTGCTTTCTTGAAGTAGTTAAATGGACAGAAGTTGGAGCGTGCTGTGTTGAGGAGTAATTGTGGGAAGGGGCCTGCGAAGATTAACGGCCGGCATTTCGGAGATGGTTGGATAAAGTTTGCGAAAGACCAAGATTTGAACATAGTTGATTTCGTGGTGTTTAGGTACGAAGGAGACATGCTGTTTGATGTTGTAGTGTTTGATGCCTGCGAGAGAGAATATCCCGAATCTAATTCAAAGGAAGAAAAAGAAAATGGCAAGGCAAAAGACAGTAGTGGAGTGGGAAAATGGGTAAAGGGTAAGCTGTTCATTGCATATTTTCACTTCATGGTAGCGATGCAGCGTTTGTTGTTTGGTTGATTAAAGTAGCAACACATCCAATTCTCATGCCTTCAATTATTCCATTGATTTTTAGTTCAAGTGATGTTAGTTAATTTTTTATGAAATTGTTTTCAAGGGAATTTTGCCAAAATCTTGAAGAATATTCCATTCACGCTAATATTGAAGCCAAAGGTAGGTCTTCCAAAGCTGGATATCCTTATTTTGTGTCCACAGTGAAGCCTTATAGCGTTACGCAATCTAGAATGGTAAGCGTCCACACTCATCATTAACTGAAATGCAAAATTGGTAAAAAAGTTTATCATTTTTGGTGCAAGCATTCTGATGTTCTTTTAATTTGCAGAACCTTCCAATGGACTTTGCCAGGGCAAATGGTCTAATAAGAAAGAGAAGTTGCGAGATGATTCTTAGAGATCGAAGGCAAAGAACATGGCCAGTGCAATTGAAGCACAAGAACACCCATGTTTATATTGAGCGTGAATGGCGTGATTTCCGCCTGGCAAATGCCCTCAAGGAAGGAGATGTTTTCAAATTTGACCTCGTTTAGAAAGGGAAGAAGCCTATTGCCAACTTCTTTGGTAAGTCCTGCTTTCTTTGGCCGTCTTTTCATTTTTCCTTTTAGTGTTTTTCTTTTAAGAGATCATTCACAATTAAATAACCCATACAGGTTAAGAAAAAACTATTCTTCCAAAAAATTTGGACATAAAACCACATCAGAATGAAGTAGCAACGATATTTTTATAGTTAAAAATTATTATGACAGGTCTTTTTTTTTAAAAAAAAAAAAAGTGAATAGTTATTATTCTGGTGATATGTTGTGGTTGTATAACATTACCCCTTAAATAAAGGAGGAAAATATTTTGTCATGATAAATTATGTATAAATTTTCTAGTTGTATAGCAGTACACATGTCTACAAAGAAAGGAGATACTTTAATGTTTGAGATTATACTCACCAAGCTAATTAAAGTGCATGTATTTGTAGAGTACGACTAGTTAGCAGCTACATAACAAGGGGAAGATAAAAAAACAAGGGGTAATTAACCATGCCCAAAAAATCTTTGACCTGGTGAACTGCACTAGATCATCCAAAAGTTACTGGACAAAGCAAACTAACTACGTTGGGGTTTAAATGTCACCTGACGCGCACTAATAGTAGTTCCAAGAGTAAAAGTAATTGAATTTTCAGTTCTAGCTGTTTGTTTGTTGCATTATTTTGTTTCGAACTTCCCGTAAAAGTGAAACGAGAAATCGATTGCGCTAAGAAATTGATGGCGAAGAACATTAAAAAAATAAGAAAGGAGGCATATAGTAGAGTTGCTGGTAGTTTAGGTCTACTTAAATGAAAATCCAAAACAAATTGACGATCAGAAAACTTTGGGGCTACTTATGATGAACTAACAAGTAGGACGGTGTCAACTGTTACATTTTGATAGAAAATTGATGTCAATTTAATAGTCTAAGAGCAGTTTTCAATTAATTATAACATTGCAATTGATTACAGGTGGCCGCTCAGATTGGTGTCCCACACACAAGTCTCAATCAAGACAAGGAGGTTATTTCCACCAAAAGCTCATCTCTACCGTCTCAGAATATCAGGAACAGGAATTCGATAATCCTGAGAGAGCTGGATGAGATGTGTGCGGAGGAAGCTGAGAAAACGATTGAGTTGGGAAAGAAACTCGGTATTCTTTTTCATAATGAAGAAGATAGAATGCGTGCTGTAATTAAAGAAATGGAGTGGAATGATACCATAAAATGCCAAAAGAAAAAGAGAGAGGAAGCTGTGGAGGAAGGGTGGGGGAATAGTTTAATGTTGTTTTGCATTGTAGGTGTTTGTTTAAATGTCGGTTATGAAGATTGTTTCTTGGAATGTTTGAGGTCTTGGAGGTAGACATAAGAGATCGATGGTAAGGAAATTAGTGTTGAATAGGAACGTTGATAACTTAATGGTTCAAGAGATCAAATGGGAGGTGTGTTCTGATTGGAAGATTAAATCTCTATGGGGTAATGATGATGGTGAATGGGTAGCAACAAACTCAGTTGGAGCATCTGGGGGACTAGTCACAGTTTGGATTGGCAAGGTATTTAAGGTCTCTTATCAAGTGGTCGATCCAAACTTTATTCTGTTAAAAGGGAGTCTCATTGATGGGTGGCAGTGTGTTTTAGTCAATATTTATGGTCCATGCTTGGAAAATGACAGAAAATTGATGTGGGAGAGGTTAAGTCCTTTAATCAAGTCATCAAATGTTTCATTTTGCATAGGGGGTGATTTTAATGAAATCTTAAGGATAAGTGAAAGATCTTCAACCACTAGAATGTACCCTGGAATGAAAGAGTTTAAGGAGGTGGTTAGAAAGCTAAACTTGTTGGATTTACCACTTTAGAGCAGAAGATTTACTTGGTCAAATTGTCAAGAGAATGAAGTGTGGAGTAGACTGGATCGATTTTTGATCGGTCCTGGATGGAGTTCAAAGTTCAATTGCAGTCAGTGGGGCCTACATAGATTATTTTCTGATCATTGTGCTATTCTACTGTCGGATGAAGAAAGGGATTGGGGTCCAAAACCTTTAAGGTTTTTGAATCTTGGTACCAAGTTAAAGAATTTTCTGACTTGGTGAAATTCCAATGGGCAGTTTCGAAAATTTAAGGTTGGGGTGGCTTTGTATTACTGAAGAAATTTTGTGACTTAAAAAGGAAGATAAAGGAATGGAAAGCTTCAGGAGCTACTAATTGGAGGGAAAAAATTCTGGCTTTAGAGAATGAGTTGAGAGATGTCGATGTCGAGTGCATGTGCAGGCCAAGTCTCTCCACTGAGTCAGATTCAGGAAAGAAGATCCTTAAGATTTAAGATTGCAAAGCTTTGTATGAAAGAGGAAGATGATAATAGACAAAAGGCTAGAATATTGTGGTGAAAAAAGGGGATCTCAATACTAAATACTTTCATTTGGCCATGAAAATGAGAAGGAATATGATTGGGCAATTAAGCAAGTATGGATCAGTTCTACTTGAACCTAGCCGTATTAAAAATGAAGTCTTTATGTTCTTTGAAGAAAAATTTAAAGAACCATTGGACAAAAGACCACTGTTGGGTGGTAATTTAAGGAGTATGATCAGTCATGATAAAAGATTAGCTGTGGAAAGTGACTTTGAGGAACAAGAAATTTGGGAGGCCATTAAATCTTGTAATGGGAATAAGGCCCCAGGGCCTGATGGCTTCAAAATGAGTTTCTTCAAGAAGTATTGGAAATAGATTAAAGAGGAGGTGATCAGATATATGAAAGTTTTCTGTACAACTGCAAGGTTAGTAAGGGGATTAATTCTTCTTTTATTGTTTTAATTCCAAAAGTGGAGATGCCTGATAGCCTGGACTATTATAGACCCATTAGCCTAGTATCATCTTCATATAAAGTATTAGCTAAAACTATGGCTACCTGAATGAAAGGTGTTGTGGGTGAAATCATTAATGAGAAGCAAACAACTTTTGTTAAGGGAAGACAGATCTTGGATGGTGTTCTTATAGCTAATGAAAAAGTTTTTGCTTGAAGAAAAAAGGTGTTATTCTCAAGATTGATTTTCAAAAAGCTTATGATACTGTTAGCTGGTCCTACTTATTGTTTATGATGGAAAAGATGAATTTTGGCTAGAAATGGATATCCTGGATTAAAGAATGTCTAAGATCTGGAAAGGTATCAGTGCTAGTGAATGGGTCTCCCACAAACGAGTTTGATATGAAGAGGGGTTTGAGATAGGGAGACCCATTATCCCATTTTCTTTTCAATATTGCTGCGGAAGGGCTGGATGAGCTGATGTTAAGAGCAGTTGAATTGAAGTTGATAAAAGGTACATGTCTAGGATCAAATGGGACTCAGATTACTCATTTACAGTTTGCAGATGATACAATAATTTTTTGTAAAGCTGATGTGTTGGAACTACAGAATCTAAAGAGAGATCTCAAGCGTTTTTGAGCTAATATCAGGACTCAAGATAAACTAGCAAAAAGTGAAATAAGTGGTGTTGGGTGTAGTCATGAGTTCATTAAAATTGCAGCTTAGATTTTCAAATGCAAGATTCAGAAGTTACCTATGAAGTACTTAGGATTAACTGTGGGTGCAAATCCAAGATTGGTTAAATCATGGGAGGGTGTTATTAAGAAAGCCAAGGATAGACTTGCAATGTGGAAGAGGAAGAGTTTATCAATGGGTGGGAGATTGACTTTAATAAAAGCTACATTGGTAAATTTGCCAGTGTACTATATGCCCCTATTTAGAATTCCTAAGGAATTGTGTAACAGCATTGAGAAAATTCAAAGGAATTTTTTGTGGGGTGATGAAATTGATAAAAGAAAAGTGCATTGCATAGGGTGGAAAAAGGTGTCAATCGATAAAAGAAAGGGAGGCCTTGGTGTTATCCCTGTTGAATCTTTAAATTCAGCACTCTTAGCTAAGTGGTGGTGGAGGTATGCTAATGAAAAAGATGCTCTATGGAGAAAGGTTTTGTGTCAAAGCTACATGTATGATCAAGATAGATGGATTCCAGGAAAGGGTGATTTCAAAAAGAATTCAGCCATATGGTCTGATATACTAAAAATAGGAGACACTGACAAGTCAATGTTAGAGAATATGGAAGTGGGAAATGGTAGGAGGACTAGTTTTTGGAAGGATTTGTGAATTGGAGAGAATCGTTTATGCAAGGACTATCCACAACTGTACTACTTATCAGTACAAAAGGATGCTTTTATTCATGAAATAGAAAGGGAACTTTTATTCATGAAATAGAAAGGGAAAGATTGTCATGGAATCTGAGTTTTAGGAGACAGCTAAGGGCATGAGAGTAGGATAAACTTAAGGAACTAGAGGAGAGGCTTCAAAACAGTGTTCTGAATGATTATGATGATAAAGTTATTTGGAAGTTGGATAAGAGTGGTCTATTTTCAGTCAATTCATGCATGATTGATTCAAATAGTAATGTTGTATCTAATTTAAGCCTTCTATGGAAAATCAATGCCACTCTCAAAGTCCAGATATTTGGGTGGATTGTAATTTAGGAAAAAATCAAGTCCAAAATGATGTTACTTTAAAGAAAATGCTTACCTTCGAATTGTGACTTATTGTTTCCTCTATTTTGTGCTGTTAATGAAGACTCTAACCATTTGTTGTTAACCTGCTCATATTCATGGAAACTGTGGTGTTTGATCCTAAAATGGTGGGGATTATCATGGGTATGTTCAAATAGCCTGCTGAATCATTTGCAGTGTTGGCTTGATCATAAATTAAAAAATGTAGAGAAAAGACTATGGGAGGCACTGTTCCTTGCAGTAATATTGGAAATATGGAAGGCTAGAAATAACTTAGTATTCAACAGTATTGAAATCTGTTGATCTAAGTTATTAGACAATGTAATTATTAATGCAGCACAGTGGGTTAAAGTAAAGTGCCCTGCTTCTTCTTTCTCAATTTCTGATGTCTTTTACTCTTTGGAGGGTGTTAAAAAAATAAAGTTTTGACTCAGGGGAACAGCAATTTGGATTGATTATGATGTGTTGATGCTACTGTATCAATAGCTATTAATGGATGGGGTGAAGGATGCTGTGCTGAATTATTCTAGGCTGAAAATGGCATATCTGATTCATTTGAAAGGTGGGATCTGGGATTATAAAGAGGGCTCCTTATCAAGCGTGTTTTCTACTTTTCATACATTTGAAAAGGTTGAATGATCAGGTTAATGTCAGCGTGTCTTTAGTTGGTGCAAAGATTGGTCATCTCAAGTATTTCTGCTGATATCTCATTAGCTTTGGTGTGGTTTTTGTATTGTTTCTTGTTTTGTTTCTTCTTCTGTGAGGGTGAGGGTAGATGTTTCATTGGCTATGGCCAGTGTTGCCATTATCCTATCCCCTTTGTAATCAGTTTGTCTATCAATATACTTCTCTTTTGCTATTTAAAAAAAAAAAGGATTGATTGACACCTGTTGAGCAAAACTACCATGTAGTAAATATTAGAATTTTTGGCAAATATGAGCTGATGAAAAAAGGTTCGCTCTTTGTGGTTTGGATTGTGGATATATTCTAAATTTTAACCTTTAAATTATATGCTTATGGTCTCTCTCTCTCTCTCTCTCTCTCTCTCTCTCTCTCTCTCTCTCTCTCTCTCTCTCTCCATAGGTATGCTCATCTCTACCATGGAAATTGGATGTACATGATAATGCATGTAACTGGGGAAAACTCTTTTGTAATACCCTTTTGCATACCAGCAAATAAAATTGAAAGACAATGTCCCCATGCAGAGTTGGGCAGGACACTTGCCTAAAAATTAATGTTTACATAAAATCCAACCATATGTATGGATAAACAATGGTTATTACACTTAGTAATCCTATACTTTTTTTAAAAAAAGAAATCACTTCGCTCTCTCATGACATTTTGTTATTGGACAAACAGTAGTTAAAGGGATGTCGACATTGCAACTTTACTGTAAATGTAGGGGGTTGATAGTCGCAATTGAAAAGTTAAAAATCAAAATGAGATTGAGTGTAAACTACAAGGGTAAAAAGCATAATTTACTCAAAATATATTTGCACACACTTGCACGCTCACACACACACACACGCACACACACACACACACACACACACATATATATATATATTCAAATGCATGAATTGATTTTTATACACCTACTTATTTTACTATTTGAATTTTTTTTTTGTCTTTTTTATTCCCCATAGAACTTCAAGGGATTTGTAAGGAAGGATATAACATTTAAAATTTTGGTTTACAACACAAGAATTTTTGGTTTTAAAACACAAGAAAATGTAAATGCTAAGAGAGATATAAACAATCTTATTAATTACGCTTTAAAAAATTATTAAAAATTGAAGGGTTGGTGAAAAGTATTATCCATGCATCATGGTCTTGTTGGGTCTATAGTAAGTGCATGATTTGTCTTCGACATGACAGAACTAGGTAGACATTCCTCCACTCAGGGACAGAACTAGGTGTGGACAGTGAGGGGCCATGGCCCCATACTTTGATAATATTTCATTTAGATCATCTAAATTTTAAGTATTTATAATAAGAAATAATGTGTTGGCCACCTCCAAAAATAAAAAAAATTTACCTTGACCTATAAAAATTTAAATTTTTTTTACCTTGATCCCCTCTTGGTTAAATTCCTAGTTCGTCCCTTCCTCCACTCTTAGTCGCTAGACTAAGGAATGCCCCCATGCCCCAGTTGGGACCATGTCGCAGTTATTCTCAGGCCCTGCCATGTGGCCTAAGTGATCCCTAGAACTATGAGATGAAGAGTTGATCCTCTAGATGGAAGGAACTCACGTTATCAAAGGAGCCCCTCATTGATTTTATGAGGCATATCTCTCTAGCTACCTGATAATACGACAAGTATAGCTAGTTTGTCCTCCCAATGAACAGACCAGATAAGCTCGGGCTACGTCTCCAGACCCGGACCCTCAAACTCCCTTTCAGACCTGGTCTACCAACAGACAAGGAAGGGCAGAGCAGGGTAGAGCTCTAGTAGTACACTAGGCACCGCCATTAAGGCCCCACGAGATCCTCGTTGAATGTCAGCCCCCACGATCCCATGATTAGGACGGTTACATCCAAGACTGGAGGCATGGTTCATAGATTCCCAACGTGGGGGCATGACACTCCCCCACTATCCCTGGTGTGCAATTCAAGGGCACGATTAGCTCTCCCATTAGTGTGCCTGCAATCCGATCCACACTCCCTGCCAACATTCTTATAAAAAGGGCAGTCATCCTCTTTAAAAAGGTACGAGACACATCAACCTTTGAGCATTGTTACTCTTCCCATTTATCTCTGGCGTAACTTTGGCATCGAAATGTCTTTGGCAGGCACCGAACTGGTGTCCCAAGTAGGAGGATTCTTCTCCTCAACCGTTCGCATCAGAGGTTGGGAAGGACGTATAAATTCACTGCATCATCAGTTGGCGCTGTCTGTGGGAACGACACTTTAGTTGTTTCATGGTCTTGACTTGATCCGATGCTGCATCAATCAAGCTGGATGAAGCAATAAAGGAACAATGTACCGCCAAGATCGCTGCCTTGGAGCAGCAGATCATCGAAATGATGGTATCCATGAACCAGCTCCGAGCCCGGAATTAGGAGTTGGAAAGGAGATTGCTCCCGCCACCAGTGGCACTGGCAGTGGTGGATCCTCCACTGCTGGAGGACCCACCGATGCTTGTAAACTAGCTAGCGGAAAGGAACCAAGAAGGCAATGCCAGCGAAGGAGCAGAGGACCTAGTGTTTCCTAGGGAAAACCCTCCCCCGAGAGGGGTCGGAACCCATACCAACGAAGCCTAGAGCCACATCGTCCAGTCCAAGGCGGCGACAGTGGTGCTTCTGGAGCACACTGGCGAAACTCGCCCAGTGTGGGATGAGCAGTTGAAGGAGATGTAGGCTAAATTGGCTGGAGTGATTGCCGCGGTGAAAGAGAAAGGCCTTAGTATGGTAGAAGAGTTGGTAAACAGGACAGACACACCTTTGACGCTAGGAGTAATGAGGATGCCCTTACCCCCGAAGTTCAAGATGCCCACGTTGGAGTCATTTGATGGCACAAAGGACCCTTTGGACCACCTTAAGACGTATAAGGCCCTGATGGACCTCCAGGTGGTTCCTAACGAAATTATGTGCAGGGCATTTCCCACCACCCTTAAAAGCCCAGCCCAAATTTGGTTCCACAGGCTTTCCCTTGGAAAAATTGACAAATTCGTGGACTTGAGCAGGTTATTCGTTAGCCACTATATCGGAGGGTAGAGACAGAGGAGGCCCTCCACTTCCTTGTTTAACACTAAACAACGCGAGAAGGAGACTCTGTGTGAGTTTGTCACCCGCTTCAACCAAGAGACTTTCTACGTGGATGACTTGGATCAGAAGGTGGCAGTAGTAGCTTTTATTGCAGGTGTCAAAACCCCCAAGTTCTTGTTCTCCTTGGCCAAGGAGACGCCCAAGACCATGGCTGCGCTGATGCTCCGAGCGCAAAAATACATGGACACAGAGGACACCCTCAAAGCCAGGGAAGACCCGGAGAGCGCTAATCCCAGCTTGGACAAGAAGAGGACGGCTAAGGAGAAAAAGGATGACAGGGTAGCAAAAGCCCCTAGACTGGCTGAGCAGAAGCCCAGAATAGAGAGTGATAGGGCCAAGCCGGCTAGATACAACCAACATTTTACCCCCTAAATACTCCTCTGGATCAAGTGCTCTACGAGATTAAAGGGGATCCAGCGCTGAGATGGCCAAGACAGATGAGGTCCCCCCAAGAGAAGAGGCTAACCAACAAGTGGTGCCGATTCCACCAGAACCATGGCCACGATATGGAGGACTGTTACGACCTTAATCAGTAGGTTGAGAACCAAATCAAGCAAGGGAGGTTAGGCAGATACATAGCAGGGGGTAGACGAGACGAGAGGCGAGACCAACCCCCAAGGCAGGCCAAATGAAGAAGTCCCAAGAGGGAAAGAAAAAATCAGCAACCTATGGGAGAAATACGAGTCATCTCTGAAGGGTTCGCAGGCAAAGGAGAGTCTTCGTCTGCTAGGAAAAGGCACGCTAGGGAGGCTCAGAGCTAAAGAGAAGTCATGTCCATAGATCGACCAGCCAAAAAATCTAGGGCAGAGCATGACCCTATCACGTTCACTGATGAAGAGGTGAGGCTATATGTCAATCTCCCGAGGACCCCTTGGTCATATCAGTAGTAGTGTCCAGCTTCTTGATTCGAAGGGTCCTGGTGGACAGTGGCAGCTCGGCAGACATTCTCTTCTTAAAGGAGTAGTTAAAGGTCGGCAGGAAAAAGTTACAACCAGTCAATTCCCCCCTGGTCGGCTTCACTGGTGACAAAATTACACCTTTGGGCTCCATAGCCTTACCAGTAACGCTAGGGACCACACCCCAACAAGCTACCAAGATGGTGACATTCTTAGTAGTGGATTGCCTTTCAGCCTACAGCATCATCTTAGGTAGAACAACCCTCAACGAATTCAAAGCTATAACTTCCACTTACCACTTGAAGGTCAAATTCCCCACATCCTAAGGAGTTGGAGAGGCCAGGGGTGACCAACAGATCGCCAGAAAGTGTTATATGGCATCCTTTAAGGGGGAGTCCAAAGAGGCCATGCTGATCGATAAGCTAGAGGTTCAAGATAAGGAGGAGATCAGGAGGGGAGAGCCAGTAGAGGAACTCGAAGAGGTCGTGGTTGGAGAGCAAGACCAAACCAAAATAGTAAAAATCGGGACAACAGCCCCAGAGGAATTCAAGGAGGGGTTGAGGTCTTTCCTCAAGCAAAACGCTAATATTTTTGCCTGGTCTCATGAGGATATGCTGGGCATCGATACCCGGATTATTGCCCACCATCTAAACATAGACCCAACGGTAAAACTAGTCAGGAAGAAAAGGAGGACCTTCACCCCATAATGCAACAAGGTAGTAGCTGACGAAGTTGAGAAATTGACCAGAGCTGGCTTCATAAAGGAGGCCCAGTACCCCACCTGGCTGTCCAATGTGGTGATGGTCAAAAAGGCAAATGGGAAGTGGAGGATGTGTGTGGACTTCATAGATCTGAACAAGGCATGTCCCAAGGATAGCTTCCTCTTACCTATAATAGATCGACTAGTGGATTCAATGGCAGGGTACGAGATGCTAACCTTTATGGATCCTTTCTCAGAATACAACTAGATAAAGATGGTAGAGCATGACTAGGAGCACACAGCGTTTATGACAGACAGAGGCCTGTACTGCTGTAGAGTAATGCCCTTCGGCCTGAAGAACGCCGGAGCAACCTACCAGAGGCTTGTCAACCATATGTTCAACACTCAGATTGGAAGGAACATGGAAGTCTAAGTTGATGACATGTTGGTAAAAAGCAAACAAGTCACCAACCACCTGACAGATCTGGAAGAGATGTTCAAGAACCTACGGACTGATAAGATGAAGCTAAACCCTGCCAAATGTGCTTTTGGAGTAGCATCTGGCAGGTTCCTGGGGTTCATGGTTTCTAACTGGGAGATAGAGGCTAATCCCAAGAAATTCAGAGCTGTACTAGACACACAGCCCCCAACATCCACCAAGGAAGTCCAAAAACTAGCTGGTAGAGTGGCAACATTGAACAGATTTATCTCCAAATCAATAGATAAGTGCCTTCCTTTCTTTAAAATCTTAATTAAAGCTTTCAAGTGGACCCCCGAATGTGAACATGCTTTCTAGCAACTTAAAGGATTCCTGAGTTCAGTACCATTGCTGAGCCAGACAATGGAAGGTGAAAAACTCTATCTTTACCTCGTTGTGTCGAACACAGCAGTGAGCTTAGCTTTGGTTAGGCAAGAGGAAGGAGTCTAGAAACCTTTCTATTACACAAGTAGAGCCCTGAGCGACGCTAAGGAGTGATACCCCAAAATGGAGCTACTAGCCCTCACCCACGTAACTTCGGCATGGAGATTGAGGCCATACTTCCAGGCACATACCATAGTTGTTCTGACAGACTAGCCTTTAAAGAAGATCCTCCACAAGCCAGAGACCTCGGGCAGACTTGTCAAATAGTCCATAGAACTCAACCAATTCGATATTCAGTACAGACCAAGACTGGCGATTAAGGGGCAGGCTGTAGCAGACTTCATTGCTGAATTCACCCACTCAACAACCCACCCTGTTGACAACTCCCTGGAGCCCCAATGGGTCCTCAATGTTGACGGCTCGTCTACTGACAGAACAAATGGGGTCCGAGTCATCCTTATCACACTTGAAGGGCACAAACTCGAATGTGCTGTAAAGTTCAAGCTTCCCGCCTCCGACAATGAAGCTGAATACAAAGCCTTGATAGTTAGCCTTAGAATGGCTCGACGAATTGGGGCAGAGCATGTCCTGGTACGTAGTGACTCTCAACTTGTGGTAGAATAGGTCTAAGGCGAATATAAGGCCAGGGGAGAGAAGATACAAGAGTATTGTGAGATGGCCAAGAGCTTGGCCAGAAAATTTTCCAAAATACTATTAGAAAGAATGCCGAGACTACAGAACGAGGAGGCAAATCGACTGGCCAGGATAGCCTCATCTCAGGAGGATGACCCAGGAGTCCCCATGGAGGTGCTGAATTCGCCAAGCATTCAGAGACGAAAAATACACCAGGTAGAATAAGAAGTAGGGTGGGCAACGCCAATCAGAAACTACTTGGAGCAAGGATCCTTACCAGAGGACAACGTGGAGGCCAGAAGGATTCAGTACAAAGCCAGTAGGTACGCTCTTATCAACCGCATTTTGTACAAAAGAGGACACACCCTGCCTTGGTTAAGGTGTGCAAGAAAAGCAGATGCTGATTATATCACGAGAGAGGTGCACGAAGGGGTATTTGGCAACCACTCAGGAGGGAGAGCTTTGGCCAAGAAGATACTCAAAGCAGTTTACTACTGTCCCACAATAGAGAAGGATGCCCAAGACTTCCTAAGGAAGTCTGACAAGTGCCAAAGGTTTTCCAACATCCCAAGACAATCACCCCAGGAGCTGACGCCCATCCAGAGCCCTTGGCCTTTCGCTCAATGGGGATTGACATAGTGGAGGCTTTGCCTTTGGGAAAAGGCCAGACCAAGTTCGTGGTGATGGCTGTAGACTACTTCACCAAGTGGGCTGAGGCTGAAGCGGTCGCCACCATCAATGAGTAGAAAATGAAGAATTTTCTATGTAAGAACATCATATGTAGGTTCGGGATCCCCAAGGTAATCATCACAGATAATAGAAAATAGTTCAAGGGCAGTCAGTTTGGGCAGATGTGCTCAAACCTCCCGATCAGCCATCACTTCTCTTATCTAAAGTATCCCCAAGCCAACAACCAGGTCGAAGTCACCAACCGAACCCTATTCAACATTATTAAGGCGAAACTAGAGAAGGCGAAGGGTTTATGGGCTGAGGAGCTTCCCAATATTTTGTGGGCTTACCGAACGACAGAGAGGGTGGCAACCGGGCACACCCCTTTCTCCTAACGTTTGGGTCCGAAGCAGTCATCCCGATGGAGATAGGTTTGCACAGCTCCAGGGTCGAACACTTCGAACCAAAGGCCAACAACGAAGCCCTGGAGGTGAGCTTAGATTTGCTTGAAGGGAGAAGGTTACAAGCAACCATGGAAGTAGCTGCCTATCAACAGAGGATGTGCAGATATCATGACACCAAAGTAAAACCTAGGGCATTTAAAGCCGGAGATCTGGTCCTCAAAAGAGTCAATCAGTCTACCAGGAAGCTCAGTGATGGAAAACTCGGGCCAAATTAGGAAGGGCTATACAAAGTTAAGGGGTTCTCCGAAAAAGGGACTTACTGGTTAACCGTAACGGATGGCAAAGACCTACCCATCCCTTGACATGCTGAGCATCTGAGAAAGTACTATGTTTGATATAACCAGCATTCATTAATGAAATTTTTGGTCTTCAAGGCCCCAAAATGATCGTCTACTCGCATGGCTTATGGAGCACAAAGCTATTAAGCCCAACTGGTCAGTTCCCAAGACTGATCAGATAAGTCGAAAGGTCACAAGGCTACCAAGCCCAACTAGTCAGTTCCCAAGACTGACTAGACAAGCCGAAAGGCCATTAGGCTACCAAGCCAAACTGGTCAGTCTCCAAGACGGACCAAACAAGCGGAAAGGCCACAAGGCTACCAAGCCTAGCTAGTCAGTCCCAAAGACTAACCAGACGAGCTGAAAGGCCACAAGGCTACCAAGCCCAACTGGTCAGTCCCAAAGACTGACCAGACAAGTCTAAAGGCCACAAGGCTACCAAGCCCAACTGGTCAATCCCCAAGACTGACCAGACAAGCCGAAAGGCCGCAAAGCTACTAAGCCCAACTGGTCAGTCCCCAAGACAGACCAGACCAACCTTAAAGGCCACAGGCTAACAAGCCCAGCTGGTCGGTCCCCAACACTGACCAGACCAACCCGAAAGGCCACAGGCTGTCCAACTGGTCAGTCTCCAAGACTGACTAGACCATCCTAAAGGCTAACAAGTTAATAAGTTCACCTGGTCAGTCCATGAAACTGACCAGATCAGCTTAGATGATCATAAGGCCACCAAGCCCACTTGGTTAGTCCCATGGACTTACAGGTCAAGTCAAAGAAGGCAATCATAGACATTTGAATAAAAGAACACAGAGCACGAATGAGAGGCAAAAAGGCATTTTTTATTAATAGAAGGTAATGACAAAGGCAAAAAAAAGAAAAAAAGAAAAAAAGGGAAAATCTATAAAGGCATGGGTTTTTTGATAAGCTCAAGATTAAGCGTCATCCTCTTTTTCTACTGCAGGGTCTGGCCTTCCCCACCAGGCGCTTGGGAGGTAGTGTCATCAGACGGCTTTAAGGTAGAGAAGTCCATGTCTGGGAATAGCTTCTTTACTGCAACCTTAGCATTGATAAAACCTTCCATGTAAGCCTTGCCGACTTCATCTTGAAAGGTTGCCCCAGCTTTAAACTCCTCCACAGCCCTCTCCTGAGCATTTTTGAGCTACCCCTCCAGCACAGCTACCCTCAAGGCCAGAGAGTCCTTAACGACCTCAAAGGTCTAAGCATCAAAAGTCAATGCATTAACCTTTTTCTTAAGTTTTGCTGACTCATCCAAGACGGTAGTCTTCTCTGCCTCAACGACTGCCTTGGATTCCTCAGCGTCCTTAACCTTCTTCTCCAGACCACTAATAGTCTTGGTCAAGGTTTTGATGACTTGACCTTTCTTAGAGCTCTTAGTCATCTTTGCCTTCAAGCGGGTAGACAAACAGAGCACTTTGACATGCAACTGCAAAAGGATGGGCGGATCAGTATCAATAAATCAGAGCAGTCAGATGAAAAAGAAAGGTTAAACAAAAGTATCACCTTGATAGCATCGTGGTTCATACTCTTTGTCAGTTGGGAGTTGTTCCAGTTGGCAAAGGGGCTCACGTCCTCCAAACTGATGAATTTCTGCATCCTCTCCCAAGCAACTTGGACGCCTTCCACAATGAGGGGCTCGTCTTGCTGAGCTAAAGGCGACTGGCTTATAGGTGTTGCTGCAGCAGGTGGAGGCATGCCAACGCCAGACCTGGAAGACTAACTAGGTGCCTGGGTAGTAGGAGGAGCCTTGGCTCCCTTGGGTGGGCCAACCATTGCAGGGCCTTTGTCAGGAGAAGGCTCAGCAGTCTTGCCCCCTGAGCATGGTCGAGGGCGTTTGCTGGGTCTCTCTCCAACGGCTTTTGTCCTCTCCATTTCCTCAAATTTCTTCTTAGCAGAGGGCCCCATACTCCTCTTATTAAAGCCCATGTTAGATTTTAATCCTGTAAAACACACAAGGCAGGGATCAATGCACTCACATTAGAAAGCAGCTACAACAGACATACCAGACTCACTTCTCTCAACGTGAAGTGCTTCGATGGAAGGGTTTGGACCTAAGAGGTAGGCTACCAAACTCTCACTAGCTACAAGGGGCGCCCAACTCTTGACTAGGTGCTCCCTTACCCTCGCTAACTGGCCTTCTCTTGACTCGTCCTCCAGCACAGGAAGGCATGCTGAGGAAAAAAAAAAAATGGATGATGGTCAGACCACTACCTTAAGAAGGGATCAAGCATAAAAGCACGAAAGACACTTACCCTTCTTACTTGGTCTACCCCATTGTCTGAGTATGCGAGGAGTCTAGTCGGTCACATCCTCCCAGTGGGCAATCTCCATACCCTCGCTATAAATAAAGAAGTACTTTTCCTTCCAACGCTTGTGGGAGACTAAGAGATTAGTTATCAGAGCAGGCTGACCATCCCAAGATGAGAAGTAATACTAGCCCGAGCTCTTACTCTCCGTTATTTTGTAACAGAAAAAGAAGTCTTCGGGGATCAGGATTTCCTCCTTGTTAATAGCGGCCTGCCACAAGGCTGCACAATCCACAAGTATGCGCCATTCGTTGGGCATGAGCTACCCAGGAGCTAGCCTAGCCCTGCTCAAGACTACCCTAATGGGAGGAGCAATGGAAAATCTCAGCCCCCTAGTCAGTGCACTCTCGTACACTGCGATCTCCCTAGGGAAGGGGAGACACGCTCTGTCTTCGCTCCCAGGAACTCTATAGCTCATGGAAGCCAGGAACTGGTAGGTAGACCAGAGTTTTCTCACTTTCGCCCCATCTAGGATGGAGGCTATGTGCCTCGCCTCGTGCCTACAGTCTAGGGCAGAGGGCGACCCAACTCCAATATCGACCACAACCACAGGGCAACCTTCAAAGGCGTCCACGATGGCCAAAGGGCTCCTTGCCCTCCTTGGCCTTACCACTTGGGTAACATCCCCAATGTCTGCCCCAAAGTAATTTGCGAAGGCACTCGAAGCCTCGTCTAGCCAACCCTATCCAAATCCATTGAAGCAGTATGCTTAGAACTAGATGATAGGGTGATTGGGTGAGGGTTCATGGTCCTAGGGTCCTCTATTTTGTGTAGAGTTGCGAAAGTGGACCTGGAGGCCTCTAAAATACCCCAGTACATAGACTCAACAAAGAATGGGTTGCCTATAAACCCTAGAGGGTATGAGGCCCTGACTCTTCACTCATAGTACCAGATGGCTTTCTGTAGAAGCCAAAACATAAACACACACACAGAGTACCTTGATGAGTATAAAGGTAGGAGGGAAGGTTTGAAGCTACTTCGAACAGCCAACAATGGCGGAAGAAGGGCAGAAGAAGGTAAAGAGGACCACTCGCTATATAACTTGAAGGAAATGTGCAAAATGGGGAGGCCCTTTAGTGAACCGCAAATGTTTTATAGATCCCCTCTTTTTGAAATCAATGGCATGGATCTGCCCAGGGTTCTTAGATCGAACGGCCAATGGTGGTAGCGTCCAATTGATATATGGTGCCAACCACGCGAAGCCACGTGGCACAAACACCAAGGGTCGCGTCGATTCGGTAGGTATAGTAATTATGACGATTTTACGACCCCATAAATGCACCTCAGGGGCGGCGCCCCGTGACTCTTTGGAATTCCCATTGGCCGACCCATGCTGCCAAGGGAATTGGGGGCATCTGATAATACGACAAGTGTAGCTGGTCTGTCCCCCCAATAAACAAACCAGATAAGCTCGGGCTACGCCTCCAGACCCGGTCCCTCAAACTCCCTTCCAGACTGGGTCTGCCAACAGACTTGGAAGGGCAAAGCAGGGCAGAGCTCCAGCAGTACACTAGGCGTCGCCATTAAGGAACCCCGAGATTCTCGCTTGAATGTCAACCCTCACAATCCCATGATTAGGACAGTTACATCCATGACTGGGGGCATGGTTCATGGATGCCCAACGTAGGGGCATAACACTCCCCCACGATCCCTGCTGCACAATTCAAGGGCACGATTAACTCTCCCATTAGTGTGCCTGCAATCTGATCCACACTCCTTGCCAACATTCCTATAAAAAGGGCAGTCATCTTCTCCAAAAAGGTACAAGACATATTAACCCTTGAGCATTGTTACTCTGTCCATTTATCTCTGACCTAACTTTGGCATCGAAGTGTCTTTGGTAGGCACCACACCGGTGTCCCAAGCAAGAGGAATCATCTCCTCAACCATTCGCATCAGAGGTCGGGAAGGACATATAAATTCACTGCATCATCACTACCTCTTCTTAGTGGGTGTGTTTCAGGGATTAGTAATTCTCTCATTCTAAGAAAGGACCTGTACGCCTCCCCCACAAATTGAGCTTGAATGATTAATTACGCATCTCTTGATGAGTTACTCTGGGAAGACCCAACCCAATCAAGTAGCTCTGGACCTAGTTATTGCTAGTACAATTCACAGACTCTACGAGTTCTAATTGTTGGGAATTCTAGCAGTAATTTGGTCAGTACAAATGATAGAAAAATAATAATAGAAATAAATTAAAGCACACAAAAGAAAAGTGACACCAGTATTTATCGTGGTTCGACAAGATTGCCTATGCTCACGGTGTGTGCTCCGCTCTCCTTATTTACAATTGAAAAAAATTGAGAACAATGGTATAAGTATACTCTCAAGTTTAATAACCTAAACCCAAGCCCTTAAATCTTTCTACACCCGTTTCAACTTACCATCTCAAACTCAATAAAGAAAACCCCACTGCCTCTTTTTCTGACTGTGTTTTAAAAATAGGAGATTCGTTGGCTATTTATAAGAAAAATGAGTCATGACACACTTGTAAATAAGTTAAAAGATAAGGGCAAATAGTACTGTAGCTCAAAAGATAAGGGCAAATAGTACTGTAGCTCTGACCACTGTTTAATATTGTAACTTCGACCACGGTTCACTGTAGCACTAATGTATTCCCACCCCATTTGTCTTTTGTCCAACTTTCCTTACGGTTTTTTTTTTTCCATCATTACACTACCCACATGTTTTTCAAAACAGCTGTTCCTTTTTCATTCCTAACAACTTTATCCGAATGAAGAATGAAGACTTTTTAAGTGTCTTCATTTGATCGCCATTTCTAATCTTCTAGTAGCTGATTTATCAGTTCATTGCCTACCAGTAAATTTCAACAAGAAATTTGTTTCATCTCCCAATCAACAAAATAGCCGAACCAATTAATTCGACGGCGACGACTTTGAATTTGCAGCAACCCTATGAAAACTTAGTTTGTAAAGAATGGGATCATCAATGATAACGTTATATAGAAACATAAATAAAGAGATCATTAATTACTGTCAGTGGCAGAACAATTAATTAAATATAATGGCCATTAACTCAACCCAACAACCCATCCATGATGAAGGTTCTGCTATAAGCTATAAACATATAGATCGAGATGATGGAGTACTATGTACAAAGCTCACAAATTCCTAGCACCATTGTCTATGGCTGCCACAACAGTCGTTCCAAGTAAACCCCACTTCTTCAAGCCCCTCCTACCAGGTTTCCACCAAGGACTCGTGAGCACTCTCTCTCTCTCAAACTAAAGCGTGCATGCAAGTCTACTGAACTAATATGCATTTCGTTGCAGTTGATCCCTATTTCTTTCTTCAAGTACTTAAATGTGAAGAACTGTGATCTTGCTGTACTGAGAACCAGTCGTGGGAAGTGGCAGGTGAAGATCAACGGTCGGAGTTTTGAAGAAGATGGTTGGACAGATTTTGCAAACCACCATGATTTACATGTGGGTGATTTGTGTGTATTCAGACATGAAGGAGATATGGAATTTGATGTTATGGTATTTGACCCTAGTTCCTGTGAGAGAGAATATCAACCTCTCAATGCCTGTGAAGAAGAAGCTAATTCAAGGGATGAGCAAGAAAGTTCAGAGTTAGACCCTATGAAGGACTTAAGCCGTAAGTTACTTTGCTGCCATCTACTACATACGAAGGGCTCAAACATCCCCTCAACAATCTATCTCATAAATTCACTGCCATCTGCTAGAATTTTCCTTCCTACTATTTGTACAAACATATGTATATGTATATACATATATCCAGGAACAGGCAAACAACAACATGTCCGTCCTGGGTACTTTTTCTGTGCAAGCTATGACAGCTATATGCTCAAGGAACTTGGAAATGCCGGGTGTTGGAATAGTACCGAGTCTTCAGCATGTCCTTAATTAGTTGAGTTATTTTGTATCAAGAGAACCTTCTTACATGTCTTTTTTTTTTTTTAACTTTGGCTCAAAAAAAAAATTATTAGAGTATATTGGTTAACTATACCTAGAAGGTGTGCCCAGGTTCTTCCTCGAACTACGAAAGTCTTGCCGGTACAGTTTGTGTAACTCAAAGACTATGCTTGTGAATAGTCCAATGTGCGCACATTCTTCTTAATTTGCTCACATCATTAAACAAAAAATTCAAAATATTAAATATCTTCGCCTCGAATCAAATTCACAATTCACAATTTTATTTGAGCAATATTATAGGAATTGAACTTTTATTTTTTTTAAGCTAAAAAGTGTCTAAGTCTTTGGTCGATAATTCTCTTGAGCTGGTGCAAGCCACCGTGCACTTGTTATTATGTGTTTGATTACTGTGTATTGTTGGTTCAGAGGAGATATTTAACAAGTCGCTTAACACTCGTCCCAAAGCAGAAGTTTCTTCTTCCACATTGAGTTATCCTTATTTTGTGTCCACTCTGAAGCCCTATAGTTCTCAAGGTTCTAGATTTGTAAGTATTTGAAATACTCAAAACATATAAGATATATAATTGAAGCATTTTAAGATGGTGCTCTTCCTTTTCCATCTTTGTTAAGATGCGGTTTTTTTGTTGCAGTACATTCCAATGAGCTTTGCCAGGTCACATGGCCTATGCAACAGACGTTGTTGGATGATTGTCACAGATCAAGAAAGGTCATGGCACGTGAGGTTGGGCCATAAGGGCGGTGGTCGTCAAGTTTATATTGGCAATGGTTGGCGTAATTTCCGAATTTCAAATGGCCTAAAACTAGGAGACTCTTTCTCCTTTGAGCTCATTGAAAAAGGCACGAAGCCTGTCATGGTTTTCCGTAGTAAGTTTTTTGCCACCTCAATACTTCTTCTCTACATATATGAGGTTCAAATTACATTTTAAAACCTGTAGTTTGGAGTGAGTTTCCTTTTGATTCCTGTGGTTCCAATTGCGACATGTTGGACGGAAATGAATTCCATGTAGGGTTAGTGGAGCTCATACTGAAAATTGGACGTGAGCTCCTCATGAAGTCCACGTAGGATCCACTACCTGGTTAATATCCTGCACTTGCCGGTAGAATGGTTGAAAGAATAAAACAACGGGTTAGAGCTCCAAACCAAAGGAGATTTTCGACAGGACGAAGAAAATAATTATATTAGTAATCAGCCAAGCTTTACACACATGCAGTGAGAGATGGAGAAAGAAAGAGGCTAGTTTAGACGAAGGCAATCGTCCTTTAGTTTTTAAAAAATAATTAAATGTTATAATATTGTAAGGCTTTTAAAAATTAAGGTGAAGTGGTTTTATTTTGTTAATTTTTTTTTTTCACTTAAATAAGATGCCAAACTAATATTTCATGGAATGAAGATTTTCATTTTGTAACTGTAATGAGAGTGTCTTGATCCGAGGTCCACATGCCCAAAGAAAGGCCATACACGTCTTTTAAAGTCCAAGTCTTTAAGGCAATTTGACCGGTGTCCTAATACAAGCCAATTCAAAAGCATATGGTTCAATGTGCTGCAATGGAAACTATGGAGACCAAAATGAAACTCACGCTCCAAACTATACAGGTGTAAAAAATAAGTATATAAATAATTTTTATTATTTTTTGGTATAGAAAATGTGTAATCATCTTAGCCAGATGGTACCTATAAATTACTGTGAAAGTTGATAGTAGTCCGTTCTATCGTGAATTATCTATACTGACGACAGACCAAAAAAAACAAAAAAAACAACAATGGCAATTGCATTAATAATTAGGGGCAAAGGTACACAGGGTCAAGGGTGGCCATGCCCCACCCTGTCTTTAGAAAAACTCCCTTATATGCAGTATAAATGGCGCGCAAAATTTTATATGATGTGGAATGCTCCCCCTACGCACCAAATCAAAAGCCCCAACCTAGACATACAAAATTATTAGGGAGAATGGAAGGGAATGGAATAAGAAAACTAGGCACTAAGGCTATGTTTGGTTAATGAAATAATAATAAGAATGGAATGAGAATGAGAACATAGTAGAATGGAATAAACATTTTATGCCTATTTTTTCTTATTAGTAAATACAAAATTATGGAGCAGTTCCCTATATTATGACATGAGAGAGAACATGCATGTAAACTCTTCAGCCAGCATTCAATCTAGGCCTGTGGTGACTTTCCTCTGAACACACCCTAACTATTTGATTTCTTATGCAAAATACTATTTTTACATAAAAGTTGTATAAACAGCCCTACTAAAATGATATGGCAGCGTTATTTTCAAAATTATGAGCCAAAATGATGCATATTTTAATTTGAAATGAAAGGAGTGCATATAACCATATCTTTGTATATGAAAATTTTGTACAAAAATTATGTTTAGATTTTTATTCCATTGAACAAAGGCATAGGGAAATATAATTTTCTGGCATTTTGTTAATTTCATTCTCCTGATGAGCTTTATTGCTTTGCACAATTGATTCAAGGAAGATACTATACGTTTAGTTGCCAATGGCCTATTCACTGTGTGATTGTAATAATATTACATTTTTTTTATTATTTTCGTATGCTAAATATACTTTCTATTGTTATTCAATTTAATAATCTTTATAGACTTGTTATTAACCCCGCAATGACCAAATTCGCTTCGTCCCTACTAATAATGGATCAAGAACTACAAAAGACTCGAATATAATCTCATCCTCCTAATCACAGTTTTACTTCCAGTTTGATTTGGGAAACCAAACGGACTCTGAACCGAAAAAAGTATTCAAAACTTTTTTTTTTTTCCCCCTCTTTCAGTTTCTTTTTCTGTTTTCCTTTTGTGTTGATTTTGTTTCCAAGTCAGTTCAATGTTGCTTTGCTACTTCCATCACAATCATCATTGTAAAGGAAACCTCTTCCGGTTTACCCAAATCAAAATTTATGAATATCATAAGGCAAATGTGTAGTCATATTGATTGCTGATTTTGGTGAGATGAAAAGAGTACTCCCATCAGTAACTTCCAAGATTAAAAATAAATTATGTAAAACTTCTTTACTGATTTGGAAATTGGTTCCATTTTGTTACATCTTGTGAATTTACTTGGAGTTTTTTCTGATTGCTGTCTCTTGAAGAGTTGAAAGGAGCTTTCGGAGCTAAGATGGTACATCCAAAAATGGGAAAAAGGCCTACAAAACTCGACCCATATTATTTTATTGCCACTCTGACTCGATCTAATATCAAGACTTCCGGATTGGTGAGTTTGCATTTATTCTAAGTATGGTCATTTCCCTGTTTCCTTAAAGGATCCCAAATCTCCTTTTACTTTTATTTATGGGTAAACAACTAATTTGTTCCTCCAACTTTGTCTTAGATTTCAATGCTATATCTGAATTTTGATTTATTCTATTTTGATCCTCGAGGTTTTAAAAGAAAGTCAATGTAGTTCAACATTTTAAATAAGTTAGAAAAACTAAAAATTAATAACACTTTAATCCTCTCAATTATTATTTAGTTTCACTTTATCTACTAAACTGAAAATCATTACATTTTATGCCCAACCTATGAGAATTTAAGTTCGTATTAACACCAACTACAAAAGAAAAAAAAAACAATTTGTTATAATTGTAGCATTTTTAATTGGTGCTAATATAAAAATTTTTTGTCCCTGGTTAGCAAATGCGTAATTTCAAAAAATTCCTTGATATTGTCGGAGCTAATAAGTGGTCCACAAAAGCAAGATTTTATGGATCATTTTGACTATTTTCATGGATATTTTGAGATAATTTATAATATTTCTTAGCCATAAAATTAATTTTTTTCTCTTTGCTTTAGAGATTAGTATAGAATTTTGACCAAATAAATTTCTAATCTTAAATTTTATGATAGTGAAATGTAACCATTTTTAGTTGAATGGGGGTAAAGTAATATTAAGTTATAGTTTAAAAGGCCAAAGTGTAATTAATATTTAATTTCCTTACTTATTTTAAAAAGTTGGATCACATTAACTTTTTTTAAAAAATTAGAGAGTTGAAATAGAAGAAATCAAGATTCAAGGATGACATTGAAATATGAGGTAAAGTTGAAGGGACTAAATGATTATTTATCCCTTATTTATTATGGATATTTCATATAAAACTATAGAGTAATGCTATATATTTATGTAATTTTTGTACAAAATTTTCATACAGAATAATGTGCCTGATTGTTATCTCTTAATTTAAAAAAATATCATTGTCATATTATTCTAATAGAGGTTTTTGTTTGCAATTTTGAAAAGATATATATTTTTTTTGGAAGTATAATGATAGACATATAGAAAAGTTTATGTAGCAAAGTGTGCAGAATGCCATGTTGTGGGCTAATCAGTTAAAAATAGAAACCCATCAACATGCCTTTTAGTTACAAATTGCCAAAACTGTTAGGTTATTTTCATGCGAGATTCTGCATAAAAATTCTAGAAGAATAATATTTTTCTTTAAAAAAAAAACCACTATTATCATGTGCCAACCGACATAGTTACTGGAAAATTTTGAGTTTATGAACAAAAAAGAGGTTTTGTTTATTTTTATTTTATGTTTGTAGTATATTCCGAATAACTTTGCAAGGTTGAATGGTTTAAGCAAGTACTGCAAGATGACCGTCAAAGACCCAACACAACGACAATGGCTGGTGTCACTGAGGCGTGAGAAGCGGAGTGGCAGAATGTACATTACTGGACATGTTTGGAAAGAGTGTGCTGCTGCAAATGACCTAAAAGAGGGAGATGTTTTCAAGTTAGGGCTCATAAAGGGAGGGAAAACACTTATGATGAACTTTACTTTTCTTGGTGAGTTTTCATTTACCCTTGCCCTTGAACTCTTGCCCCCTCCTTTACATGATAATTAGGTGTTTTACTGAAAAATAGAATTAATCAATATACTGGAACGATTAATTATGAAATTAAGGGCATTGTTATTGCTAAGGAGTTTGAGGTTGCTTTCATGGTTGTTTGATCTACCTATAGAACATCACATTGTTTTGGCACCTGCTGCCACTGTAGAACATCACAAACATACAGAAGATTTACATATTATATGTAGAAGATAGAACGTCACAAATATACATAAGCTCCTAAAACAGCAGAAGATTTCTATTTTCCGTCTATGGAAAGTAAGGAAACTATAAGGGCTGCTGCATTGTGAGTCAGTAGTCATATTTGGTAATGTTGTCCCAGATCTCATCATGTAGACAGTGGAGGAACCCATTTTTACTCAAATTATGCAACTCGAGTAATACCGGATGAACTTAGGGTGTTAGTGGAGGACACTATTAGGGTGTCTTGTAAAACAGCAGAAGATTTCTATTAGAAGGCCATTTTTTTTAATGTTTTGTTTCTTATTTGGTGGAACTCGCCCTTTCCATGATGTGCTAATTGTCCAGGGGGATGGCATGTTTTATAGACAAAACTGATTCTTAATTGTTTTGTACTTACAGGCTGCCCTTTTTTACATTAGACTGAAACAATGAAAATGGTAAGTGCAGGTGGATTATGATGAGGAAGAAATGCATGGCTTACGCAAAGGATTTTTGTCAAATATAGACTAAGAACAATTAGTGCTCTCTACCACAAACTGGACGGATCAGTACTATCGGCTTGTGGATATGCTTATGGATTAATATAACTTTTGGGTTATTATGTATTGTTATGATGGAGCCAACAGAGCTAGCTAGTTCCCAGCATCCATGCATGTACTAAGTTGTTATGTTTAAGATGATATCCAGTTGAACCATATTAAAGTTCAAGAAAAACCATAGTACTTTAAATTATGGGAATTCATTGGTGAGAGAGATGTCACACTAGTCACTGAATAACTGAGCTCTACTTCTACTAACATTAGGAGAAACATAAACTTTTGATTAATAAAAATCAATTTTTAGTCCAAACATTCTGCAAAAGTCATACATAACTTCTATGGTGATGTCACAATAACTTTAGGACTCGTTCATTTGCGGGATAAGAAAATAGAGAATAAGTAAAATTGTGGAATTAGAAAGGTGGTGATGGGTGATAAATAATACGTCATGTGATTGGGTATTACTCATAATACGTTTGGCTAATACGGGATTATGATAAGATAAGTAATATTATTTCGTTAAAATATCACATTAAAAATAAAAAAATTAATAGAAAAATTAATTTTAAATTATAATATAGCTATTTAATATTATTTTAACCTATTACAATAATAAAAGAAGGGTAAAAATGTTATTTTTAAGCTTATCCTAAGAGAGGGAATAAATAATACCACATTTCCCATGATATTATTTATCTCCTATTTTGAAGAATTAATAGTCTGGAGAGATGAGTAACCCTCCATCACTTATTTTTTTAGCAAACATGGGATTAGGTGAGCACCAAGGATAACATATCCACTTTTCTATCCTATATCCCCCAACCAAACATGCCCTTAGAAAACAAAATTAGATCATCTGCAAAAAATAAATGAGAAAAAACCATACCATTTCTTGTAGCTTTAAGGCGTATCCAATCTTTGGTCCTCGATTTATCACTGATCATAAGAGATAATCTATCCATATAATTACAAAAAATATATAAAGATAAGGGTCACCTTTTCTCAAACCTCTTCCAAAAGATAAGTTTCTCTCTGTTATGTAATCATTGAGTAATGTTCGTGAGATTTTTTTTTTTTTTTAGCAAATATTACATAAAATAATGGGCCTAAATTGAGTGATGACTGCAGGGTTCTCAACTTCAGGAATTAAGGTGATAAAGGTACTGTTTATGACGGTAACTTACAATCGTAAAAGGTTAGTTAGCTATTGCAAAAAACCTTTTGCGACGGCAAATTAACCGACACAAAAAATAGGATCACAAAAGGTTTTTGCAACAGCTTTATGCAATGACTAGATTTTTTGTAACAAACTTGCCGTCGCAAAAGCCCGACGCCCAAGTAATTTTTTTCGATAGGAGGAGCTGTCACATATAGCCATCGCAAAAGCTAGTTTTTGCAACGGCTAATTAAACGTTTGTGATGGGAGGTGCCATCACAAAAAAACCTTTTGTGATAGTTGTGTAGCCATCGCAAAAAGTTGTGACTTGCTTATGTCTTTTGCGACAGCTACTTGCCGTCACAAATACTCTACCTATTTTCTAAATTTAATTTCCTATAATTCCTATACATATAATTGCATAAATCAATAAAAATAAATTTCATTCACCATACAATTTATCCCTATTGAAAAGATAAATATATAAAATAAAATTCATATGTGTGAGAAGATATATATATATATATATATATAATATTAATCCTCATCCTCAATTCGTCGAAAATGCGAAAACAAAAAATAAATATACGTCAATGCATTGAAAACACAAAACCAATTTCTTTCATCCAAAATGCAAAATTTATCATCCAACAGCAATACTCTATCCATAACTACTCAAAAACATAAATTTGACTGGGCCTTCTATCAATCTCGATCATGAACAGCAATGACTTACTCTTTCTGAATAACCTGAACAAAAATAAAATAATAACAATATAATTAATTAAATAATTAATATACATATATGTGTGTGATTAATGAAAAAACAAACGAAATAAATTGGTAATTTATGTCAATAGATTTTCATGCAACGTTCATTTAACTAATTGATAATTTATTGAATGTTCATGGCAAAGTTCAGTTTGTTTAACTGCTCCCAAAGGCTTTTACTCTGTTGTCCATAAGTATTCAAAGTAAATCAAACAGAGCTGTGTATCAACTGATTCACAAATTTTAGTGGAAGTACAATTCTAGATGGAGACTTGGTCTTGTTAAACTCATGCAAAATTGAAGTGCGAAGTTAACAGGAAAATAAGCAGAGTAATTCCATCAGAATGAAAGAAAAACCTCAAAGTTCTCCAATATTTTTATATCGCAAAATATAAATAAATAAATAAAATCTATCCATCATATGTTTCTCCACTAGAAGGTAGAGTCTGCATGGAGACCTCTTCTTCTACACAGGAGACAATTTGGCTCCTTCAATCAATATCTTCGCATTCTTATATGCTCCATTTAGATTTAGGGGTAAATTTGTAGTTGGTCAAGGAGTGCACCGTATTGGCAGAAAAATATGTTCAATTTTTAAAGAAAATAGAATTATGAGAATCTTTAGAGGTCAATAAACTCAATAAATTAAAAATATGTCACAGCAAAGGGTTGCATAAATACATACCATATGCCCTTTGAGAAATGCACAGGGAAGGTAAAAATGAATTGAGACTAGACCTACACTTTTCAAAACTCAACTTACCCTACAAAAATGAACGGAAAAGTTTTTCTTAAATATACTTCACTCTAGGAAATAAAGGCAAACATCATGGAGAAACTGCAAACACATTGAAGAAAGCATAATGTGAGGACTTTCATGGTGATCTAAACTTAAATAGATTTGTCAAGAAATTAAACAGGCAACTTACTTTAGCAATGTAATTCTGAAAATACTGTAAAATTATTTCCAGCTTCCATTTAGGTTCATTAAAGACCTGCAAACCATTCTCAAGGTCAGCCAAGAAAAATAAACATAGAAAAAGAATCGAGAGTTGGTATGGCACTCGGTTATGGTATGGGAGTGGATTTCCTCTAACCTCTTTAAAATAATGCCACTTGGAAAGTGTGTTTTCTGTAATAAAGAGCGTGTTTTCAGTACATAAAATGAGCGACTAGCTCAGTCCATCAGTTCTGGTGGTAAGACCTAGCATATCTGCTTTCTTTTTTGCAGTATCCAGCTCCTTGGCCTAAAAGGTCCAAACGGTTATGGTTAACATTTGGACTTAAAATACCTTCAAATATGGACTGCTCATGAATCTTACCATCAACAAAAGTTTCTGCAAAGCAATGCATGTGCAGCTCTTCAGGAAAAGAAATTGCAACAGCATTATCACAATATTTTAATAGCTCCAGTACAGAATTTTTGGGTGATCTCAAGTCACGACCAATTGCAGAATGAATATAAGACATTTAAAAAATAAATGACAAACAATCCTTAATTAGAACTTTGTAACTTGTCCATGACCCCTGAGAAATAATTTTCACAAAAAAAAAAGGTACAACAAAAAATAATTTAATGTGTAAGTATAAAAGTATGAAGTGGGAGATTTCTGTAATACCAACCTATCAATAAATAAAGCAAATAGAGTAACATCCATCAAAATCCAAGGGTACAAAACATAAATATTGCACCAGAAGCATGTTCAATAATGAACCTCTTAGAAGGTTCCAATTCAAAATTTCTGCAATAAAACAAAGAACTGCTTAACCCATGAGACTAACCGACACACAATTCAAATAATTAGAAGGCATTAAAACATTAACCAAAAATAACTTACCTTTACACATGGTGTTACAAGGTACAAAATCTCCTTCAAGAACACTGATGAGATACTGGAGTAGTAACATGTCCCCTATGGACTGCAAAAGGATCGTGCTGGTACTAATAACATATCAAAGTTGTGAATTCATTATTATTTAGTGCTGCAATATAATGTAATAGTTTAGGTTAGTTCATCGAAGAGATGGATGCCTAGGAAAGGAAATTTTAGAAATCAAACCAACATATAAGAGATAACTTCATTTACCATAGTACTATAGACTAAAAGGCATTTAGGTTCAAAAGCACTGAACCTGAATGGTTGACACCAGCCTAAGCTTGAAGTGGAGCCCAGTTGAGGCCTGAAAAAGGACGACTACAATAGCAAAGCCTTTACAGCTTAGGGCACTTTGAGGGCCTCTTAGTCTCTCAGATTATGCAGACATCCCTTCCAAGCTCTCTCCGGCCATTGGTTTAACACACAACCAAAACTGATAGCATCAACTATTTCAAGCCTAAAACCAAAATTAGTAATCTAATACAAATAAAGCAATGTAAAGAAACCAACAAACAATGATTGTTATCAATGGGTAGTAGTGTCCTGAGGCAAACAAAGGAGAGAGACAAACCACAACTACCACAGAAACGCCACTGTCTGTTAAAGATTTTTCTTATGCTTGAATAACGATGGCAGGGCACCACCATCCCTCCATTTGAAGCCGTCGTGTACACGAATGAGCCTCGTAACCCTCATTACTCCACCACCACCGCCACCACCACCGCCATCTCTCTCTCTAACGTCTTTCCTTCTCCATTTGGGATAGCCAATACAATACAAAATAATGAAGAAACACGGTCTTTTCTCTTCACATTCGTTCTCACAAAACCCATTGCGGCGCACACTGGAAAAGCTTGACTTCTAATACTTTGCCAACAACAATGGCTTCACCTGTTTTTTACAGTTCAATAAACCCATTAACGACATTTTTCTCAAGAACCCACTTCCCAGTTTCAATCTATAAAGACTTCTCAGGAGAATTCTTGCACTCTGTGCACTGTAACTATGGGTTCAGAAGCAAAGAACATGGGCAAGTGAAGAGGATGACGACGGCAAAGGTGTCAGTGGCAGAATCCTTGGCGGCTTCGCCGTCCATGGAAAGTACTGGGGCCGAAATTGATGGGAACTCGCCGCCACCCCGAAAGAAGCTAAAGATCCTCGTGGCTAGCGGCGGGTTGGTCTTCGCGTTGGCCCTAAGAGGAAGGGGTTTGAGGTGGTGGTGTTTGAGAAGGACATGAGTGCCATTGGAGAGAAGGACAGGACTGGGGTCCAATTCAAATACAGAGTAACGCGTTGGCTGCTTTGGAAGCTATTGATTTGGAGGTTGCTGAGTAGGTTATGAAGGCCGGCTGGATCACGAGTCAGCTGATTAATGGACTGGTCGATGGTGTTTCTAGCAATTGGTATGTTCTTCTCACTTTATTCCAATCGTTCTTCTCCCCCACCCCCTAACCCTTCCTCTTTTTCAGTCATTGGAAAAAAAAGGAGAGAGACAAACCTGTGGGGTTGGTGGAGGGCGGCAGTGATGGCGTTGGTCGAGGGTGAAGGCGACGGTGGCGCTGGTGGAGGATGAAGGTGGAGGCCGACGAAGGCAGCGGTGGCGCTGGTGGACGGCGAAGGAGACAGCAGCACTGGTGGAGGACAAAGGCGGCAGCCGCGCTGATGGAGGGTGAAGGCAGCGGCCGCCTGGTGGAGGGTAGTTAGCGAGACAGACAGATAGAGTAGAGGGCGAGAGGGAGAGCGCGCCAGACTCCAGGGCTTTCGATGAGTGGAAGAAAAGACGAGGAAGGAAAATTTTGAGTCCTAGCAAATGAAACGCGGTCGTTTCATTTGGCATTTGCAACGGAAAGCTGCCGTCCCAAAAAAGGCCGAGGCAAATGCTAACCCATTTGTGATGAAAAAATTCCAGTCGCAAAAGTTACCCATTTGCAATGGGAGCTTAGCCGACCCAAAAACGCTGCCGTAATAGGGGATTTCTGTGACAGCGGTTTAACCATCGCAAATAGTGGTATTTGCAACGAGAAAACAACCATAAGAAACGCTGCTGTCGCAAAAATCTCCGTTTTTAGTAGTGTATAGATCCCAAGGAAAAGCAATTGCTAATCAGATTCATTGAAGGACGAATGATGCTCCAAAATTTAGGGAAAAAAACAGTTTGGAACCCATTTGGTCCTAAGGCTTTGAAAGATTTTTTTTATTGAAAACAGCACCCGCCATTCCTCTTGTTTTTTTATTTTTATTTTTTTATCTCTTCAGCTGATACTGGAAGTTTAAGGCCATCAACCAGACCTTTAGAAAGTCTGTCTCCCAGTGAAATCGGGAACAACCAATTAATTAGCATTATTAAAGAGTGTAACACTCCTTAAATACGAAAGAATATGAGCTTTAATGATGTTATTATCAGAGATCCATGGCCTACTTCATTTTTCAGCATATGAATGTGGTTCCTTCTTCTTTAAGCTAAGGTAGTAACATGAAAATATTTAGAATCTCTCTCATTTGGAGAGATCCACTTGGATCTAGCTCTTTGAAACAATAGAATCTCCTCTAAGCGAAGAGTTTCATTGTATTGTTATAAAAACTCTCTCAAGGTTCTCAAGATTCATCGAGTAGTACTTGAATTGGGCTTTTTGAATCCCTTCAATTCTAGCAAGCAATCTCCTTGTCCTTCTAAATATATTACCAAAACAATTTATATTCCAATTTTGCACGTTGACAGTTAAATTAGCAATGTTTTGCATAAAAAAATGCAGTTTGGGATCCCACGCATTTAAAAAACATCTTTAAAGCCTGAATGAGTGATCCAAGCTGCCTCAAAACAAAAAGGTCTAAGGCTAGGAATTCTAGAGTTCATAGCTGATAGCATAATAAGCGTAATAAGCGTAGATGAGTGATCGAAACGTGTTATGGGGAGTTTTCTCAGCATTGCTTCTGGATAAAGAGTTCTCTCACACTGCTAGAAAAATTGCTATTTGCGACTGAAACATTTGTGACAGCTCAAATACTGTCGCAAATGATGTGTATTTGCGATGGGACAGTCCCTGACGTGAAAAGTAATTATTTGCGATGACCCTTTTGCGACAGCATCGGTACTGTCACAAAAATGGGTAAAAATGATGCTGTTTGAACCTGGTAAGCACGACCCCCTTCATTTGGGTCGCATTATTTGCGACGGGTAATTGCCGTCGGGAATAAGTTAATGAAATGACATCGTTTTGGGACTAAACAATGTAGTTTATGGCCAATTTTATTCTCCTCACCCCCCCCCCTCTCTTTGTTTCTCCTTCCCTCTAATTCAAGCCCTTGGGATCAAAATCGATACTCTTCCCTCATGTTTGACTGCTGACGATTGCTGCACCACGTCGATGATTGCCTTCGGCTGTTAGGCCGCTTCCGGCCAATCATTCCTAGGTAAGCATTGATCTATGTTAGAAGATCTCTTCTCCCTTCCCTCGTCTCTCTTCCCTCTTCCTTGCTTGTTTAATAATCTGAGCCATCCATGCTTTAAGAGAATGGTCCTAGTGTTCCCATTTTCCTTTTGTTTTTAGTTTTTCTTTCTTTTTTTGACGGGTAAATGTCTGGATTGTATGTGCTAGTTTTTCTTTCGTAGATTTGAAAATTGTTTAATAACTTCAATGAAATAATATGATCAAATGGCTTTTTAGGCAAAAGAGAACTAACTATCCTGACATAAACTTTTTTGAAGCCCAGCCATGAAATACTTTGTAAAATGCCTACACAAGAAAATAAGGAAAAAGCCCTCTGAGTCATTCTTTTTGTTTGACAACTAAGTACATTTTATTAGGCAAATGCAAGTACTTAACTCGTGTGATTAATCATCAAATTAGGACAGCATATCAAGAATTGAGAACAGGGCATGTTCTCTATACCTGCTTGTTTTTCAATATGCAGTAGACTTTGTGTTGCTTATTCAAGCTATGAGATCAAATACTAAGTACTACTACAAAATTCTACTGACCTAAAGATATGGAACATTTTTTTTTTTTTTTTGTTTTAAAAAAAAACTATGTGTTTAGTGCAAATGCCCAATCTTTCTCTATCAAAGAAATAAATGAAAGCCTTGATAAAATCAACTACTTAATAACCTTTTTGTTGACTAAAGCTTGTTAAGGTGTAAATAATTAAGTTACACTGGCCTCTATAAACTTAAACTTTTACATGAATTGGTGATTAACAATTTAACATAATATTACATTAGGCAAGGTTATGTTTTTTCTCAACGAGTTACATCTATTGTATACCTTCCGAAGATGGTATTGAGGCTTTTTGAGTTGAGCATAGTTATGTTTTTTTATATAAGTGAAGCCCATGCAAATATATCTCTTGGATCTGGATATTTATCAAGCAGTCGGAGAGAATGAAGCTATCCTATACATGGCGTGGGCATCATTGTCCTTTTGAAGGAAAGAGGTTTATGGAAAGAATTTAGTTGGATTGGCTTCCACAATTGCCTGACGCATTTCCAACTTCCAAGTTCCTATCTAGTTAGAGGCAGTTCCTGCTTTTGCACTAGGATTTTGCACATAATGGAAAAATGTATACTAAGAAAGATTGACATTGTGTCAATTTGTAATCAACACAAAACAGAAGAAATGGATTAAACTCAAATAATAAGCAGAACAATCTTTTATGAAGTTAAATACAGAGGCAAAAAAAAAAAAAAGAAGGGTCAAGAATCAAACCTCTGTGTGGATGATCAGGAAACTTAGCAGGTGTAGAAACTGTAATATTAACAACAAAGTTCAAAGATTATTACACACAGACCAAATGTAAGTGTTTTATCAGAGAGGAAAATAGAGAGACCCACGTGAGAATTCATCCAGCACAAGAAAAGGATCGAAGTATTTTAGTTCAAACGTGTAGGAAGAACGAAAACCCATTTAGCAAAATAGGTCAATTCTCAATTAAACATGAGAAAAAAAAACCCATTTTTAGTTCCTATGCTTCGTTGATCTTATACCTCCCTATGCTTCTTCTAACAATGGCTCTAACACCTTCATGTTGAGGCCTGGATAGAAACTCCTATGAATTTGAAATTTATGCTTAATTGCTTTTATGAACAAGAGCTTCCTACAGGTGTCTATATTTGAAAATTTTCCAAGTGTCTATATTTCTAATTAGCCATGAGATTTCTTGATGTGTCGTAGTTATCCTCTACTCCTCTGGGCTTCTAATTTCCAGAATTGAGAAACTATACCGTGCCTGTGACAGTGCGACAACTATGTGTTAAATTGTGTTTTGATAGATATGTGGATAACTTTCTTCCACATTGATAGTTTATTGAGACTGTGTTTGATTGTTACATTGCTTCTAAGATAATCCATATATAAAGATGCCTAGTTGCTGTGATACTATGAATGCATTGATAGTAATGGATAGATATATTCATCTATCAGTTACATCAATTGATAAAACTTGCAACTTCCAACAGCAGATAGAGAGTTTTGGTCTGGTTTGTTTCAGTATTTCCTTTTTTTTTCTTTTGTTTGGTTTGTTTCGGATGGAAAATGAAATCTGCAGTAATTGATTTCGGTTACACTGTTAATTGAGTTGGTTGGACTTGGCTCCCTAATCATGTGTAGAATTTAGATATCTATCTATGCTTGTATGTATTATACTTAAGTCAACTGCAGTAACATGCTTCCTAGTTGTTTTCAACTTAAAAATGCATATATGTTTATATATATATATATATATGTTACATCCTCTCTATTAGCTCGAGCTTTAAGTATAGTTTTTTTAGTTAGTTGTTAAGATTAAATGTTGTATGTGAAGTTCATCTCATTTGTCAGAGTTGAACCAATTTGGTGCTCATTGACATCCACAGTGATGAGCTAGAAAGCAATCATATATATATATTTGAGCCGTGTACTATATAGTTAGCAACACGCAAAACCATTCTTCATTTTGCATTTATCTTTTGGTTGCATGCACATATTCTCTGATACTTCATCTAGGGTTCAGCTTCTTTGACTAATATTCTCTGGAAATAGGCATGTTCTAGATTTCATACGTGCAAGAGAACATTGCAGGACTTCATTTCATTTAAAACTCAAACTTCTCATGTAGAATTCATCGGACTTCATTTCAGTTACGACATGAGTCTGTGGGTGATGATGCTATACCATCTCGTTCGGCCTCATTGCAACGTTCAGCTTTAGTGGCTCCACCTCCAGAGCAAGTATCTTCATGGTACCTTGATGATGTTATACCATTTTCCCTCTCTTTTTCTTTACCTTTTTTTTTTTTGTTGAGAAAAACATTTTTTCTGACCCGTTTGGGAACTAAAACCACTAAACGGTCTTGAAAATCCGTCAAATTTGACATGTAGCAAGTTCTAGGCACGAGTGATGTGTGGGAACAAACGTCACAGTTGCTAGACTTCCAATCTAAGAGTTGTGACCTTTTTTTCCTTACTTTTTTTTGAGAAAAATATGTTTTTGGAGCCGTTTTGGTACCAAAACCGCTAAACGGCCTCAGAAGTCTATCAAATATGACACATAGCACGTTCTAGGCACGAGTGGTGTGTGAGAACAAACGACACGGTTGCTGGACTCCCAATCTAAGAATTGTGACATTTTTTTTCTAACTTTTTTTTTTTGTTAAGAAAAATGTGTTTTCTGAGCCGTTTGAATACTAAAACCACCAAATGGTCTTGGAAGTCTGTCAAACATGACACGTAGCAAGTTCTAGGCACGAGTGGCGTGTGGGAATAAACGGCACGGTTGCCGGACTCCTAGTCTAAGAGTTGTGACATTTTTTCTTACTTTTTTTTTTGTTCAGAAAAACATGTTTTCCTAGCCATTTGGGTACTAAAACTACCAAATGGCCTCGGAAGTCCATCAAACTTGACACGTAGCAAGTTCTAGGCATGAGTAACGTGTGGGAGCAAATGGCACGGTTGCCGGACTCGTGGTCTAAGAGTTGTGACATTTTTTTCCTTACTTTTGTTTTTTTTTTTGAGAAAAACGTATTTTTGGACCCGTTTCGATACTAAAACCACCAAACGGCTTCAGACATTTGTCAAACTTGACACATATTAAGTTCTAGGCATCGGTGATGTGTGGAAACAAATAGCACGGTTGCTAGACTCGCAGTTTAGGAGTTGTGACATTTTTTTCCTTACTTTTTTTTTGTTGAGAAAAACTTGTTTTTGGAGCCATTTCGGTACTAAAACCACCAAACGGCCTCGGAAATCTGTTAAACTTGACACGTAGCAAGTTCTAGGCATAAGTGACGTGTGGGAGCAAATAGCACAGTTTTCGGACTCCCGGTGTAAGAGTTATGACATTTTTACTCACTTTTTTTAGTTGAGAAAAACGTGTTTTTGGACCTGTTTCGGTACTAAAATCACCAAACGGCTTCCGACGTTCGTCAAACTTGGCACATAGCAAATTCTAAGCATGAGTGATGTGTGGAAACAAATAACACAGCTGCTAGACTCTCGGTCTAGGAGTTGTGACATTTTTCTCGATACCTTTTTTGGTTGAGAAAAACATGTTTTTAGAGTCGTTTCAGTACTAAAACCACCAAATGGCTTCAGAAATCTATTAAACTTGATACGTAGCAAGTTCTAAACACGAGTGACGTGTGAAAACAAACAGCACTATTACTGGACTCTCGGTCTAAAACTTGTGACATTTTTTTTCTTACTTTGTTTTTAGGAAAATGCATTTTTGGAGCCGTTTTGGTACCAAAACCACCAAACGGCCTCGGAAGTCTGTCAAACATGACACGTAGCAAGTTCTAGGCACGAGTGGCATGTGAGAACAAATGGCATGGTTGCCGGACTCCCATTGTAAGAGTTGTGACATTTTTTTTTTTGTTGAGAAAAACATATTTTCCGGGTCGTTTGGGTACTGAAACCACCAAACGGTCCCAGAAGTCCGTCAAACGTGACACGTAGCAAGTTCTAGGCACGAGTGATGTGTGAGAACAAACACCATAGTTGCCGGACTCCCGATCTAAGAGTTGTGACATTTTTTTCCTTACTTTTTTTGTTGTTGAGAAAAACGTATTTTCCGAGCCGTTTGGGTACTAAAACCACCAAACGGCCTCAGAAGTCCATGAAACTTGACATGTAACAAGTTTTTAGTACGAGTGACATATGGGAGCAAGCGGCACAGTTGCTAGACTCCCAGTCTAAGAGTTGTGACATTTTTTCCTTACTTTGTTTTTTGAGAAAAAAACATGTTTTTCAAGCCGTTTCGTTACTAAAATCACCAAAGGGCCTCGTAAGTCCATCAAACTTGACACGTAGCAAGTTCTAAGCATGAGTGATGTGTGGGAACAAAAGGCACGGTTGCTGAACCCTTGGTCTAAGAGTTGTGACATTTTTTTTCTTATTTTTTTGAGAAAATGTGTTTTTTTGACAGAAACGTATTTATTTTATTACTTAAGTTATATATAAGATTTTTTTTTAATATTTTTAAGACATTGTACTAATTGTTGTAGGAAGGAGTAAAGGTTTCTTTACTTTGTTTGAGTCTTCTGAAACTCGAATTAGTCGAATGACTTTTTATTAGTACGAATCCTTTGGTAGAAGTTGGTGGAGAACCATTGGGTCCAAATTTCTACAAAGTTTTTGTTCAGAATGACCGAAAACCTAACGCTCTCTTAAAAAAATCTCGACAAAATATTAAAATTGTTGGATAATCTGTCGGCCAACATGTAGCCTAACATTCTCGTAATGTAAATTGCATTTTTATTTCAATAACCCCATATATATACATGCATATCTATTAATTATCTTTATTGTGTAATTTATGATTGTATCTAATATTTTTTTGTTTTTTTTTTCGGTTATTCTAAAAGAATATGTTGATGATGATCCTATATGGCCTTATTTTGTGATAGACTAAAAACTCTTTTGTTTTAAGCCGTTTGGATGTTGATGGGAGACATTTTTTGTTTTGGATAAATGTTTAAAAGTTTATTAACTTTGTTAAGTAGTTTGTAACTATTGGAATTTGAATGAATGTCAGAATTTTATTATTTGGATTATGTTAAATATGTATTTTATCAGGTGAAACAAAAACTTACAAAAATTATTTGTAATTAATAAAGAGAAATGTTCTTTTCTCAAAAACAGTATTAGCGACGGCATTAAACCGACGCAAAAGGTAGGAAAGAGTCGGCTCTACATCCTCAATTTCGTTCTTGTTTGCGACGGGTTTCTACCGTTGCTAATAATGCTTTTAGCCATGGGCCAAAACCGCCGCTAATAGAGTCGGCTAAAGTATTAGCGACGGGAGGTAGCCGTCGCAAAAAACCTTTTAGCGTCGGCAAATCAATTGTCGCAATTATTTTTTATCCGGCGAGGAGTATTTGCGACGGGACTTTACCGTTGCAAATAGTGCCCAATGCCGTCGCTCAGCGGTCGCTAAAACTATTTGCCACCCCACCATTCCCGACCCCTACTATGCCGTCGCTTACCTATTACAAATGAGTATTTGCGACGGCATAGGGCCCTTTTGCGACGGTTTGTTTCAGTCGCAAATAGCAATTTTTCTAGTAGTGTCCATTTGGAACACTTCACCTACGCATAAAGGTTAATATAAGTTAATTGAGACAAATATGTCAATTTATCATTGTGCCCGTATCCTGACTTATTGTTAAGCTTTCATCATTGTAGGTATAATACATTGAAAAGTATAGTAACCGTGTGGATTGAAAATATCTATATCTCGATCTCTTAATTTTCACAGCCCTTTGTGGTTAGTCATTATTTATAGAATATGCGACTTTTACAAGTTTACGTAGACAGTGGTCTTGTATGAAGTACGAACTGACTGCTTGAAGAATTGGATTTCATAATAGAAAACAAAAAAACAAATCTATATTTTGTTTGTTTCATGGGGCCATGGTATGTTCACATAGCACCTATATATATAATATATATATATCATCTATTATGCGTAACGAGATAAGAAGATATCCTTATCAGATTTAAACTCCTAGAAGATAAATATAAGTAGGTCTTATCTTTATCATAGTATATATTGTTATACACAGATTATATCAGGAGTACTTACGTATTATCAGATTACTCTCTCTCTCTCTCTGAATTACTTTCTCTTTTTAGTTCTCTCTAGGACTACCATCTTAAGGCCTCAGGATTTGGTATATGTGTTCTTCGTATTGGACTCTTGTAGCCCTCCACTCCACTGATTCATTTGTGGTGTATTGCAAGTGTTACATAAAGGGCTCGTAAAGCAAGTAAAGATGATTCATACATCGTATTGTTTTCTGCATAAGGTATCTCGTATACCTACACATATTATCCTTACATTGGTATCAGAGCTTTATTATGCCTGTTTTCGCCTATATTATGCCATAAATATGAAGATTTTGTATGCATGCATACCTTATGGTGTTATTGGCATTTTTATGTATACTGAGTTTCAGTTGACGAAATTTATATCGAAATATTCCTTGTATTGCCAGGAATTCACTCCTAAAATTTCACAACTTTTTGTTACAAGGTTTGGGAGAAATCTAGATTTAAAGTTTTTGAAAATTTTTGACAAATTGAAATTTTGGCCTTATTTTTGGACCAAAAAATATGTTTTTTGAAACCCCATAAACTTCTCATTGATCTCATTAGAGTATTTGCATTCATCATACATTGTCATGGATATGCTTTTGGTCACCTCATGACCAATTGTTCTCATCTTTGTGCGATCTATGAGCATGTTTGATGTTGATTTTTTCATGTTACGGTCATCATGAGACTTATGGGTTATATTTTGTATTTTGATGATAAGCATGCTAGGGTTAAGACATCAGTTCTATAAAAATATCCTGATTTTGTTTTGTTAAAGGCTAGTCTAGTTTTTACTGGTTGTTTTGCATGAATGATATTATACTTTTGAACATCTCTCTTTTGTCCTTGATTGCGTGGTTGTTTAATAATTATTTATCATTTTGAGACACCAAGGGGGAGAGAAAATTTATGTGCTTATATGTTATTTAGAAGGAGAATACAATAAGGGGAAGGCATCATGTTTATATCTATCGGTTATTTTCTCTTACTTTCTGTGCTTACTTTGTCAATTTGTTCCAAAAAGGGGGAGAGAATCTATACCTGCTTGATGTTTGATATATGCTTATTCTCTTGATACCTTGCACTTGATAGGTTTGTTGCTTGTTAGTGTTTAACCTACAGGGATAAATCTTGTTGTTGTGCAATAGGAGCACTCTATATGCTTGTGATTGGGGTTTGATTATAATTTTATTTCTTTTTCTATAATGTGTCTTGTAGCATAGGATTTTGGTCACGAAATTACCAAAAGGGGAGATTGTAAGGTTATGTAATTGGCTAAATTTTGTGTCAAGTCTTGTTTAATGTAATTTGGGGAATTAGAATATCTATTAAAACATTTAGAAAGGATTTAAAGCTTATTCATGCAAGCTCGTGCTAAGAGAGACTTGTATGATACATCTTGGACAGAGATATAGACTTCAAGGGATCTCGCAGGATCCTCGAGGGATGTCGCGAGATGTTATAGGATTTCGAGGGCAAAAACAATTTGCATGCAAAATTGGGCAGGACTTCGTGAGATCCTCGCAAGATGTTGCGGGATGTCAATGGCAAAAATAGTAAACATGCAAAACCTGGGGATTGTGCTCACGGGATTCTCACGGGTTCTTGAGGGATCGAGCTGCGCAAAATCTGGATTCTCGAGAATCGTGTTGCTAGGGTTTTTTTGCCGATTTAAGGACCAGCACACTTCCCCAAACCTAGATCTAAGCCGCCACATTAAAAACTCTTAAAGAGAAGTGTTTCCCATTGTCACACCCCATAACCTGGCCTATACGGATTTAGGGTACATAACCGGCTAGTAGTAAGGCTACCCAAGGCCGCATTACATAAACTGGTTGATCACATCTGCATAATCATTTAAAATTTATGAAAATAGAATCTTTTATAACTTGAAATATGATTTGTGTCATACATAGTGGAGCTGTGCCTAATCCAAAACATAAACATTTCATAAGATGGACCTATCAAAGGTCACCATAGTTATAAAATGATAATATTACAAAACATTAGGGTCCAACCCCTATATCAGCATATAACATAAGGCCCGTAGGCCGCAGTCCAAATATCCATGTAATGGGCCTCCCTTAAGGCCTCCCAATTTGGTCACCTGAAAACATTTTTAGAAAATGTAAGCTAATACTTAGTGAATAATAATAATGCACGAGTATAAAATACCATAGAGTAACATTTATATTTAATGTACATGGCAATAGGGGTACCTATATGCATATGTGAGATGAACTGAGAAACGTATAAGTGAAATCTTAAAATCACATGAGGCATAGGTTTTTGAATTAAAACATTTCATCATTTCATCACCTCTCTCTTATAGAATTAGTGTTAAACAAAGTGTTCCTGCAAAAAATGCACATAGAAGTATGGAAATATCAATACAAGACTCCAAGGCAAAGCAAAAACATGTAAACTGAGACTAAGAATATAAGTCCCTCAATCCCGACTCATCAACACCTCACTCCCACAATGGGAGAGCGAGGCTAAACTCTAGAACAAAGCCTCAACGTAAAACGAGAACATAAGGTTGAGGTTTGAACATGAAAGCCAAGACATTGACTCATTCATTGCATCCCAAACACCTCTCAAGGATGAGTTCACACTCTAGGTTAGTTCCATTTGAAAATAAGCTTAAAATTCGCTAATTTGATAGGTCATGGGCCAAAAATACATTTTGGATCAAGAAGTTGTGCCTCACAAAAGGTGAACTAAAATTCTGGAAAACAATGTTGTTGGCATAGATTTTGGGTCAACTTTAAACTTCCTTATCTCTCAATATATAAAGAATTAGAGTACAAACTTTATATGGATACAAAGCTCTATGAGTCTAATTTCCAATGTTTCAACCAGTGCATCAATCTGAGTTTTCTAAAGAAAGTTATGCTCGTTTTACTAAACAGTGTCAGAGTTGAGAAAGCGAATCCGAAATGTGTCGACACATGAAGCAAGGTGTCGACACATGAGCTGAAGAAGTGAATCTGGGAGCCTTTTGGATGGATGTGTTGACACATGAGGCAAAGGTGTCGACACATTACCTGGGAAAAATAAAAATCCACTCGAAAACTCCCCAAATCTTACCCAAACTCCATCAAAACTCTCATAAACTCTTTTAATACTTCTAGGGTCCAAAGATTAACCCAAGAAGACCACAATAACTCAAAATGAAACACTTTAAACAAGTAAATCAAAGGGATCTAGGGTTTGAAATCTCAAACCCATCATGTACAAATTTTGGGGTTTTACAAACCCTCATATCAAACCCCTAATATAAGCTTATGAGGCTTCAAAATCTAGCCAAATAAGACTCAAATGAGTCACCTATAACAAACCAATAACACAACCCACCAAGATAAATACATACACATATACAATTGTAGAAAAAGATGAAACCTTACCTTTTTTCAAGCTTGCCCAAGTCCTTCAATGGCTTCTCTTGGTTTGGGTGGGCACTTTCCAAGCTTCCTCTTCCTTCAATCTTCCCTTTTCTCTTTCTCTTCTCCTCTTCTCTGTCTCTTCTCTCTGTCAACCGGTTGTGATGTGTGTGGGTATAAAAGTGCGGGTGTGTATTAGTGTACAAGTATAATACACATGGGAATAATCCTATGTGTTTCACTCCATGGGCTTAAGTTACAACGTAGTCTCTCATTGGTCATTTTTTACCCAAATGATGTAATAACTAACATTAAACAATAGGAACACTAGAAATTCACATTAATTTAAATAAATAGAGGTTTGAGATATTAAATCTTTCCCCCTTTAAATAAGTTTGGTCTCCAAACTTGATACAAGCTGTCATTCAAATAAAAAGGGATACATATCTCGAATTTCAATCTTCCAAGGCATTACGGGTCTAGACAATTCATCAAGTGAGACATCAGGAAATTCCTAGACAACATGGATGTCTTCCAAGGGCGATGGAAAAACGTGTGTGTTAACATTGTTACACAACGAGATACGATTCACATTTAGTCTAAACAACGTGTTTATATGCACAGAAAGGGGATATGGGAGGAGGCACAAGCCCACTCCTTCGATAACAAGTCCCAGATGGACGAGATGATGACTCGCTCAAGTTCACAATCAACAATGGCATGACAACAAAATAATCGATCCATTCCTAAGATGACATCAAAGTAGTGCATTCCTAAGGGTATAAGATTACTAGAATAAACACATTATTGACGAGATTCCCTCAAAGGTTGTAAATTGTATCAGATACCATAGAATCTCCGGGTGGCGAAAGGTGAATAACACGTAATTTAATGGTTCTGAAGAAGTACGAAATTGTTTGTCAACAAATACAAGGCAATGAATACGTGACGCTACAAATGATAAGATCCTATCACATGAGATGAATTTTCCAAATAGAAAGGACACACACAAAACATACTTGAGAGGTACTAGAGACATATGCAACTGTAGAGCAAAGAGATATGACGCAAATAACCCACTCCAAAATCAGAATGGGTGAAGATAGACCACAAATAAGAAGTATACCTAACAATATAGAGTCAGCGACTGGGGTGCTTCCCAGGGTAAGTGTGAAAACTCTACCTTGTCGTGGTTGATTATCCCTCCCACCAGATGTAGGCAGCTTTACTGATGCACCAGATCCTTGTGCTTTGCCCTTCTTCGAACAGTCTTTCACTCGGTGTCCCATTTGACCGCACCCATAACAAGCTCTGCTTCCAGTATGACATAGTCCTTGATGCTTCTTCTAACAAGTAGGACATGTTGGTGCCTCATTAGTCATATCGCCTCCTCGGTTCGTGGCATTTCCCTATGGGGTATGTGAATTCCCACTATAAGATCCAGAACTTTGCTGCTTTGAACTTTGTCCCTTGCCTTGGTCACTTCCCGATCTCTTCTTGTTCTTTTCCCGGTATTGGGACATTTCATCATTTGCCCTTTTAGCAATCACCACTTGTTGTACAACTTCTTGATGGGTCTTTAGTCGTAGAATGTCCACCTTGTTGTGAATGTTCCATCGTAACCCTATCTTAAACTTCCTTGCCTTGCGAGTCTCCGATGACACAATATGTGGGGCATATCGTGATAGTTCCATGAATTTGGCGTTGTACTTCGCCATGGTCATATTCCCTTGTGTCAAACCAAGGAACTCTGTGGTCTTTTGATCCCTGACAGTCTCGGGAAAGTATTCTTCGCTGAACACTTCCAGAAACCTAGGCCACAACCATAGTGGCTCCGTCGCTTTCTCCAATTTTCCACCAAACAAGTGTAGCTCCTTCAAAGGTAAAGGTGGAAAAGGTCATTTTCTGTTTATCGGTGCAAGACAACGCCTCGAACACCCTCTTGATTCCCAAAAGCCAAGACTCCGCGGCCATTGGGTCGGGAGTCCCTTGAAAAGTTGGGGGCTTCAACTGTTGAAACTGCTTAATGGTAGTACATGCCACTACCTCTCCTCTTGGCGCCTGCACTGCCGGCTGTTCCGGCACATTGGCGGTGTCGCTATGGGTATCCTGAACCACTTGAACAAGTCTAAGCTAAGATCCTTTCAATGCGATCAATTCGGTCTTCAAGATCTCCGGTCCCCTTACGACCCCCTCTTCTCGGCGGCAAGGTTAACTATATGCGCATAACAAAACGTTAAGCATTCAATATAGCACTACATGTATTATACCTTGGCATGTCATTATACATATAGCTTACATATATATATACACATAGCACGTACTCAAGTCAAACCTAGAATTCTATCTAGACATGACTCAATCTTATGATGTTAACCTATAGCTCTGATACCATGCTGTCACGCCCCATAACCCGACCTATGCGGATTTAGGGTACATGATCGGCTAGTAGCAAGGCTACCCGATGCCACATTACATAAACTGGTTAATCACTTGTGCATAATCATTTAAAATTTGCGCAAATAGAATGTTTTGTAACTTGAATATGATCCGTGTCATACATAGTGGAGCTGTGCCTAATCCAAAATGTAAACATTCCATAAGATGGGCCTATCAAAGGTCACCATAGTTATAAAATGATAATATTACAAAACGTTAGGGTCCAACCCCTATATTAGTATATAACATAAGTCCCGTGGGCCACAGTCCAAATATCCACGTAATGGGCCTCTTCTAAGGCCTCCTAGTTTGGTCACCTGAAAACATTTTTAAAAAATGTAAACTAATGCTTAGTGAATAACAATAATGCATGAGTATAAAATATCACAGGTTAACATTTATATTTAATATACATGGCAATAGGGGTACCTATATGCATATGTGACGTGAACTTAAAAACGTATAAGTGAAATCTTAAAATCAAATGACGCATAGGTTTTTTGTATTAAAACATTTCATCATTTCTAAAACATGATGTTAAAGAAAAGAGACAGGCGTGTTGCAGCAAGAACTATTCGAGCGTGACATGACTTGTCATGAGCATAATGTATCTTATCTGGTAAGCGTACAACATAGCTCGCCACATAATATCAGCCACATCAAATACTATCAGTCTTAGTAACTTATGAAGCCTAGCTTTGGAAACGTAGGTAACATAAGTATCATATTGAAATACTATAACATTTCGAACATAGTATCATAAGAGTGAGACATAACAACATAGTATCGTAGGAGTGAGACATAATATATAACATGATTTCGTAAGGCATAACGTAGCTATTATAAGCATGCTGTGGCATGATATTGTAAGGGCATATCATAATGTCATAGAGAGGAGAGATATATCGTGACATTAGTACTTATGGGAACATATGTAACTTGTTGTGAAGCATTTGAACAAATCATATTTTTCATTCTAGAGCATAAGTGTGTTACATCTCTATATCCGAGCTAGGTTTCGCATTAGCAACCTTAAAGGTCATATATAGGGCTCTTTAGGCTAAGATCTTAACTATGCACAAATTGCCCGCTTTGGTGCTTTATGTCACGCATGTGCCTATCTCACGGTTTTAACGCATTGTGACGGTAACACTTTGCCCTACCTACTCCCTTAAGAGCGCTTGAGCTATCCGAGTACACAACACAATACTATCTATTTCTAGCTCGCACTTGCCTACTCCCTTTCGGGAGCTTGGTCTCAGCCGCATGATATACATAAGGCTCTTTAGGCTAACATTAGATTGTCCGCTCTAGCTTGCACCTGCCTATCCGCTTTCTAGGTGCTTAGTCTCAGCCGTACAGTACACATGAGGCTCTTTAGGCCAACATTAGATTGTCCACTCTAGCTTGCACCTGCCTACCCACTTTCTGGGCGCTTAGTCTCAGCCGCATGATACACATAAGGCTCTTTAGGCAAAAAGGGACGTCTCCCAATTTGGCGGTAGATTATTTCGGGTCCTCCACCGTAAGAACATCGTTGCTAGTTTAGGGTCTTGCCACAAAAGACCTTACATGTCGATATTTTATTCCACGTCGCCCCATCATAGGATTATCATGCTAGATTAAAGTCTCGCCACGAGAAGACCGTACATGGAGTCGTATGTTAGGAATCTTACATCTACTTTATGTAAACGTTCTAGTCCATGGGTTGTAATTCATATTGTAGGTAAGGTTCGTATGTAATTTAAAGCATGACATTTATACTAGAACGTAATCATTGATGCATTGAAATAAATGGAAAGAAATACATGAAATATAATTGAATTTGAAAGCATTTGAAGAGTAATAGGTCTTACTTATGACATATCGTTACGCACCTCTCTCCAATAGAATGGGTGTTAAACAAAGTGTTCCTACACAAAATGCACATAGAAGAATGGAAATATCAATACATGACTCCAAGGCAATGCAATAACACGTAAACCGAGTCTAAGCACATAAGTCCCTCAACCCCAACTCATCAACTCCTCACTCAGACAACAGGAGAGCAAGGCTAAACTCTAGGATAAAGCCCAAACGTAAAACGAGAACATAAGGTTGAGGTTTGAACATGAAAGTCGGGATGTTGACTCCTTCATTGCGTCCCAACCACCTTTCAAGGATGAGTTCACACTCTAGGTTAGTTTCATTTGAAAATAGGCTTAAAGCTCTTTAATTTGATAGGTCATGGGCCAAAAACACATTTCGGGTGAAGAAGTTGTATCTCATGGAAGGAGAACTAAAATTCTGGAAAATAATGTTATTGGCATAGATTTTAGGTCAAATTTAAACTTTCCTATCTCTCAATCTATAAGAAATTAGACTACAAACTTTATATGTATAGAAAGTCAATGAGTCTAATTTTCAATGTTTCAAATAGTGTATCAATCCGAGTTTTCTAGAGAAAGATATGCCTGTTTTACTAACTAGTGTCAAAGCTGAGAAAGCGAATTCGGGATATGTCGACACATGAGTTGAAGAAGTGAATTTGGGAGTCTTCTAGACGGATATGTTGACACATGAGGCAAAGATGTCGACACATTACCTGGAAAAAATGAAAATCCACCCGAAAAATCTCCATCTTACCCAAATTCCATCAAAACTCTCACAAACTCTTTCAATGCTTCTAGGGTCCAAATATTGATCCAAGGAGACCATAATAACTCAAAATGAAACACTTTAAACAAGTAAGTAAAAGGGATCTAGGATTTGAAATCTCAAACCTATCATGTACAAATTTAGGGTTTTTACAAACCCTCACATCAAACCCTTAACATAACCTTATGAGGCTTCAAAATCTAGCCAATTGGGACTCAAAGGAGTCACCTATAACAACCCAACAACACAACCCACCAAGATAAATATATACACATATACAATTGTAGAAAGAGATGAAACCTTACCTTTCTTCAAGCTTGCCCAAGTCCTTCAAGTCACCTATAAAAAGCTTGTGTGTTCTTAGTTGAATGGTTTGTTCTCTCTCCAATCTTGGATTGTACAATATTGTTTATAGCTATTACATCTTAATCTAATATTGTAGTAATATGTCTCTTGGACAAAACGTAGACAAAAGCTAAATTTTTCAGAGGTGATCGCAGAATTCTGGACTTGGGTCTTTAAGATGAAGCAGGAGAAGTTAGAACTGAAGCTGTCAATTTTATTCCAGTAATTTTTTTTGTAGTCTGGTTTTGCATATGTTCAAAAGGCTACAGTAAGTTACCTATTGATATCTTGTGTGTGTGAGTGTGACTTGTATGTGTTTAGTGAAATATGCTTTTGGGATTGGAAACAATAAAAGGAAAAAAGTTGGAGAAAAAATGAAAAATGATTTGGGAGTGGTAATGTGAGTTTGGTTTGTATGTTTCTTTCATTCACCCAATTATACACATAGAGCTCCTATTAACGATGAATGGTCTTTTATTATCATTTTTTTTCTCTTTCCTTTTTTTTTTTTTTTGTCGAGACTTTTGATACCCTTTCCTTGCACGATGATGGCTTATTCAACTTAGTGTTCCCTTATTTTGATTTTTATTTAAAAAAAAAAAAAAAAAGATGACAAGTTTGGTGGCATATACTTGACAGTGTTCCTTGTAAAACTATGAAGAAATACTTATGTTTTACAAATTCAAATTAATCCAACTAAGATGCTAAGAAACATGCATTGAGGCGAGTCAAAATTTATGAGAGAAACCTAGCAATACCTCCTATTAAAATACTTGTTAAATTTGTGTAAAATATGATACTCATTATATTGTACAGCAATTGTCAATACCTGCTGATAACATTGGGCTGCTATGGTGTGGACCCCATTGCCGTATCAAAAGAAGCATTGAATTGTTTTGCGAGGAAGAAGTGCTTTGTTTTCCTCGTCATATTCTTCTTCTACTTATGGACATTGGCAAGCTACTGCTCTTGGGTATTGTGACCACCCATTTCAGGTTGAACTCCCTCCTCTATCCCCATTTACATTGAAGGCTTCCAAAGTTCCAAATCTGTCCCCTCCATGCCTAAGGGGTATTTGTGTATTATTGATCTGTCAACATATTGACAATGGGTTTGGGTGACGTTGTGGGATATGGTAGCTGGGCGGGGTGGAGTAGCTATCGAATTAAAGTCATGCTTTATTTGCAAGAAGTGCCAGTATCCAAATGGCATTCTTAGAACCTGACCTTTTACCATTGCCTTACCCCTCGTGATTCTAGCGGTGATGAGTGGTTGCGGAATAATATTTTTCAGTCCAAGTGCACAGTTAGGGGCAAAATCTGTAAGTTTGTGATCGATTCGAGGAGCTGCGAGAACGTGGTTTCCGAGGAAGCAGTTCGAAAATTAGGGCTGCCAACAGAGGAACATCCTAGCCCATACAAACTAACTTGGCTGTAAGAACGAAAGAAGGTAACAGTTTCCAAGCGTTGTTTAATTTCGCTGTCCATCGGTTCCAATTATAAAGATGCAATCTGGTGTGATGTGGTTGAGATGGATGCATGCCATATTTTGTTGGGTAGACCGTGGCAATATGACAGGGCTGTGCTACATGATGGGCGAAAAAATACCTACAGCTTTGTCTTCAACAGTCTGAAGGTGGTGTTGTACCCAAGCAAGGAAGATAGGGCAAAACAGGTGGCCGATAAAAATCCGAACCTGCTGACCATGCAGTGTTTTGCGGGGGAGATGATCGAATCTAGCATAGTGTATTTGCTGGTGGTTAAAGAGCAGCAGCAGAATGGGGAGGTTCCGGACAGGGTGCAGAATTATTAGAGGAGTTTCGCAGCGTGTTTCCGGAGGAATTACCAGCTGGGTTGTCGCCTTTGTGCGACATCCAGCATCAGATCGATCTAGTTCCTGGAGCTGTGTTGCCTAACCGCCCACATTATCGTATGAGTCCCAAGGAACGTGAGGAGTTGCGACGTCAAGTTGAGGAATTGTTGGCTAGGGGGCACATTCGGGAGAGCCTCAGTCCTTGTGCCGTGCCAGCCCTCTTAACTCCCAAAAAGGATGGGTCTTAGCGTATGTGCGTGGACAGTCGGGCCATCAACAAACTCACAGTCCGATATCGGTTCCCTATTCCGCTGTTGGATGACCTGTTAGATCAGCTCAGTAGGGCTACTGTGTTCAGCAAACTAGATTTAAAGAGCGGTTATCATCAGATCCGGATGCGAGAGGGTAACGAATGGAAGACTGCCTTTAAGACGCGGGAAGGTCTTTATGAGTGGTTGGTTATGCCATTCGGGTTGTCGAACACCCCGAGTACCTTCATGCGTGTGATGAACCAGCTTCTTCGGCCTTTTATTGGGAGGTTTGTGGTAGTGTATTTTGATGATATTTTGATTTTTAGCCCTGATCATGCCTCGCATTTGCAGCACTTGTGACTGGTTCTGAGTTTGCTGCAAACAAAAAAATTCTTCGCTGCCCGAGCTAAGTGTTCGTTCATGACAGACAGCGTGTTATTTCTGGGATACATAGTGTCTCGTGAAGGCATTTCTGTAGATAAGTCAAAGGTTGACGCTGTCCGTAGGTGGCCTACCCCGAGGTGCATTCATGACGTACGCAGCTTCCATGGATTAGCGTCATTCTATCGGCGTTTTATCCCAAACTTTAGCGGTATCATGGCTCCTATCACAGATTGCATGAAGGCTGGGCAGTTTACTTGGTCGAAGGCAGTGGCCAGTGCTTTTGAGGAAATCAAGCGCATACTTACCACTGCTCCTGTACTTACTTTGCCAGATTTTTCTAAGCCTTTTGAGTTGCATTGCGATGCATCAAAGGTCGGCATTGGGGCAGTTCTTAGCCAAGAGGGCAGGCCTATTGCATACTTTAGCGAGAAGCTGCATGGGGCTAAGGCGAATTACAGTACCTACGACATGGAGTTTTATGCGATCATACAGGCCTTGAAGCACTAGTATCCCTATTTGTCACAAAGTGAGTTTGTATTGCTCTCTGATCACGATGCTTTGAAGCATATTAATAGCCAGGACAAGTTGTCGGCAAGACACGCGAGGTGGGCTGCGTCTCTCCAACAGTTCACTTTCTCCCTCAAGCATAAATCTGGCGTTCAGAATCGGGTGGCCGATGCCCTTAGCCGTCGCACTTGCTTACTTACTACCTTACGGGCAGAGGTAATTGGTTTTGATTCATTTCGTGAATTATTACGTACTGACTTAGTGTTTGCCCCGATTGTTCATGAGGTTGAGACAAGTTAGCGCATAGATTTTGTGATGCATGATGGGTTTCTGTTTAAGGGGACCCAATTGTGCGTGCCTCAATCCAGTTTATGCCTCAAGATCATCAAGGAGCTGCACGAGGAAGGGCATATGGGGCGTGATAAAACCTGGCAGCTTGTGGCCAATTCTTATTACTGGCCTTCTATGCGGCGTGAAATGGCCCGATTTGTTGATGGTTGCCGAGTCTGCCAAGTGTCCAAGGGGACGGCGACCAATGCGGGATTGTATATGCCCCTACCAGTTCCGAAGAGACCGTGGGCAGACGTGAATATGGATTTCGTGTTGGGGCTTCCGCGGACGCAGCGTGGCAGTGACTCTATCTTCGTGGTGGTGGACAGATTCACCAAAATGTTACACTTCATTGCGTGTAAGAAGACTAATAATGCTGTCAATGTTGCCCAACTTTACTTTCGGGAGGTATATCAACTTTATGGGCTGCCAACGTCCATCGTTTCTGATCAGGACTCTAAGTTCCTTAGCCACTTTTGGAGGTGTCTATGGCGATTGGCTAATACAAAACTGGATTTTAGCAGTGCCTACCACCCTCAAACTGATGCGCAGACCGAAGTGGTGAACCGTTCGCTGAGTAATTTGTTGCGATGCCTTATGGGGGAACATCTGAAATCATGGGACCAGAAGCTGTATCAGGCTGAGTTTTCTTTCAACAGATCAATGAATCGCAGCTCGGGTTTCAGCCCCTTCTTTGCCAATTATGCATTCCAGCCGCGCGCTCTAATTGACTTAGCCCCTGTTCCCGACTTGACGAAGGTCCATAAGAAGGCAGAGGACTTCATCACAGATCTGCAGACTGTCCATAACCAGGTGCAGCAAAATATGCGTGAGTCGACGGCAAAATATAAGCAGGCAGCTGACCAGAAGCGGCACTCGGTGGAGTTTGAAGTGGGGGATTTTGTGTGGGCCGTGTTAACCAAAGATCGGTATCCAGCTCATGAATACAACAAACTGGCAACTCGAAAAGTTGGGCCGTATGAAGTTGTTGAGAAGATCAATCCTAATGCCTACCGGTTGAAGCTGTCAAGTCTTATCAACACTTCTGACGTGTTCAATGTGAAGCATCTCATGCCTTACCGTGGTGATAGTTCCGAGGAGGAGGCAGATTCAAATTCACGGGCGAAATCTTTCCAACTTGGGGAGGATGATGCGGATCGCATTGCCGAAGATTATTTAGAAACGCGGCGACGGCGATACCCGGACCGGTGGTCGGTAAACTTCAATCGACCATAACTTTTGACTCGTAACTCCGTTTCGCCATTATAATATGTCTTTGAAAAGGTATCGACGAGCCAGAAATTGCGAAAAAAATGCTTCTAAATACGATTTTGGGACTATTTTGTGTTTTGGGCTTATTTTGTGGGCTTTTTATCAGTTTTCCTTTTAACCCGGTTTTGTCCCGGGCCTAGGGTTTTGTGCGGCCTATTTATGTTCTTGTTTAAAACATTTTCAGCAGCTTTTGATGAATAATAAACTTGTGTGCGATTTTTGCACTTTTCCAATCACTCGGTATTTTCTACGAAAATAAACGAGTGTTTGATGCCCTAGAACTTAGCATTCGTGGTGAATCAATAGGTTGTAGGACGGCTCTGAATCCGGTATTCGTGGTGAATCAATAGATTAGAGTTTATTTTCTTGTTCTCTTAATATCCGCTGCAACAGCGGGGTGGACTAGCTATCGAATTAAAGTCATGCTTTATTTGCAAGAAGTGCCAGTATCCAAACGGCATTCTTAGAACCCGACCTTTTACCATTGCAATAAGCAGTTACCCTTCAAAAATAAGATAAACATTAAAAAATTATAGTAATTTTCATACAATACATCTAGTCTGATTATAAGCTAGTATCAATAGTTAGGTTGTTTATTTTCTAGTTTTATATTTTTTTATGTACCGATTTTAGCTTCGTGATAGCTGCAAAATTGAACCAAAGCATGTGCAGTTTCAGAAAATTTCAGTATCAAATGAACTTTTGTACTCCACACCTGATCAATGACTCAAATTTGTATTGGTATCTATATTGGTACTAAAGATTATAAGGTGATTAGAAAAGATATTCGCTTGTCTTTAATGAAGTGATTGCTACACACCAGAATTTTTTGCTTCTCAAGTTGGGTTAGCGCTTCTTGGTTCTGGTCAGAATTTATCGAATAATTATCATACTTAATAAGGAAAAATTATACTGGCACATTGAAGACTTTTTGTATTCCGACAATGCCATGAGGATACACTTAAGTAGGGACAATTGTATAGATTACCTGTTGATTTTTCACAAAAATTGGCCCACATGTAGGAAAAACTGTTATTAGTGGAGCCCTTTAATTGGCTAAAACATGGTGGCATGGAAATTAGAGTTTATACTTCCAAAAATAGAAATGAAGCTCTTATGCTTCAGGAAACAACATCCATTACTGTCACGGTAATGACTGTTATGGATTATGGTTGAAGGGGTTCAAGTTGAGCATGAAAAGGAGTGCGAGTTTAGATGCTATGTGAAAGGTTTGTTAAGCATGTAGTATATAGGACAATTTGTTTCTTGGAGCAATGCTTTGTGCAAAATCAATGTACTGTTGTTCCTGTTCTGTATGAGGTTAGTCTTGTGGTGTTTTTAATGTTATTTTGTACATTATAGTAGATGTAAGTTGTAAAAAAGGTCTTAGAATCAGTACAACATGTGGTTGTGTAGTAAGAACTATAGAGAGGAGTCTTCTTCTGTGTAATTTGGTAGGGGAATTTATTTCTTGCAAGTCGGGTTGGGTTTTAGGGGGTTGGCTACTATCTTCAATTGCGCTTTTGGTTCATAGCATTAATGCATGTTGGCATTGTAGAATGTGGTAGGTGTCCGAGTAACAGATGCAATAGCCGGAACGGTTCCTACATTTATTGCTCTGTTCAGTGTGCATAATTGTGCAGGTTAGATCTAAAGAGTAGCTATTGAACCTAATTTGTTTCCTGTTTCACATTTCAAGATTCTTGGAGAAAGAGAAGAATGAGCAAGTCAAGAAAGTCGTTCCGCTTTCTCCAAAAGGTACAGAATTCTTCGCCAATTTGAAGATTGTAAGGAATTGACCTAGACATTGTCAGTTGATCAGTCTAAAATTAAACATTCATTGTTTAAGATTTTTTTTTTGATGTTCTGATGTTGAAACATTCCTAACTTGGGTTTTGCTTCACTTGCAATGCGTTCCCAACAACTGCGAGATTACATATAGATTGAGGGACAATTCTCTATGCACTATCTTATGTATTTTCATGGAGAATATGGATGTTGACAAAGTTCAGCTGTTTCGTTTTTACGCTTTCGGTCCTTGTATCAATTCTTTTCAAACGTGAGTTGGCTGGTCAAGCTTCTGATTTAGGGGTTTCTTTAGCTGATAATTTATGTTTCATTTTCATGTTACTAACTGCTGTTATATCTGTAAGAATGTGACATCCGTTGGTCAGTGCCATTAGCTTTTATGTTTGTTTACAGGCTTTCTAAAAGAAGTTGCAAGAATTCTGACAGGTATTGAAGATCTTACAGGCTTTCTAAAGAATCACTTTCTTGGTCTTCTCAACAGCATGGATAGAAAATTGCTTCATACGAAGGGTCTCACACTGCAGAAACAAGCCATGAAACGTATAGAGATGCTGATCAATATGATGGATTCCCACCTTGGCACTTACATACCTGAACTTATGGTCCTTCTCATGCATGCTACAGATAAGGAGCCACTGCAGGCTGAGGGCCTATGTGTCTTGCATGCTTTATTAAGCAGTTGGTAAAGGTGTTGCCTTCTATCACTAAACATGTAATATCTCAAGTTTTGGCTGCTCTTATTCCCTTATTGGAGCACTTCAAATTTAAGTAGAATTGTGGAAATCTTGGAAGAACTTGTTTTTGAGAACATGGATATCCTAAAGCAGCATATCTGTGAGTTTACTCCTTTGTCTAGTAATTAGACCACATAAATGTAGTCTATCACCTCTAAACGACCCTTTGTTAGTTGTAGTTTAGGGTTAATTATGCTTTCTTTGTCATTTATTGTATTTAGCCTCGCCCTCAATCTCATTTCAGGTATTTAAAGCTAAGGGAGTCAATTTGAAGTCAAACAAGTGAGTTGGTATGCGGACATGGCTTGTAGAGGAGCATTGTTAGGGCCTTGTCTTGGAAAACATGCAAGTTGTTGCTTATAAATCAGAATGGAACGAATAGTACATCATTGGAAAGCTCTTCCCAAGATATACATTTGTGTCTAATGTGCGTTGCCAAATTCTAGCTCCAAAAGCCTCAAATCAGTTGAAAGCAAAAGAGGCAAAAAACTGGATTTTTGTTCGAACACCCAGGTAGCTGTTCGAACGGCTAGAGAGCATGAAAATCCAATTTTGCCTTGGCATTCAAAAGTCTGTTTGGCTGTTCAAACGCTAAGGCAAATTTCATAATTTCACTTAAAACCTGTCTTGGTATTTTCGCCATGACGTTTTACTTTGATATCCGATTGAGTTGATTTTTACGGCATTGGAAAGAAGACTTCAAGCTCACAAAATTTTTTCTAATGTGTATTGATTGAATCAATCTCTAAGGTGGTCAAAATCAAGCTGAAACAGACGGGTAAAAACTGGTTCAGATTTCAAATGCCCAGGCAACCGTTCGAACGGCCCGAGAGCTTGAATCCTAAAATTGGCCAAGAGTCTGAACGCCCATAGAGCGGTTCGAACAGCAAGGCAAAAATCTGACAAATTTTAGGGTTCGAACCTTGTGCCTATAAATACCAACTTTCATTTTTGTTTAAGGGAGGGGAGTTAGGGGCAGAAAATACTTATGGTTTTTACATTTCTTAGTTTAGAATAGGTTAGATTCAATTCCTTGTTGCTCCATTGTAATTGTAATCATTAAAACACACATTTCAATACAAGTTTTTACATTTCCTTGCATTCAATCCGAGAGTCTTCTTGTGCTTTTGCATTAATTCAATATTTTCAGCTTTATTGCAAGTATTTTCGAGTTTTCCGTAGATAAAGATGAGTAGCTAGCTTCTTCCATCTCGGGATCGATTGTGAAGACCGATTGAAGGTCTTGGATGAAAAAAGGAGGTGAGATTTTTTTATTTCAAAGTTCAAATTTCTATTTGTAGCTTTCCTTTACTTCTTTGCTCTAGAAATCATTGAACACTTGAATGTTTGATTATGTTCGGTAATGTTTATGCATGAGTGTTTATTCAGTATATGCATTGCACGAATCGATGATACTCATTCTTGAATCTAACAACATGATTGATTCTAGAAATTAAGGTTTTGAAAGAACACTTAGTTTTTATTGTTAAATCTTCTAAATCAGAGACTCACGACGTAGTCGAAGGATTTGAATTATAAAATAACCTCCTTTAGAATTCCAAGAGTCGAAATTGGTTGAATCGATTGATCCCGAGACTTTAATTTCAATTTTCCTTAATTTGATTGACTAGTGTTAATTATTTTTATTTAAATTGCAACAGTTTAGTAATTCAAAACCATCATAAAAAACCAAAAGATTTTTGGTCTCCTTTATTTTCTATTTTATTTTATTCAATGCCCCAAATCTCTAGTTGACCTGAGTGTAGTTAGTGTGAGTTGAGTGTCAAAAGCCTATATTAGGCTAGGTCCCTTGGGATAGAACGATACTGGATTATCGGTTTATACTCCATCGTGACCCCCGTACTCTTGTGGGGTAACTAACTCCAATTATAAGACACATTTTGGAGCGAACCAAGTTTTGGCACCGTTGCCGGGGACCAATGACACGAGGCAAGCACTAACAAGCTTTGGGTTGAAGAGCAATTGGAGGATTGAATGTCCATCAATCTATCATGACGAAGGAATCTTCGACTTAGGCCATTGGTAACTTCGTTCTATTTTTTGTGTGACACCATAACAGATTTTGTTTCTTTCTTTTACTCTTTATTTTATGTTTATTTTGTTTGATTTGTATAGATTTTGTGATACCATTGGGTTGGTGTATCTTTGTTGTAGGATTGAGAGGATAGGATGTTGTCGTACACTTGTTAGTTGGTTTAGCATACATTTTGATCATGGATTATCCTTGGCCATACATAGCAAAACCACACGAGTATTATCCACCTCTAAACCATTCAGAGTGGAGCTCTCATGCTCCATTATATGCTTCTTATGAACAACCACCACAAAAAACATATTACCACAAACCACTTTCGTCTCCACCATATGCTTATGATTCATCTACACCTTTTATTTCACCTTACACATTTCACGAGACATATTCGTCACCACCTTATCACCCTTTTGTAGAGAATCAAGAGAACATACAGTTATTTTACATGCCATATCACACAGGTATGTCCTTGTGGTTCAATGATACAAATAAAGATGCACAAGTTGACACTCTTGGAAAAATTCATCTAGAATTAGATGAACTAGATTAACGGTTGGCCTTGTTAACACAAGGGTCAATGGATTGCAAAAAGGAAGAGCTTCCAGCTCAACCTCGAGATGATCATCCATATAAGATGTTCCCGATTCCATACATGAGTAGCCATGACCAAGGTCTCTCCTTTACCGCCCTTAAGAATGAACACGAAATAAACAACATTAACATTTTTGAGGTGTCTAATGTAAGGGGCGACATTCTTAGGGTGGACCATGTTAAGGAAGAGAATATATGATGGGCTGTTATTCTTCCCGAGGTG
>CM065378.1:48532500-48540000 GCA_033060915.1 Euryodendron excelsum | reverse complement strand
TGGATAAAAAAATTGACTGTACATGTAACTGGTTCTTGTGTAAGGATTTTCAATTCTTGTCAAGGTATAGTACGTCATGATATGCAAACATCAATATATCTACTACCATGTTTGGTCCTTAATGCTGTTTACCAGGGTACTGAAGAGGCATGTTGTGGCATAACAGAGGAGATCCTATGTGTTCTTGATACTGCAGCATCAAAGAACAGTGTGGCTATAATTCAGGCTGCATGGAGGCTTGGTAGGTGGGACCTGATGGATGAGTACCTTAATGGGGCTGACGAAGAAGGTTTACTTTGTAGCAGTTTTGAGAGTAATGCTTCCTTTGACATGGATGTTGCAAAGATTCTCCAGGCAATTATGAAGAAAAATCAAAATCTTAGTTGCTGAAAGAATTGCACTCTTGAAACAAGCTCTGATTGCTCCTTTGGCTACTGTAATGATGGATTCCTATATCCGAGCTTACTTGTTTACTGTTAAGCTACACATGCTATGGGAGCTAGAAGACTTCCACTCTCTCCTTGTTGGTAAATCTTTCTTGGAGATATCGTTTTGTCTGGGTGACTGGGAAATCGGCTCAAATTTAGACAACCATCTCTGTGGACAACGGAGCCACTCTTGGCTTTTCGGAGAATGGTTTTTCGTGCCAGTTGTCTGGGTGCTCAAGTTGGGAATAGCCGGCTACAATATGCAAAACTTTTGATCGGCTGGTCATTACGAGACGGCTAATCGGGCAATTTGGGAAGCTAAGGCTTTAGGTGCTCCTAATGTTCTGATGGAAAAGGCTAAGCTTTTGTGGAGCACTAGGAGATCCAATGGTGCCATTATAGAGCTGCAACAAAAACTCCTCAACATGCCAGTGGAGGTTATTGGCTTTGCTACGATGTCATTTATCACTAGCCTTTCATTGGTTACACTGAACCTACCACCTTTATTTGTGATAGTCAAGCTCTGAATGAGAATGTAGATTTTACAAAAACCCTCCTCCTATATTCGAGGTGGATCCATTATAATGCTAAGAAGCATAAGGAAGATGTAATTGGTCTTTATTCTAGGGTGAGGGAACTGCAGCCCAAACGGGGGAAAGGATACTTTTATATAGCTAAGTATTATGATAAAGTGCTTGTTGATGCCAGACAACGATAGGAGGAGAATTTCAAGCTAGGTCCCAGATTGAATCCATCTGTTTTCGCAACTGTTGTTTCTAAAAATTTAAATACTAAAAAGTGTTGGTGGTCTTACCTTCCTAAGGTATTGTTGTTCTATGAAAAGGGTCTTCACAAGGGCCAAGAGAATCTCTTTCAAGCCCTTACAAGGTTGTTAACCCTTTGGGAGCATTTATCAAAGAAGTGGTTCATCATCCAATAAAGACATGAAAAATGTCCATGGGAAGGTAGTGATCTTAGTTTACTGATCTTCCATTCTCTGAACCAGGTGCTTGGTTTAGGGCTCGAGTTGCTTATGCACATAGTATTGCAGTTTGGTCAATGATTGGGCACATTGTGAGCCCAGGAATGGTGAAAATATTGTTTTTTGATTCTACCACAGGTGACTGTGTTCATGTTGATTTCACTTGCTTATTTGACAAAGGTTTGTAGTTGGAGAAACCTAAGTTGGTGCCTTTCAGGCTAGCCCAACTAAGAAAGCACATTGATGGACATGACTTGAACATTACGTTCACGTTTTCCACAGTTGTTAGGATTCTTAAGTTATGCCAATTGTTTATCAAGCATATGTAACTGGATTTTTGTTCAACTAAAATTTGTACTTATGTATTGTGCATAAGTTCTGGAATTCCTGATAACACCAAACAAATACTGCCTTTTTATAATGCTATGTTCTTCCCTCAGTCGAGTGCATTTTGTAACTTATTCACAATATTTTCTGTTAGATTTCCTAATTCTTAACTATCCCTCACGGCTAAATTCTTGTATTGCCTATTCTGATTGGATTTGCAGAACATGATTGATGGATTGGGCATAACTGGACACGAGGGTATTTTTTTGAAGGTTTTTGATACCACGCTTTTAGTACACAGGGCCCACAGAGAGACTTTAATGAGTGTGCTTGAAACTTTCATCCATGATCCTCTTGTGGAATGGACTAAATCTCACAAATCCAGTGGGGTAGAAGTTCAGAAATCCCACTCATAGGTTAGAATCTTAATTGTTCTCCTTGTTTTCACTGTTTTATCAAGTTTAGCTTTATGATTTGACTACAAATTTGTTTCTTATTATGATGCATCAATTTACAAGTAGCCTCAACTTTTAAAGTCTGCCAAATTGAAATTATTCTGTGGCTCACTTAGGATTGGAAAATATGTTATGGAGTAAAACTAGTTTTTAGTTGTGGAGGCAATAATGACTGGTCATGTTCCAGCATTTATAAGTGCCCATTAACTACAAAATTTATCTACACGTATTGGGAAGCTGATGAACTAGCAAAAAAGGGGTTGCAAACCTATGGACTTTGAATGTGCCCCACTCCCCAGGATTGTATTAATAAGATGTTACTATCAAATATTAGGGGAATTAATTTCCCCTGGGCATTATGTAGACTTTATGCTTAAGTTAATATTAAGCAAGTTCCATTTCACCCCAAAAAACAATGTTAGTTAGGCTTTATGCTTTGTTTAAAGTTGATCTATTTCTGTTCCACCAAATAATAATAATATAAGATTGAGATAAGAGATTAAGTGACTCTAGGAACTAGATGTACTTGCTCTAACTAAGTTTCACATGCTTGATTCTTGACTTTCTACATTTGGTCTAAAAAGATGAATCTGTTAGCAAAATCTTTTAAATGGAGAACCCCTAAAAATGCTGTGTTTGAAAATTGCAGCGTCCGATCAGCAATATTGAGGCACAACTGGAAGGAGTTGTTGTTGGGGCTGGGGCAGCACCATCTCTGCCCTCACTGAAGGACAGGCGCATCGATTGATTGCAGAAGCAGTTTCACACAAAAACCTTGGAAACTTGTTCTGACATCATTTTGGGTGAGTAATCATCTTGAGGAATTATTTGTGGTTATTTACTTGTTATTTACCAATAGGTTGTTCTTACTTGAGGTTTGACCTGTTTTGTAACAATGATGCTTTAGAGAGTCATGAGCCTGTATCAGAGCATTTTGTTGCAAGAACCACTAGGTAAAGCTGTGTTCTTCTCCCTGTTCAGCATATGTTATTTTAATTTATTGTCAGTTACGATGTTTTGTGTATTCATTTATCTAATTTTATGGCATAAAGTGTTATCTTCTAGTCATTATCATGATGCCAGTTCTAATGATACTAGCAGCTCCAGAAAGTTAGGTATTGTTATTGTTGTAAACCCAACTAACTCGAGATGAACACATATACAATAGTCTTGATGAAGTTGGTGCAGACATGAATATATGGAGATCGGTGATTCCATAAGTATGATTTTTATGCATGAGAATTCACGTTGGTGCACATATAGTTACTCAATCATAAAGATTTGATTAGTCGAGTTTAACTTAAAGTGAAGTACTTATACTAGTTTGGTTTGTGTGTTCGTAGGTATTTTGGATACTAAGGCTAAATGGAGAAAACATGTATTCTCTTTATGAGTGGTTGCCATATTATTTGGAATAGATTTGCAAGTTTCTAACAATTTTGATAAGAGGCAAGGCCATCAGCAAAAGCAAGTTATTTCTATATAAAGTTATTGATTGGAAGAATATGCTTTGCAAATAACCCATTGCCTCTTAACAGCCACTATTGGTCTAACCGGAGCTATACAAGTTTCCCAACTAATTATTCTTATTGTTCACTTCCTATCCTGTTGATTTTGCCCAATAGAGATGCCAAGTGAATTTATTGCATCAAAGACTATGCTTTGCAAATAACCCATTGCCTCTTAACAGCCGCTATTGGTCTAACCGGAGCTGTACAACTTTCCCGACTAATTATTCTTATTGGTCACTTCCTATCCTGGTGATTTTACCCGACATAGATGCCAAGTGAATTTATTGCGTCAAATGGGTTTTCCATCAAACATTGTGCACTATTCTGTTTATCCCCTTTAATTTGACTGCATAATTTATGCCATTCAGTGCAGCATTTGTCATGCCTTAAGCTAATTCTTTTTGATACAAACCACAAATATCACGCTTGACAAGAAATTGACGTCGCATTTATCATGCCTTAAGCTAATTCTTTTTGATACAAACCAAAAATATCACACCTGCCAAGAAATTGACCGACGTCTTACAAATACCTGTCTGTAGGACTTAGTCATAAGGACCCTTATTGTGCTTGAAGTCCACCAAACAGAATCAAGTTTGTAACTCAGATCTCTTTATTCTCCGTTAATTTTGTATTTTTAGAACATTAGGGTGATCCATAGCTGAATATTTAAAAAAAAAGTGGGGTGGCTTAATATAAAATTGAACTAAGTTTTGGATCTAATATTAGGTTTTTTTTAAAAAAAATCTATAAACTAATATTAAGTTGATACCATTACTTTATGTTGGTAAATGGCCAACGTGCACACGTAGTAGGCCATATTGGTGTAAGATTACCTCCATGTCATCTAGTTCTTGGGCTTTAGCTACACGTGTTGCCTTATGAGGTGACACTTAAGCAATGAGGATTCCCCACATGGCAATTCTCCCTCCATGACAAAACTCAGCTCTGTTGGCCACTGTAGCCTGATCCTCCTATAAATACAGCGTCCAGTCTTTGCATGAAGATGACCTATCCATCTCTATATCTTGCTCAAAGGCTTTGGCTCATCACTTTAAGACCTCCATGATTGCTTTCTCTATCTCTTTCTTCCTAAGGCTACCCCTGCTCTCGCCCAACCCTTCTCCAGTGACTTAGTGCTATGTCAACAACCACCATACTTCTCATAAGGCTCATTTGCTAGCTCACTGGCCTGAGGCCTTCCTTGCTCTTTTGTGGAAAAAATGTAAATTTCACCATTCTGTTTCGTTTTTCCAAACCATTTCATGTATGTAGACCGTCAACGTGAGATGGAGTATGAATAGGCTAGTAGTGGGCCCTATGGGAAGTTACGACAGATGCTAAGATGTTGGTGGACTACTAGAGGTGGAAGAGAGAGAGTTGAGGTAATTTTAGATAAAGAATCGAAGGCTTCTGAGGTTATAGGAGAATGGTCACTAATAATACATGCCAGCGTGCATGGAGGTGAAGGCCTCATACTTATCTGGCATGGGGGTTCGAGCTCACCCATGAATTGTACGAGCTGCTTAGATGGAGACTAAAGGATAGGTGGCTCATTCTCCTTGGTTCGACAAACTAGAGGCAAGACCTGTAGTGTGGAACCTCTCAGAGTTGGTCAGGAGTTTGGGTCAAGGCTATAGAGATAAATATTTGTATTTTTCTGAATATCTTCTAGTGGAGATCTCCCCTTCTCTCTCTCTCTCTAAGATCGGTCAAGATAAGCTCCTCAAGGGAGGCTGATCCCAGAGGGTGATGCGGATAGCATAGCGGAAAACTACTTGGAGACTCGGGGGAGTCGTTATGCCCGTATGGCGCTTGGACTAGTTACCGGTGGTCAGTAAACTTTAATCGGCCGTAACTTTTGCTCTGTAACTCCGTTTTCTTATTATAATATGTTTTCGAAAAGCTAGCAACGAGGCGAAGGCCCAAATAACTATGACATCATTTTTCAGCCAAAGAAAATGTGAAAAAACGCTTCTAAGTATGATTTTTGGCCTGTTTAGTGTTTTGGGCTTATTTTTTTGGGTTTTCGTAAGTTTTTCTTTTAACCCGGTTTGTTCCAAGCCCTAAAGTTTTGTGCAGCTTATTTATACTTTTATTTGTGACATTTTTCAGCAGTTTTGAGATTAATACAGTTTATGTGCGAGTTTGCACTATTTACCCCAGTCGTTCGGTATTCTTGCGAATCAACGAACATTTGATGCCTCTTTGCTTGGTGTTCACTTGAATCTACATGTCTTAGGGAAGAACTCTGAGCCGACATTCTTTTGAATCAGCGGCTAGGGTTTGGTTAACGGCCCTGTGTTTCTTCCGCTACATTAGTTTGGTATCAGAGCAACAGGTTCCGATTTTGATTTGTTTATGATCATACCGCCCACACGTAGGCCAATCCAAGACATGATGGAGAATGATAGGATTGCTATGGTGCAGTAGGTGGTTGAGAATCTAACCGATAGTGTGGGCGCCATGCAGATCCAGATGCAGCAGCAACAACAGCAGCAACAGCAATGACAATACCTAAATCTGGGTGTCGCCGAAGAGGGAGAAGACAATGACGCCGAAAGTGACGAGGAAGAGAGCCCCTTCACAGAGAGGCAACCAGAACAGCAGGATAAGAGACAACCCTGATACCCCTATAGGGTGGAGGGCCGAGAGGCGGGGGTTGTTTCGAAGATGTGGGAGGCAGGTCTAAAAATTGATATCCTGGAGTTCCATGGTGGGATGAATGTAGAGGACTTTCTCGATTGGTTATTTGCCATCGAGAAGGTTTTGGAGTTCAAGGAGGTTCCAGAGAACAAATGGGTTCCCCTTGTTGCGACTCATTTTCGTGGAAGGGCTGCAACGTGGTGGCAGCAATTGAAGGTAAACCGTGCTTTGGTTGGAAAAAGGAAGATTGAGTCTTGGGAAAAACTGAAGAAGCATCTCCGTGAGGCTTTCCTGCCCCATAACTACACGCGGATGATGTATCAAAGGTTCCAGAATTTGAGGCAGGGTCCGAAAACGGTGGATGAATATACCACTGAATTTTTTCAGTTGATGGCGCGTAATGAATTGGGCGAGACTGACGACCAGTTGGTTTCAAGGTATATTGGAGGGTTATAGACCCAATACTAGGAGACTTTGAACATGTTTGATTTGTACTCCATTTCGGATGCCCATCAGAAAGCGCTACAGCTTGAGAGGCAAGCGAAGTGGTGTTCTAGTGTTCTGCCCTGGACTGGATCTAGTAGTCGGGGTGTGACCCAATAGGGGACTATCCGTGGTGGTACTTAGGAGGCAGCTGGGGGTGTGGTTGGCAAACTACCAACTGTAAATTCGATTAAACCCGTGACTAGCAATACAAGTTGCTGTTTTAAATGTGGGAAACCAGGCCATAGGTTTGCGGAGTGCAAGAAACCTGTCGTGCAAAAGGGGTTGTTCATCGACAGTGAAGGGATGGTTGGAGTGGAATTTGAGCAACCTTTAGAGGATCCCATTGATGAGCAGGTTGGTGAGGAGGTTGTTGAAGAGGAGCATGTGACTAGTGACGATGAAACATTATTAGTGGTTCGTAGGGCTTGCCTTACACCCCGCGACACTAGTGGCAATGGATGGCTGAGGAGTAACATATTCCAGTCCAAATGTACTGTTGGGGGCAAAGTATGCAAGTTTGTGATTGATTCCGGGAGCTGTGAGAATGTGATCTCCGAGGAAGCGGTCCAAAAGTTGGAGTTGGCAACGGAGAAGCATCCTAACCCTTATAAACTAACTTGGTTGCAAGAGGGAAAAAAGGTAACTGTTTCCAAACGATGTTTAGT
>CM065378.1:48460000-48530000 GCA_033060915.1 Euryodendron excelsum | reverse complement strand
GAGCTCCAATGGACCTAGCTCTTGTTCCTGATTTGAAGAGGGTCCATAAGAAGGCCGAGGATTTTATTAGTGATTTACAGGCTATCCATAAACAGGTGCAACAGAATTTGCTTGAGTCGATGACAAAGTATAAGGAAGCGACTGACCAAAAGCGGCCCTTGGTGGAGTTTGATGTGGGGGATTTTAGGTGGGCAGTGTTGACCAAGGATCGATATCCGGCGCACGAGTATAGCAAACTGGTAGCTTGGAAAGTTAGGCCATATGAGATTGTCAAGAAGATCAATCCTAATGCCTACCGGTTGAAGCTGCCAAGCCATGCCAACACTTCCGACGTGTTCAACGTGAAACATCTCATGCCTTACTATGGTGACAGCTTGGAGGAGGAGGAGGAGGTGTCGAATTCTCTAGGGAATTCTTTCCAACCTAGGGAGGATGATGCGGATAGCATAGCGGAACACTACTTGGAGACTCGCGGGTGTCGTTATGCTTGTGCGGCGCGTGGACTAGTTATCAGTGGTCGGTAAACTTTAATCGGCCGTAACTTTTGTTCTGTAACTTCGTTTTCTTATTATAATATGTTTTCGAAAAGCTAGCGACAAGGCAAAGGCCTTAACTAACTATGACATCATTTTCTAGCCCAAGAAAACGTGAAAAAATGCTTCTAAGTATGATTTTTGGCCCATTTTGTTTTGGGCTTATTTTTTTAGGTTTTCATAAGTTTTTCTTTTTATCCAGTTTTTCCCAAGCCCTAGGGTTTCGTGCAATATATTTATACTTTTGTTTGTGCCATTTTTCAGTAGTTTTGAGATTAATACAGTTTATGTGCGAGTTTGCACTGTTTACCCCAATCGTTCGGTATTCTTGCGAATCAACGAACATTTGATGCCTCTTTGCCTGTTGTTCACTTGAATCTACAGGTTTTAAGGAAGAACTCTGAGCTGGCATTCTTCTGAATTAGCGGTTAGAGTTTGGTTAACGGCCTTGTGTATCTTCTGCTGCATCAAAGGGGAGCACAATGAGACATATCACCTTATAAGGCTAACACGTGACACAAAGCCCATAAAGATAAGATGGCGTGGCATGCTATGTAGGAGAAATGGACACATGTGCCCATAAAGTGTAATAAATGTTGATATAAATGGTGAAAATAGAACAAGGATGACAGGCCTCTGCAAATGAGAAAAAAGTAACTTGATTAGCAGGAAAAGAGAAACAAGAATATAAGGGGATATGATTTGAATGGCTTTGTGATATCACTTGCATTAGTTTGTATTGTTCTCATGATAGGCATAAAACAAAACCAATTTAGATTATGAGCCATTCTTATATCTCGGCACGTTACACTAATCAAAACTGTATTTCTTCCCTGTGTGTCTATTTGTTCGTAAGATACTTGCACATTTAATTTGCATGTTCAGAGTCTAGCAGCTTCTTCAACATACTGGTGTCCCAAAATTTATGCAAGTTTTATGATGCAGTAGTTCAAAATCCTAGAATCCACCAGACAATGAGGTGTAATTTCTTTTCAACCTACCTTTTCTAACTTATAAAAAAAATAAAATTGTACTGAACCTTTTCTTACAGGTTAATACGCTCAAAACTGGGAGCACTAGCCTTTATGCCATTTGATAAGAAAAGAGATGCAAACAAGCTTCATCAGATGGTAGGCTTTGTGGTCGTCATTATGTATAGTTATTTTGCTTCTTGTGGTTGGCATTATCGCCCACTTTTGAGCATCATGGTGCAGATGTGATTGGAGACACATGAAAGACAATATTGAAGCTATCATGGAGTGAATGATCTTCTTGGGGATGGAGCTTAGGTAAGAATATTGACTTTAGACTTGTGTTGGAGTCTGTCTATCTATTTTGTTGTTATGCAGCTTCTTTTAAGCTAATTTGAAATAATAGTGGATAAGGTCAGGATTGTTAATATTGCCTTCCCCACATAAACCAACCACAAGATCACACAGAGAAAGTATTCTTGCAGCCAAGCTCATTAAGAAGGACTATCTTTCTCCAAAATGGGTGATACAGCTAAATTCTGTCATTGTTGAAAGCATTGATGAGAATAATGATTGGCAGGTTAGTATCTTTCATTTGATTTGGTATTATGCAACTTAGGGAGCTCCAATCTGCGCCAATAAAAAAGCAATATGCCGTTGCCTTGATTTTGTGTCCTAGAATGTACCCTTGAATTCTTAACAGAAAACAATTGCTCAATTACTTTTTTTTGCCCAAGTAAATTAGCGAAAGTTCATTTCTACGATGTTTGAAGGATGTCTTGAATCTGCTGATGGTCCTCTTTCAAGCTTAAGAAATCATTTTATCTATTTTCAAGAAAGCCTCTACATATTTTGGCTAACTTCTCCTAGTTATGGATCCCTGATCTATGCCAGTGTATTTCGCGCTTACTGAGTTCAAAGAATGTTACAATAATCTATTGGAGAGAAGATAATCCCCTATCCTAATTACTTGTAAGGAAGAAACTAAAAAGAACGTGCAGAATATTAAAATGGACATTAGAACCTTTTTTTTATGAGAAAACATAGGATGTTCATCAAAGTAGTTGATTAATACCACTTGAAAAAAAAAATGGTGCAAAACTTTTCAGTCAGTTAGAAACTTAAAGTCTAGTTGTTGAATGTTGGTCCTTTACAAAAGAGCATACTTTTATCTAGTCTGCTCTATTTTCATTCATTGCATTTGGTGAAATTGGGTGTTCACATCTCCAAATTATGAACAATATACAATTTTATGCTTTGCATTTAAACAGGCATATGAACAAAGTTGATCTCATTTATGCTCTAATTGGCTTCCATGGAATTATGGAATTGGACGGCTTGGACATACTTGTTGGCTATCTAAATTTTTCCTTGATCTTGGAGATGGCTGGAAAAAATGTAGGGTTGATCAATTACTCTTTTGCTTGCATTTACAGTTTAATCTCATTACAAGACTATCTGCATCATTTTCGCAATAATTGTGGTGAGCAATGAGGTGAGGAATGGAACATGGCTTCGGGTTGATTCATGGCATGAACCACTACAGATGTCGAGGTGCGGGGCAATTTTTGCTTATCGTGCTCCCTATGGGAATTTTATGTCTGGAATATTTTACTTCGTTTATTTATGTAAAACAATTCTTAGGCTGCCTCGAAGGCCAATGTGTAATGTAGAGATGCGTTTGGTTCCTTCTATTTTATTTTTATGGTAATGTCACTATAAGATTTGGCTCCATTTTTGCAAATAGTGGTAATTTGACATTTTAATTCCTCATGATGCTGCAGATATGTATTCGATGCCCAAACCTCAGATTTTGCTTTTGTAATTTCTTTAAAGCTATCACTTTTAATAAGGTTCATCTTAGTTGTTTATTTGATTGTGATTCTGTTGCCTGTGAATGTATTCTCATTAACTAACCCTTGCACTGTTTTATCTTCTTCATCCAGCTGGTTCTTGGTAATTACTGATGAAGTCTGGAGGGACAGTCTTTGGCAAATGGCAAATGCGGCTGCTTGTCTTCTCAAATATGAGAAAGGTAATTAGCTTGGCAATCATGTTGTGCGCTTCCAGGCTCATTCTCATCTCAAGGTAGAAGTAAGGGCTTGTCTAGAAGCTCTAGCATGGGTGGATGCTCACCACTTTTGTCTTATCTAGATTGTGTCAGACAGCTTATTACTTATAAAAGCTTTGAAGGACTCTCAGGGTGGAAGAATGGTTAACTAAACCTATACTTTTATTTACTAAATATACATATGTATAAGCTGTTCTCCTCTTTTATCAGGTTGTACATGGATTGACTCGTACTGCCGTGCATTGGGCTCTTTCTCTAGTTTATGCTGTTTTACCCTCCATGGTCTAGGTTTGAACTGATTTATATATTCCCTAATTTATTATAAAATGGTTTCTTTTATTTTCTCAAAAAAAAAAAAAGATTTAGAACTTGATTTTGGAAGTGGGAACTGATTTCCAAAATTTATGAGTATTATACAAAGTCTGCAATCATAGCTCGTATGGCTAACTTTTCCTTCTCTTAGGAAGACTCACGGACTCCTATTAATATCTCGTATGAGTATTACACAAAGTCCTCAAGGCTCTGTTGTTCCGTTTATATCCAAGGAGAATTAGTGACAACATTGTAGTCAACGATAGTTTTCAATTGCATTATTAATAAATTTTAGATGTATAATCAATTAGCCAGCAAAACCTATCGATAGTTGAGATTGTTGATCTTGCTAAGCCATGCTTAAGAAGTTGTTAAGGGGTAGGTAAAGATCAGATGCTCAGACTACTGGTATTATGTAGGATTAGTGGGAGAAAAATAAATAGAATAATATAATTCTCTAAATATTATGATGTGTGTGTCTTATTTCAAGCTTTGTCATGAGCATAAATATGATATCTTATTGTGTTTATGTTATTTTCATTGTTATAACCAAAAAGAGAGAGATAGAGAGAGAGATGCACCCACCCTGTAACATTTTTTTTTATTTGTGTGGAATGATACTTATTTGTTTTTCAGTATTCACTACAATAAAATAGGATTGCAGACCTTGTTTCTATTTGTATAATGGATTTCTTGCATGCATAGCTGTATGCATCAGTTTCTTATAGTTGTCCTGTTTGTTCTAGAGTACATGGAATCATTGGTTAAAGTTGAAAGTTAAAATTTTCACTATATTTGATACAAGGTAAATGTCGCACCACGGTTTTTAGGTCCAAGGTCCTTTCGGCTTGGAGACAAAAAAGCACGGAACTCTGTCACTAGAACTTATCCTCCTAGAAGGATAAGTGCGACTAGGTTTGAACTTGAAATTGGTTTGATTAAGGGCTTTTTATTTTTTTAGAAAGATAGGAGTCGCCACCTAACTTGATTAAGGTGAGTTAGGGCACCTAAAACTAAGTATTAATCCGAAGATCAAACTTAGGGTTTTTAAGAAAATAGGTTGTTTGGTGACCTTTGGAAAGATTCAAGCCCTTTTTTAAAATAACTCCATTTTGGTCTTCCGAAAACAGAAATCTAAGGTTCGGGGGTTGGTTACGTGTAAGGAAGATATCCTAAGATCATCATCCTACCCCAGCCTTTCGGCACCTACATGTTTAATCATCCTTTATTCACTCACTAGAATAACCGGTTACCATTGTCCACTTAATATCCACTTTAGAGTTTTGAAAACTGGATTTTAGTCATCACTTTTCGGATGAATGACTCATGACGTAAGTTTTTGAAGTAGTTTGAAAGCATTTGAGATTTAAAGGGGTTTAAGATAGAAACTTTGAATTGATTGAAAATTTTGAAAAGGGGATTGGAGTTGGAATATAAGTTATGACCGCACCATTCTAAGTTGCCTATGTTTCTCATTTGGCAAGAATTAGGTCAATCGTAGTTTGGGCAAGAGCCCGATGGAAAATAGGCACATTAGGGCCTTTGAAAAGTTTTGAAGACACTTTGAGGTCTTTGGAAAGATGTGAAGGTACTTTGAGGTCTTTGGAAAAAGAGGACTTGGGAGTTTTGATTTGAAATTGGGTAGTGGAGTGTTTTGAAATAGAACTTTGGATCTTTTGAATGGGGGTTTTTGAAATGTATTTAGACTAACTCAAGGGAGTTTTGGAAATGGTTTGAGATAACTCAAGAGAGTTTTGAAAATGTTTTGAAGTCTTGTTTGGAAACTTAGGAGGTAAGACTTTGGAATGTTAAAAAGTTTTCGAACATGGTTTTTGAATGCGCCTAGGACTTTAGAATTCTAATATGGACAACCTTGGAAGTTGTTCTTGATATATCAAATTCTCTTGGAATCCCAAACCATGAGAAGGATAAGGACACCTTAGGGTTATGAATTCATGAAAGCATCTTTGGAAATATTTTGAAGATGGAGTGTGGGGATATTTGAAAAGGTTATGGAGTTGGTTTTTGAAATCTCAAGAGAGTAGGAGGTTTTTGAAAAATGGGGTGTGAGAATGGTTTGAAATAGCGAGAATCGTTAAAAGAGGTCCATGAGTTGGAACCTTAAAGTACACTAACCTAAATTGGGTTGGCCTGAGGTTAGGGGTGATCTAAGGTTAACTAACTCGGGTTAGGTTAAGCTAGGGTTAAAGTGACCTAGGGTTAATTAACTTAGATTTGGCTAACCTAGGGTTAGACAACTAGGGTCAAGTTAATCTAGGGTTGGATTGAAAGATGGTTTTGAAGGGTGGTTTCATGCACTTTTGGAAAGGGTTTTGGAAAACAACTTATGTTATGCAAAGGACTTTGGTTGACAACCCTTTTGAAGATCATTTCTATGAAAATTTGGTTCTAGCCAAGAGTATGGTTCATATGGTTGATATTTGGAGACCATTCCAAGGAAGGTTTCATTATGACCATGATAACCATTATCTTGACAAGAGCATGGAGTTCAAGAATCAACATGAAGATAACAACCTTTGAAATACCATTTTTAATGCAAGGATGGAGAGAAAGAATTTTCAAAAGCCATTTTTGAGAAGGAGATTTTGAAAACCATTTTTAAAGGAAATCATTCCAACAAGTTAGGGTTCCCATGGCCAATGAGAAGGGAGACCACTCAAGAGAGGGCTCCATGGGGCCATTCCAACCACTAATCTTGAGATAATGGAAACCTTAGAAATCAAGGAGTTTGAAAACCATTTGTGTATAAGAGATGAAAGAAAATGGAACCATTCTAACAATTTAGGACTCCTATGGCCAATGTAAAAGGGAGACCACTCAAGAGAGGGTTCCATGGGGCTATTCCAACCACTAATCTTGAGATAATGGAAACCTTAGAAATCAAGGAGTTTGAAAACCATTTGTGTATAAGAGATGAAAGAAAATGGAACCATTTTAACAATTTAGGACTCCTATGGCCAATGTAAAAGGGAAACCACTTAAGAGAGGGTTCCATGAGGCCATTCCAACCACTAAACTTGAGAGAATAGAAACCTTAGGAATTAGAGAGTTTGAAAATTATTTTTGTGCAAGTTGGAATGCAATGATGTAAAGAGTGTGAGTTGAGGGTTAGTGGGGGATTTTCTAAGGCATGAATTCTACGGTCTTATACTAAACTTCAAGGAGCCAACTCTTGGAACCATTTTGAAAAGAACATAGAGCTTGAAAGTGGCATAAAAATAAAATGATGCAAGCTTAGTAGAACATGGTTATAAACATAGAAATCAAGCTAAGCACACAAACATGATCAACATAGAAAAATGCAAGGGGGTCATGAATACATACAAGGATTTGGGCTACACCACATAATTAAGGGGCTCTTAGGCCATACCATCTTAAAGTGGGCTAGTGAGAGATCCCCTTATAAGGTGACTCCCACTAACTTTCCTCTGGGCATGAACTGAGAGCCCTCTTGGCTTAAACATGCAAGAAAGGGGGGTTGAAAACGGGGGTTAAAATAGAGAATAGCCTAAGTAGGCTAAGAGGGAGAAGAGAAGAGTAGGGGAAGTCAAAAATGTAAAAGAGATACCACATTTTGCCTTCAACACACTTGTAGTCTTCAATAGATGCCTTGACTGGAACTTGAATGACTTTAAGAAGGCTTAAGGGGCTAGAAGGGAGTGTTTAATGGTGTATAAGGCTATGCAGGTGAAGTGCATAGGCTTGAGGGAAGTGGAATCTAGCCTAAGTGTTGGAGGAATAGAATGTGTATAGAAATTCGAGGTTCTAGAGCAGTTTCAGTAGAGCTTCGCATCAATTTCACAGTTGGAATATGCAAAGGGGGGTGCTGGCATTTATAGACAAAGATTTCAAATACATGCGCATGTGTTACATGTGCCGGTACTATTCTAATGGCAGAATGCCACGTGGCACCCATTGTACTGACTAAATCTCGATGGTTGATCAAAATTTAGTCGATCTGATCAAAATCTGGGTGCATGTAGCAGACACTTTGTTACCAGGAGTGTTCATTTAAACTTTACCTCGATAATTGAGCTAACCGGGAAGGTTTCGGAGGAATCGGTTGCACCTGGGGTATTCTCCTGGGTTTTCTCGTGAACTTTCATATTTTCGAAAAGTTGGAATGATGTTTGGAAGCGTGGGAGTCGTCTCGAAAAATGTGTATAAAATGACATCTTTGCAGAGCGTCTGTGATACTCTCCGTGGGGGTTCGAAAGTAGCTGTTTTCATGTTGCATGATCGAGGCTTTCGGGAAGCAATCTCTTCAATCAGACCGTACCGATGGAAAGTACTCTAGAAATACTTTCAAGAATTTCTTGATTTATGCATTTCTTAAGTCGTTTGACAATGCGTTTCAATTAGGAAATTGGAGAGAAAGTCAACCTTGGCGGAGCATTTGCGAGACGTTCTAAGGGTTGCTGAAAGTGGCATTTTTTGAGCCATACGATAGGGGGACTCAGGAAGCGATCTATCTGATCGAGCCGTATCGATGGAAAGATCTATGAACGAACTTTTAGAAATTCCCTAATTTACGTTTTTCTCAAGTCATTTGACGATGCATTATAACCAGGGAATCGGGAGAAACGGGAATTTAGGTAGAGGGTCTGTGAGACGCTTCGGGGAACTTTTGTCGAGTCGTGAGTGTTTAACGTCGTAAGGTCTTCCTTAGGTTAGACAAGGGTGTTGTTGCACCCAGATATTTTTCACTCAAGGAATACACACACAAGCAGGAAAAACACTGTGCTCTCTCGTTAGAACTCACCCTCCTAAAAGAATGAGTGCGACTATGTTTGAATTGAAAATAAATTTGAATAAAGGGCTTTTGGAAAAAGTTTGGAGTCGCCACCTAACTTGATTAAGGTGAGTTAGGTCACCTAAAACTAAGAATAATCCAAAGACTACACTTAGGATTTTTGGAAAAGGTTTTGAAAATGTCACCTCAATAGAGGGTTTTTAAGAAAAACAGGTTGTTTGGCAACATTTGGAAAACATTTAGCCCTTTTTTGAAAATAACTCCGTTTTGGTCTATGAAAACAGTGATTCTAGGTTCGGAGGTTGGTTACGTGTAAAGAAGACGTACTAAGCCATCACCCTACCCCGACCTTGTGGTACCTACATGTCAATCTACCCTAGATTCACCTATGAGAGTCTTCAAGTAACTAATGTTCAATCCTATCCACTTTGAAAAACAATGTTTGAAAAGAAAACTAACATAATGCATGATTTGCAAGTGCAAGAAAAAAAAAACTTCATTTGGAAATATATTTGAAAAGAATTTGATTTGATTTGAAAAGAAAGAGATAGAAGTTTGAATTTGGAGAAAAGGTTTTGGAAATTGAAATTGAAATTGAAAATAGAAATAGATCATGGAATTGGAAACTTGAAGAAAATTGTAGGATTGGAGATTGGAAAGAAGTTGTAGAAATAGAAATTTAAAAAATGTTATGGAATTAAAAACTTGAAAAATGTGGTCACCGTACCCATGGGGGTTGCCTACATATCCTTTTAGAGGAATCAGGTTAGTCGTAGTTCGGACAAGAGTCCAATTGAAAATAGAAGAGTTTATTTGGAAAAGAGTTGAAATTGAAATTTGGATTGGAATTGGAAGAGTAAGGAAATTTGGACTTTGATTGGAATATTTGAAAAGATTGGTTTTGCAAGACTTGGTTTTAGAAAACCTAAACTTAGGAACTCAGAAAAGAAAGATTAGATTTGACTTGGAAAGATTTTAGAAAAGAATTGACTTGAATATTGGACTTGGAAGATTAGGAAACTTGGAATTAGGAAAGATTCGAATTAGGAAAGTTTCAATTTAGGAAAGATTCGAATTAGGAAAGTTTCAATTTAGGAAAGATTCGAATTAGGAAAGTTTCAATTTAGGAAAGTTTCGATTTGGAAAGTTCCGCTTTAGGAAAGTTTTGGAATTAGGAAAGTTTAAACTTAGGAAAGTTTTGAATTGAGAAAGTTTTATTTTAGGAAAGGTTTTGAAAATAGGAAAGTGTTGAATTTAGAAATGTTTTGAATTAGGAAAAGTTTAGTTTAAGAAAGGTTTAGAATTTGAAAAGTTTCAACTTAAGAAAGTTTTGATTTTTTGGAAAAATAGGAAAATACTTAGAAAATTAGAAAAATTGAAAAACTCAGGAAATTGATGGAATTTTTAGAGTTTTGAAATTTTGAAAAATGTAGGAATACTTTTAGAAAACATTTGAAATGATTTGAGGAATTTTAGGTCAACTTGGAAAACCATTGATTTATTGGAAAAGTAAAACATATGTTTGAAATTTTCAAAAAAAATTGAAAAGTGTGCGCAGGTGCTGATATTATGTAATTGTAACATTTGAAAAGTGCACATTTTGTGTTTTGTGTTGATGTTATGGGTGTTGTAAGGGCCATTTTTAAACGGGATTCTGTCGAAATTTTTAGAATTTAGAGGAAGAATTTGGAAAGGTTTAGTAATAAAATCTTTTTGAAGGAAAAAGACAGAAAACCTTTGAGATTTGACTTGAAGTTAGAAAATCGAAGGGTGTATGTAGGGAATTTGCTTTATCATTTGAAATCTTTTATTCATTCTGTTTGTGTTAGTTGTTATTTTATTTTACTTTATTATGTTATTATCTATCTGCGTATATGGTACATTCACACCTCTTACCTTACCTTACCTTTTTAGGATGGCAGATGCAGGTGATGATGGCTCTGAAAGGAGACGCCGCTTAGGGAAGGTGGCTCAGACAGATTTCACCAGTGGCTCCAATCAGTCTAGGAGTAGTTGACGGTCTACTGGGCAGGCAACATCTAGTCAGAGTGGTCGGGGGAGTATACCACATGTCAACCCCTTTCCTCCAGTTGAGAAAGCCTTTGCAAAGGAGATCGGTGGAGAGGAGGAGGTACTGGGTCTAGGCGACCAGGTCACCGGTTACGGGAGAGCTTCCTCTAGACACAAGCAGACGAATGCTGACTTGGGAGGCTTACAGGTACCGGATGTTCCACCACTCGAGGATCTTGCTTATCACCCCAGTGTATATTCCAAACAGCATCTGCCCCCTCCGCGGGTACACACAGCTTTAAGAGGTGTTCTCGGTAGACAGACCGAGCAAAAAAGCCCGACCTGATGTTTTGGACATAGTATTCACCGAGGACGAGGCGTCATAGCTGAGTCACCTGCATGATGATGCTCTGGTGGTCAGCGCTATCATTGCTAACTTCAAAACCTGACGAATCCTCATTGATAGTGGTAGCTCGGTTGACATCCTCTTCTAGAGGGCCTTCAAGCAATTGCAGCTACAGAGAGAAGCACTGAAACCCATGACATCCCCCCTTGTGGGGTTCACTGGCGACAGGGTTACCCCCATAAGGTCCATCGAGTTGCCCGTCACCCTAGGGGACGACCCCCGATAATCCACAAAGTTGGTCAACTTCCTAGTCGTGGACTGCCCCTCGGCCTACAACGTGATTATAGGGCGCATGACCCTAAATCAGTTCAAGGCAGTCACGTCCACATATCACCTGAGACTGAAGTTTCCTACAAAGCATGGGGTGGTAACTGTGAGGGGCGATCAGGTGATAACAAGAGAATGCTACTTGGCATCCCTCAAGAGGGATGCTGGCAAGGAGGCCCTCATGATCGAAGAGCTAGAAGTTCGAGACAAGGGAGAGCTTAGGCAAGGAGAACCCGTGGAAGAGCTAGAATAAGTCCCCGTCCATCATACAGCCCAGCTAAATAGCACACAGTCACCCAGGGTTGTCATGATCGGTACTGGCGCTCCTGAGCAGCTCAAGCAGGAGCTGTGTGGATTCCTGAAGGATAACGTTGATATCTTTGCCTAGACCCATGAAGACATGCCAGGTATAGACCCCAAGATTGCTGCTCACTACCTCAACATTTCACCAGAGGCCAGACCCATCAAGAAGAAAAGAAAGAGTTTTGCCCCCGAGCGTAATGAGGTCGTCGCTAAAGAAGTGGACAAGCTTGCCCAAGCCAAGTTTATCAAAGAAGCGCAGTACCCGACCTAGCTCCTGAACATTGTAATGGTGAAGAAGTAGGATGAGAAATGGCAGATGTGCATAGATTTCACTGATCTCAACAAGGCCTGCCCCAAAGACAGCTTCCCCTTGTCTACCATTGACCTTCTGGTCGATTCCACTATCAGGTATAAGATGCTCTCTTTCATGGACGCTTTCTCGGGGTACAACCAAATCAAAATGGCAAAATGCGATCAGGAACACACCGCTTTCATCACCGATAGAGGATTATATTGCTACAAAGTGATGCCTTTCGGCCGAAAAAATGCCGGGGCAACTTACCAGAGGCTGGTCAACAAAATGTTCATATCCCAGATAGGATGAAATGTGGAAGTGTATATGAACGACATGCTAGTAAAGAGCAAGCAAGCTGCTGACCATTTAAAGGATTTGAAAGAAACCTTCCACACCCTCAGACACTACAACATGAAGTTAAACCCGGCCAAATGTGCATTTGGGTTGGCCTCGGGGAAGTTCCTAGGTTTTATAGTATCAGAGAGGGGCATAGAGGCAAACCCAGAGAAGGTCAGGGCCATACTAGACATCCAGGCCTCGAAGACGATCAAGGATGTTTAGAGACTAGCAGGAAGAGTGGCAGCCCTGAACAAGTTCATCTTCAAATCAACCGACAAGTGCCTACCCTTCTTCCGGACGTTAAGGAAAGTATTCCAATGGACGGGCGAGTATGAAGAAGCCTTCTAACAGCTAAAACAGTACTTGGGCTTTGTTCCCCTGCTAAGCCGAACGGTCACAGGAGAGGAGCTCTACCTCTACTTGGCCGTTTCGGCAATGGCAGTGAGCTCAGCCCTCGTGTAAGAGTCCAAAAGCCGGTGTACTACATGAGCAAAGCACTCAAAGGAGTTAAGGAAAGATACCTGAAGATGAAGTTGCTAGCCTTCGCTCTGGTGAACTCAGTGCGGAGGCTTCGACCGTACTTCCAAGCTCACACGATCGTGGTCTTGACAGATCAGCCCATCAAGAAAGTCCTGCACAAACCTGAAACCTCTGGTCAACTCATGAAGTGGTTAGTAGAGCTCAGCCAGTTTGACATTTAGTACAGGCTAAGGATAGCTGTTAAAGAACAGGCAGCAACAGATTTCATTGTAGAGTTTACCACCCACCCTGACACCCCACTCGACATGGAGAATGTCGAGAACAACTGGGTATTGAACGTTGATAGATCCTCCATCGACCCATCAAGCGGGGCAAGCATGGTTCTGGTCACCCCGGATGGCCAAAAAGTGGAGTACGCTCTCATATTCAAATTGCCTACCACCAACAACGAGGTGGAATATGAAGCACTCGTCGCCGGGCTTCGAATTGCTCGGCCAATAGGGGCAAAGCAGAAAACTGTCAGGGGAGATTCGCAGCTACTGATGGAGCAGGTCCAGGGGGAATATAAAGCTAGAGGGGAGAAAACGAAGGAATACTACTAGATGACCAGAGACTTGGTCAGAAAATTCTCCAAAGTAGTACTACAAAGGGTCCCCCGGTTGGAGAACAAAGAAACAGATAAGTTGGCAAGAATAGCGTCCTCAAAACAGCCCGATCTCGAAGTACCCTTGGAAACTCTCGATTTGCCAAGCATTCAAACCCCGAAAGTCAATGTGTTGGAAACAAATGACTTATGGGCTAAACCAATCAAGGATTACCTAGAACACAACACCCTCCCAGAAGACAAGCTGGAGGCGAGGAGGATCAAATTCAGGGCCAGCCGGTATGTGATGTTCGACAGCGTCCTCTACAAACGAGGACACACCACCCCCCTCCTCAGATGTGCCACCGAAGAAGAGGCCACCTACATCATGAGAGAAGTCCACGAAAGCATTTGTGGAAACCATTCCAGAGGACGATCCTTGGTTAACAAGATCCTCAGGACAACATACTATTGGCCAACCATAAGTAAGGACTCCTAGGAGTTTGTAAAAAGGTGTAACAAGTGTCAACGGTTTACCAATATTCCAAGACAACCCGCACAGGAACTGACTCTCATCCAAAGCCCGCGGCCCTTCGCCTAGTGGGGGATCAGTGTCGTGGGCCCGTTGCCCCTGGGCAGGGGGCAGAACAAGTTCGTTGTGATAGCCATCGACTACTTCACCAAGTGGGTCGAAGCAGAGGCCCTCACCACCATCATAGAGCAGAAAATGACCAACTTTCTTTGGAAGAACATCGTGTGCTGCTTCGGAATACCCATGGTGGTCATCACTAACAACAGTAAGCAATTCGAAGGGAAGCAGTTCAGTGGGTTTTTCTTGAACCTGCACATCAGCCACCATTTCTCCTTGCCAGAACATCCCCAAGTAAACGAACAAGTGGAAGTCACCAACAAATCCCTTCTCAAGATCATCAAGACCAAGCTCGAGAAAGGGAAAAGGTTATGGGCAGAGGAGCTCCCTAATGTCCTTTGGGCCTACCGAACCACTAAGCGAGTCTCCACCGGCCAAACCCCTTTTTCCCTCACCTTTGGGCCGAGGCAGTCATACCGGTGGAAATTGGCCTCCCCAGCCCCAAGACTCAAAACTACAATTAAGAGACAAACGACAAGCCATTGGCAGTCGACATGGACCTACTGGAGGAGAAAAGGCTCCAAGCAGCAATCAGAGTGGCCTCATATCAGTAACAGATGCGCCAATACCATAATAGGCGAGTGCGTTTAAGGGATTTCAAGACGGGAGACTTGGTATTGAAGAAGGTTAACCAATCTACTAGAGTTGCGCAGGATGGGAAACTTGGCCCGAATTAGGAAGGACCTTACGAGGTGACGGGTTTCACCAAAAATGGGACCTGCAGACTAAAGGGCCCCAACGGTAAAGAACTACCCCACCCTTGGCATGCTGAACACCTGAGGAAGTACTGTGTGTGAGTGACTTCCTTTCATTTGAATACACAATTGTGGAGTGGAAGCTTTTGTCTTTTAAGGTCATAGAAAGACTTGCCTAAATTTATCACAACTTATATCTACAATTGCAGCTTGATTCATGACTTTTCGAGTTTCCACATAATTCTTTTTACTTGCAAACTGCCTAACATCTCCCTTGTAAGGTTCCCGACCAAAATAGTGACAAAAATCCTGCTAAAGCGACAAAGTCATGCTCAGGCATGGCCGAACAAGCACAAAGCGACAAAGTCCTACTTAGGCTTGGCTGAGCAGGCAAAGGCTTTATGCCCACTTTAAATTAAAGCGACAAAGTCCTACTTAGGCATGGCCGAACAGGCACAAAGCGACAAAGCCCTGCTCAGGCTTGGCTGAGTAGGCAAAGGCTTTATGCCCACTTTAAATTAAAGCGACAAAGTCTTGCTTAGGCATGGCTGAGCAGGCAAAGGCTTTACACCCACTTCAAATTAAAGCGACAAAGTCCTACTCAGGCATGGCCGAGCAAGCAGATTACAAATTAAAGCAACAAAGTCCTGCTCAGGCATGGTCGAATAGGCACAAAGTCCTACTCAGGCATGGCCGAGCAAGCAGATTACAAATTAAAGCAACAAAGTCCTGCTCAGGCTTGGCTGAGTAGGCAAGGGCTTTATGCCCACTTCAAATTAAAGCGACAAAGTCCTGCTTAGGCATGGCCGAGCAGGCAAACTACAAATTAAAGAGACAAAGTCCTGCTCAGGCATGGCTGACTAGGCACAAAGCGACAAAGTCCTGCTCAGGTTTGGCTGAGCAGGCAAAGGCTTTGTGCCGATTTCAATTTAAAGCGACAGAGTCCTACTCAGGCTTGGCTGAGCAAGCACAGGCTTTATGCCCACTTCAATTTAAAGCGACAAAAGTCCTGCTCAAGCTAGGCTGAGCAGGCATAAAGTGACAAAAGTCCTGCTCAGGCTTGGCTGAGCAGGCAAAGGTTTTATTCCCAATACAAGCCAATATGCCAAAAGTCCTGCTCAGGCTTAGGTTAAGCAGGCAGACTTTTACAAGCCAATGCGCCAAAAGTTTTGCTCAGGCCTAGGCCAAGCAGGCATACTCTTACAAGCCAAAGCGCTAAAAAGCCCTGATCAGGCTATGACCAAGCAGGCATACTCTTACAAGCCAAAGCGCCAAAAAGCCCTGCTCAGTCCATGACCGAGCAGGCATATTCTTACAAGCCAAAGCGCTAAAAAGCCCTGCTCAGGCCATGACCGAGCATGCATACTTTTACAAGCCAAAGCACCGAAAAGCCCTACTTGGGCCATAAACGAGTAGGCATACTTTAACAAGCCAATGCACCAAAAGCCCTGCTCATGCCATGACTTAGCAGGCATACTTCTACAAGCTAATGTGCCAAAAGTCTTGCTCAGGCCTATGCTGAGCAGGCAGACTTCTACAAGCCCTGCTCAGGCTTAGGCCGAGCAGGCAGACATTTACGAGCCCTACTCAGGCCATGGCCGAGTAGGCAGACTTTTGCAAGCCAAAGTGCCAAGAGACATTTTTGCTAACTACCTAAACCTACCTAATCTCAACATAGCCTAATGTTTTGGTTGGTTTATTTTGGCAAGGGATTCCGTTTAGGGTTTTCGCGGCAAAAAGCGTGTGTGTTCTTAGTTGAATGATTTGTTCTCTTTTCTATCTTGGATTGTACAATATTGCTCATAGCCATTATACCTTAACCTAATATTGTAGTGATTAGTCTCTATGACAAAATATAGACAAAGCTAGGTTTTTCAATTGGTATCAGAGCGGGACACTCAAAAATATTTTGATTTTTGAACTAGTGAGATCATGATAGCCTAGATCAATGGATTTGTCTAAGGAAGGTAGTTCTACTGTTAGACCTCAATTGCTTGATGGAATAAACTACCCCTACTGGAAAGCAAAGATGAGAGTTTTTCTTAAGTCAATCGATGAACGTGTTTGGCTTACTGTTGTTAATGGCTGGACTCCACCCACAATTACAACTGATACAACAACAATTTTAAAATCTACCATGCTATGGGAAAAAATTGATTTTGATACTTGTGGGTAGAGCAGTAAAGCAATGAATTCCATCTATAACGGTGTCCCAACTGAAGAGTTTCAACGAATCTTAAACTGTGAAATCGCTAAAGAGACATGAGATATTTTACAGAATTCTCATGAGGGTACAACAATTGTAAAAATTGCCAAACTTTAGCTATTGACTACTGCCTTTGAAACATTGAGAATGGAAGACAATGAAAGTTTTGATCAATTTTATTTGAAACTTAGTAATATCGTCAACTCAAGTTTCAATCTTGGTGAACAAATCTCTCCATCTAAAATTTTTCAAAAAATCCGATGGGTCTAATGATACTATGAGGTCTCTCAAGGAAGATGAAGGAGAATATGATGATGAAGATAAGAGTGAGCTCCAATTGGCCTATGATCAACTTTATCAACAATACTATAAATTGAAAAAAGTCAATGTCAAATTGGGAACAAAGTTAAAAAAAGGTATTTGATGAAGTTGAAGTTCTGAAAAGGGAGAACATTAGTGCTCAAGCTGAAGTTAGCCAATTAAACACTCACAGATTAACCTTCTTTGATAAAGTTAAGTTTCTTGAGAAAGATGCACTTGACAGAGAGGAGTTCAAAAAGGCACTTGAAGAAAAAGTGAAAAAGCTTGAAACTGAACTTACTAATGCTCATTTGTCTTTTAAGAAGTTTAATGCAGGTTCACAAAAGATTGATGAAATTTAGAATGCACAAAGGATATCTTGTGACATGACTAGAATTGTATACACAAAGAAGATAACTGCATCGTCCCAACTGGCATGTAAGCCTAATTCTACGAAGGCTCAAGGTAAGTCTTCTATACCAAGTGAGGCTAAGCATGCTAAGGTTGTTCTCTCATGCCACCATTATGGAACTAAAGGGCACATTAGGCCTTATTGTCCTAATTTAAAGGCCAAGGTTGTGACTTCCAAAGAGAACACCACCACATATGCACGTGTTGTGCCTAATGTTGAGACTAAGCCTACTTGGTTTGTTCCCACTTGTCATTATTGTGGTGTTAAGGGTCATATCCGGCCTTATTGCCCTAGTTGGAAGACTAAACATATGCCTTATAAGTTCATTACTTCTCATGTGAAGCTCAAACATCCAAAGGTTGCCCAATCTTCAAAGTTTAACCCTATTTGTTATCATTGTAGCATGTTTGGTCACATTAGACTTTATTGTCACAAACTGAATAAGGTTCCTAGTTCTCATGCTCACTATCAACCTATGAGTCACTATAAGAGGTTGAAAAGTCAGACTAAAGTCCTTACAAATCATGTGAATAGACTTGCATCAAAGCCAATGCAAGTTCCTAAAAATCATGGTAAAATGAGGAACCACAATGCTAAGGCAAGACCTAGGACTCCACCCAAACCTTAAGAGTTCATTGATAAATCTAAGATGAATGTCATTTGGGTGAGAAAATCTAATTTGGACTCTTTGAGAACCCTTAAGAAATTTGTAGGGGTAAGCTTTATGGAGTAACGGCTATTTGTGACATAATCTAGCTTATTTTGTTTTCCTAGAATTATGATCATGTTTGTATGCCTAATTTTTTTCGTTTTCTTTGATTTATTGGAAAACATAAAAAAAATGTTTGAGAAAAACCAAAAAGATTTTGTTATTGTCTGTCTTGGTTTAGTTGTGCTAGTCATTGACTTAAAACATTTCTTATATGTTGATTGATGTAATAACATGTTTAAGGTTGAATCTTGTGTGCTTCATTGATTGTATTCTAATGAGTTAATAGTTTTGGTGATCATTATCATACTCTTGATTCATGTTTAAAAGGTGCATCCCTCATGAGATCTCTTAGAATATGAAATCCGCCTTTTATGATCCTCCCATATCACACATCATGGTTGAAACCTCTTGAAGCTTCTATTGGCTAGATTGATCATGTACAAGTGATTCCTTCTCTTATTGGCACTATATCCTTGATGGAAAGGGCTACTAGTGAGTGTGAGTGCAGCTACCATTGCTATGTGGCAAGAGGAGAAGGCTACTAGCTCATGTGTGTGAAAGGCATCATCTCTTTGTGTTTCATATTACCATACTTGGAGAGATAGAGTTGGAAATTCATTGAATGTCTTGATAGGGAGTGCCCAAAAATTGAGAATGAGATGTCATGAAAATTGAGAATGGGATGAAATGGGTTTCACTTCTATATCTTGATCTTCGTGATGTGGTTCTCCATGATGGGCTATTTTTGATCTTGTCTAGGGTCTATATTCTCATTGATCTTATTGGAGTACTTGCATTCATCCTATATTGTCATGGATATATTTTTTATCACCTCATGACCAATTATTCTCACCTTTTTATGATCTTTGAGCATGTTTGATGTTGATTTTTTTCATGCTATGGTCATCATGAGTCTCATGGGTTATATTTTGTATTATGATAATAAGCATATTGGGTTTAAGACATCGTTTCTATAAAAATACCATAATTTTGTTTTGTTTTAGGCTAATTCAGTTTTGACTGATTGTTTTGCATGAATGATATTCTTCTTTTTAGTTTATCTCTCTTTAGTCCTTTATTGCATGATTGTTTGATAATACTTTCTCATGTTAAGACAACAAGGGGGAGAGAAAATCTATGTGCTTACATGTTATTCAGAAAGAGAATACATTAAGGGAGAGACATCATCTTTCTATCTCTTTCTTTGTATACTTCCTTTGGCATGATTTTTAGCTCTTTGGCATGGTGTGTCCCCCATGCTTAGTTTGTCAATTTGTTCCTAAAAGGGAGAGACCTTATTTATGTTATATCTCTTGCTGCTATATATCTCTTGCACTTGATTGGTTGTTGGCTTGCTAGTGTTTAATGTGCAGCGATGATACTTACTGCAATGTAGCAGTAGTAGCAAGCAACACTCCATATACTTGTGATTGGGGTTTGATTGTAATTTTATTTCTTCCCCTGTATTGTGTCTTGTAGCATAGAGTTTTTTTATCACAAAATTGCCAAAAGAGGAGATTGTAAAGTTATGTAATTGGCTAAATTTTGTGACAAGTTATGTTCAATGTAATTTGGGAACTTGGGCTATCAATCATAAGCATTCGAAATGGATTTGAAGCTTATTCATGCAAGCTCGTGCTAAGAGAGACTTGTATGATATATCTTGGCAGATAAAGGGAACTTCGACAGACGTCGATAGACTTCGAGCGATCTTGAGGGCAAAAACTGTATGTTGGATATAGAACAAAAACTCGCCAGTTCCTCGAGGGATGTTGCAAGATGTCGAGGGCAAAAACTATGAGCACGCAAAATAGGCATGACTTTGCGGGATCCTCGCAGGATGTCGCCAAAGGTCAATGGAAAAAAACGGTGAGCATGCAGAATTTAGGATTGAGCTCGCGAGATCCCTACGGGATCGAGCCGCACAAAATTTAGATTATCGAGATTTGCATCGCTAGGATTTTTGCTCCTATTTAAGGACCAACATACTTTCCCAAACCTAGATCTGAGCCGCCACAATTTTCCACCATCTAGAAAGCTCAGAAACGTGTCTTAGCAACAATCTTTTTCAACTCAATTGAAGAGGTCAAAAATCTTAAAGGAGTTGAAAGTGGGAAATCCGTTCCAAGGGGATCTGAATGGTAGTCAAGCAAGGTGATGGTGAATCGTGGATATGAGCAACATCCAGACAATCATTAGATCAAGGAGTTGATAAGTTTTGATTATAAAGATTCTTGTAACCATCTAAACTACAAGTTATAGTGTATGATCTTTGTCTAGTAAAGGTGACACGTGGTTTTTCTCCCATTCAGGGTTTCCATGACAAAAAGCGTGTGTGTTCTTAGTTGAATGGTTTGTTCTCTCTTCTATCTTGGATTGTACAATATTACTCATAGCCATTACACCTTGACCTAATATTGTAGTGATTAGTCTCTTAGACAAAACATAGACAAAGGCTAGATTTTTTAGATTGTTCACAATCCATATTTTTTACAAAAAGCCTTCGAAGCTACTTACTTGATGGTAGTTGTATTGCTCCCATTGCGTAAGCCACTTTTTCCAGAGATCATAATCCACTTGCATTTACCATTTTTCATTGTTTCAATCTCATATATGTAAAAGGCCATTCATTCAACTTATATACAGTTAACACAAACAATTAAGAATAAGTTTTCTGTTTGCGGAGCAAGCCAACCATGTCTAGTAATGTACTTCTCAAGTTTCATGGACACCAGCTAATGTTGTTATTTTGGATCTTTGATGGTCATCTTGCAGTACTAGCTTAAACCATTCAACCTTGTAGAGTTCTTTGAAATATACTACAAAACAATAACCTCTTTTGTTCATAAACCTAAAGTTTTCCAGTAATTATATGGCAGTGGCGCATGCAGACTTGCTACTAGTTTTCAAAAAGGAAAATGTTATTCTTCCAACAATTTTGTAAAGAATCTTGCACCAAAATTATGTATCAATATAGAATTCCTTTAGTATTATTCTGTAGAGTCTTATCTGTAAACTCCATCAAAATGATGTGGCAGTAATTTTTTTTAAATTAAGAGCGAAAATGTTGAGTGTTTTTTATTTGAAATGAAAGCACCACAATCAATCCTATCATTCTGTGCAAAAATTTTGTTTATATAGCACAATCCAATAGCTTTATAAGAAATGTCCATCATAATAAATAAAACAAAAATAAACAAAGGAGATTTGAGATCAGGGGATTTGAGATCTTTCAAGGGCTACGACCATCATACTGTGAATATATGCATACTCACCAATTCAGAAATCTAGAGCTAAGACCGAGTTAGGGTGGTAACAAAATACTGTGGCACTAGTTTTGTAGATCTTTTTTCCGTTTTTAGAAGCACCATGTTAGTTGTAGAAGTTCCTTTCAACCCTTCAAAAGGTAGCAATCAGAAAAAAACTCCAAGTAAGTTTACAAGAAGTAAAAAACATAGAACTAATTTCAATTATAGATCTTATGTTTCAGGTATTTCAAACACTCACAAATTTAGAACTGTTTGGACCTCGAAAACTATAGGGCTTCAGAGTGGATACAAAATAAGGATAACTCTGTTTGGAAGAAGAAACTTCTGCTTTGGGATGAGCTTTAAGTGAATTCTTAAAATTCTCCTCTGGCCCTACAATAATACACAGTAATCAAACACACAACCACATGAGTGCAAAAATTGCTTGTAGGAAAAAGGAGACAACAAGACATTTCTTTGCAACAATTTGATTGCCTAATTTTCTTAGATATCAAAAATAGACGAAATTTTGTATCATCAAGGAATTTGCAATTCAAATGATATTCCTGAAATTAATGGTGATTTTGGTTCAAACTCTGAACCCGAGGTTTGAACCCTTCATAGATATATATATATATAGTAGATGGTAGTAAAGTAACTTACGACTTAAGTCCTGCATAGAGTCTGACTCTGAACTTTCTTGCTCGTCCCTTGAATTAGCTTCTTTACTTGCATTCAAAGTTTGATAGTCTCTCTCACAGGAACTTGGGCCAAAAACCCTGATATCAAACACGATGTCTCCTTCATATCTGAAAACCAAAAAATCACCCACGTGTAAATCATGGTGGTTTGCAATATTTGTCCAACCATCTTCAAAAACTCTGACCATCGATCTTCACTTTCCACTTCCTGCGACTGGTTCTCAGTGCAACATCATCACAGTTCTTCAAGTTTAAGTACTTGTATTAGGAAATCAGAGCATCATATGTTCAGCAATCAATCTTCAAGTTAAAAATCTGCAGATTGCTAGAAATCTGCAGTAGTTACAACTGAAAATATAGTGTTTACAGCTAATGATATCATTTGTTTGTCATAATTACTATTGAAATTCAACAGCATTCTATTATATATTTGTCCATTGAAACCAATACAAAAACAATTTTTGACTACCATTTCCCTCTTAACATGGTATCAGATCAAGGTTAACCTGCAGTTTATAGTATCCTTCCTTTATTTCTTACTGCTGCTATGGCGAATGTTCCAATACAAACCACTGATGATTCTCCAGTCAATTCTACCTCTTTAGATCCATCTAGCATGGATCCTTATGTGTCCTCACCATATTTACAACTGAAAATATAGTATTTACAGCTAATGATATCATTTGTTTGTTATAATTACTGTTGAAATTCAACAGCATTCTATTATATATTTGTCCATTGAAACCAATACAAAAATAGTTTTTGACTGCCATTTCCCTCTTAACATGGTATCAGATCAAGGTTAACCTGCAGTTTATAGTATCCTTCATTTATTTCTTACTGCTGCTATGGCGAATGTTCCAATACAAACCACTGATGATTCTCCAGTCAATTCTACCTCTTTAGATCCATCTAGCATGGATCCTTTTGTGTCCTCACCATATTTTCTCCACCGTTTTGATAGTCCAGGTACAATTCTTGTCTCCAAATCTCTTACAGGAGATAATTATGGCACATGGTTTCAAGCTATGCGTATGGCACTCAATGTAAAAAATAAGCTTGCCTTCATTGATGGCTCTCTTCCATCTCCACCCACTTCATCACCCCTTTTTCCCAAATGGGATCGAGCTAATGACAAGATTCGATCATGGATTCTTAATTCTCTCTCACCTAAAATAGTAGATGGTGTAATTTACACTATCTCAGCCTATGAGATCTAGATTGATTTACGGGAACGCTTTTCGCAAAGCAATGCTCCACGCATCTTTGATTTAACTCGATCTATAGCCACTCTCCAATAAGAAGGGTTATCCGTTGTTGCTTATTTCAATCATCTTAACACTTTCTGAGATGAGTTAGCTTCATTTTCTGCCTTTCCACATGTTCTTGTGGTGATTCTAAAGCTATTCTGGAATTTACACAGCAACAACGCCTCATGCAATTTTTGATGGGATTGAATGAGTCTTATTCTGCTCTCTGAAGTCATATTCTTCTTATGGATCCACTTCACTCTGTTTCTCGGGCTTATAGTCTTCTTCTTCAAGAAGAAAAACAACGGGCAATCCATGTTGCGCCTAAACCAACCATAGATACTTCAATTATGGTTGTTTCTCTAGGCAAAATTTTTGACAGAAGACAATTCAACAACAAACCAAATTGCTCTCATTGTGGGAAGGACAATCACACGGTGGATCATTGCTACAAAATCATCGGTTATCCTCCAAAACGGACTGGAAATAGCTTTGTCTAGTCTTATGACAAGCATCGACCACTATTTCAACGACGACAGCCACATCATCCAACGCAACAGTTCACACAATCTTCATTATTGCAAGTGCATAATGCCCAACAACCACACCATGGTGTTGGATTGTTGCCCACTCTTGATACAACCAACACTGAAGGCAGCACCATCTCCATTCCTCAATTCATGGCAGAAGAGTACCATAAAATTATTTCTCCCATATCTCTAGGTAGCTCACAACTAGTTAATCTCTCTGGTAATTCCTTTGCATCCTTCTCTTCATTTTCTAATTCTTGGATAATAGATAGTGGAGCCACAGATCACATGGTCTCTACTCTTGATCTTTTACAGCATACTACTACTCCTGTGCAAAAGCCAATTTGCTTGCCAAATGATCAACTTGCTCCCATTTCTCATATTGGCTCTACAACTCTTTCTCCTGACATTCATCTTGATAACGTGCTTTGTCTTCCTTCTTTTAAGCACAATCTATAATTTGTTAGCTAGTTAACGAAGAACTTGAATTGCAGCATCACCTTTTATCCTGATTCGTGCATCTTGCAGGGCTTATCGACAAAGAAGAAGATTTTCTTGGGTAAGGAATTGGAAGGACTTTATCTACTTGAACCTTGTTGTTGTCTATTTGTTATTAGACCCACTAAACCACCCCACTTTGACCTATGGCATTAGTGTCTCGGACACCGATCTTCGGCTCGTTTACTTCGTTTATCTCAAAACAATTCTTTTATATCCATTTCAAATGAATGTGCTTGTGATATTTGTCCCATTGCAAAACAAGCTCGAGTTCCTTTTTCTTTAAATCAAATTTCTAGTAATAAACCTTTTCAATTGATCTATTATGACATTTGGGGCAGTTATACAACTCCTTCCCATTCAGGTGCACATTTTTTCCTCACAATTGTTGATGACTTTACAAGAGCTACTTGGGTGTTCTTAGTGCAAGTTAAATAAGAAGCCAAACATTTTCTACTATTGTTCATTGCTCTTGTAAAAACCAAATTTCAAGGACAAATCTGCAAAATTCATATTGATAATGGTCGTGAATTTTTCCATACTGATGTTCAAAAGTTTCTCCATGGTGAAGGCATTATACATGAGTCTAGTTGTGTCCACACCCCCCAACAAAATGGTGTAGTTGAACGGAAGCATCTCCATCTTCTTAATGTTGCTTGTGCTTTACATTTTCAAGCCAATCTTCCTCTTTCATTTTGGGGGGAATGTGTTCTAACTGTCGCACATCGCATTAATAGAATACCTACACCATTGTTGAAAAATCGATCTCCTTATGAAGTTCTATTTCATAAAAAACCCAGTTATGATCAACTCCAAGTATTTGGTTGCTTGTGCTATGTTTCCAGTACTAATATCCAACGTAAGTTTGATCAACGAGCCGAACCTGGCATTTTTGTTGGCTATCCATATGCTTAGAAAGGGTATCGAATTTTTGATCTAACTAGTCATCGAATTTATACGAGTCGTGATGTTAAATTTTATGAGCACATCTTTCCTTATCGAGAGGCATTGCCAACATCCAATCCATCCAGTGTTTTGCCTCTCCCATTGCCAGATACACCCACTGTCCATGGTCACAAATTCTTTATGATCCTTTAACATTTGGCACTAATACATCAAACCCTATACCATATACTACCCCTTCCAATTCATCATCCCTCCAAAACGGCAATGTTCAATGTGCACCGCCTCCATATTCTTCCACCGCACCAACTCTACGCTGCACCACATGCATTATTAAACCTCTATCTCATCTATCTGATTATTATTGTTCTGTAATCACTAATCATTCCAACTTCCCAAGTAAGTCATCTTCTTTGCAGGGCGGTTCTACAAGTACTCCATATCCTATGTCAACTTACTTGTCTTATGATCAATTGTCTGCTTCCCATCATGCTTTTCTTGTTACTCTAACTTCCATTCTAGAGCCCAACAACTTCAAAGAAGTTGTTAAGTTACCTCAATGGAGAGAAGCGATGACCTCTAACCAAATTGCTGTCCAATAAACATCCTATTGGTTGCAAGTGGTTTATGAGGTTAAATATAGATCAGATGGCACTGTTGAACAGTATAAAGCACGCCTTGTGGCAAAGGGTTACACCCAACAAGAAGGGGTTGATTATCATGAGACTTTTTCTCCTGTTGCTAAATTAGTCACTGTGCGATGTCTCTTAGCAATTACTGCCATTCAAGGATGGCTTTTGCATCAACTAGATGTCAACAATGCTATTCTTCATGGTGATTTAGATGAAGAAGTGTACATGAAAATTCCACCAAGATTTCAAAAACAAGGGAAGCAAACTGTATGTAAGCTCAATAAATCCTTATATGGCCTCAAGCAAGCTTCTCGTAATTGGTTTGCGAAATTTTCCCAACTGTTATTAGCTGCTAGTTTTTCTCAATCTAAAGTAGACTATTCACTCTTCACTCGAATTTGTGGTTCCTCTTTAGTTTTCATCCTTGTGTATGTGGATGACGTCATTATTACTAGCAATGATTTATCATCCATTCAAGCCTTGAAGATTTATCTTGGAAGAAAATTTCATATTAAAGATCTTAGCCCTCTCAAATACTTCCTAGGCATTGAGGTATCACGTTCCAGTAAGGGCATATCTCTCACACAATGGAAATATACTTTTGAATTACTTGATGATGTTAGACTTCTTGGTGCCTGAGCTGCTGCCTTTCCCATGGAATAACATCTTAAGCTCACCAACATGGATGCTAACCCCTTAGAGGATCTCTCTTTGTATCAGCGCCTTATTGGTTGACTGATCTACCTCGCAATGACAAGACATGATATTGTCTTCTCTATGCACATCTTAAGTCAGTTCATGCATCAACCGAGAAAACCACATCTTGATGCTCCTATGCGATTGCTCCATTATTTAAAGGGTAATCCAAGACAGGGCATTTTCTTTTCTTCTACTAGCAAGCTTCATTTAATCTTTTATTGTGATTCTGATTGGGCTAGCTATCCCATTGTAAACACCCCATTTTTGACCGCTCGACAGTCTATGGTCCGTCCAGACTTGTAGTCAAGTTACTATGGACGTATTCTAATCAAAATCAACTTTTCAAGCCTAATCCCGTCTATCCATCGTTTCGCGGGCCCCGCCAGGCCCAAATAGAGGCAAAATGATCAAAATGCCCCTAGGGGCATTATTCGGTCTAATTCCAACAGGCACGTCTTTACGAAGACGGTAAGTCCCCTTTCCATATTTCAAATCAGGCTCGTCTTTCTGAAGACGGTAAGTCCCCTTTCCAAAACCACATATTTACGAAGATGGTAAGTCCCCTTTTCATATTTCAAATCAGGCACGTCTTTCCAAAGACAGTAAGTCCCATTTCCAATTCCAATTCCAATCCCTCTCTCGAGACAATTGATTCCTCGAGACGGTAATTCTATCCAATCTGGCACGTTTTCTGAAGAAAACCTCTTTGGAACTATAAGTCCCTTTAAACCTGTCGACCGGGATGAGATCCCAAGTCTCTTAAATGGTAGAACGGTCCACATTTGGCGCCTGCTAGCCCGCCAATGCAAAAATGTCTGTTTAGGCATGCTTTTCGAGAAAGTTGATTCTCAAGCGCTAAGTCCCTTTAGCAGCTTCCCAAGATCAGGCAGTCTCGGGAACGATCACGAACCGTCAGGGTAGCGAAAATACTAGCAAACATCGCAACCGTCAAAGTAGCAGAAATACTCGCAAACAGGTCGATATAGGGAATTGCCAACAAACCCCTATATCACGAGACCATCGTCAAAGTGGCAGAAACACTCAAAACCCAGGTCAACACCAGTGCCTGCTAGCCCACTCCGGTGAAAATTGGCCAAACTACCCCTTGGGCCATTTTTCGACACGTTCCTCAAGAGCACTCCTAAGTCCTCAGAACGATAAGTCCACCCTTTCTAGATCATCCCAGAGATGATCCGGCATGATTAGGTGCCCTCTAGTCAATTTCGGGTCAATTCCGAGACTTTTCGTTCAAGATGACCATTTTGCCCCTAGGCATCTGAACGCCCCGGGAACCGCACCGGCCCTGGGTATCAAACCAGTAACTTCCCGAGAATGCCTCCTATAGTATTCTCAACCTTTCTTTACCTTTCCGAATCATTCCGAGTCAGTTCCGGCAAACCCAGTGTAAAATGACCGTTTTGCCTCTAGTGGGCCGGTCACCTTTTTCGGCCACACTGTCTCTGGGTATCAAACCGGCAAGCTTTGGGAACATTCTGAATAATGTTTCCAAATCTCGAATCTTCTTTCGGGACGTTCTGAGTACATTTCGGCAGCTTTCCAGCTCGGTTGACTGTTTTGTCCCTAATGGCCCGGTCAACCCTTCCGACACATCCTATCTTCATTTCTCAAGTTAAATATTTCCGGGACATTGTTCATCTCTCAACTCCTTCTCGGACTTTTCAAAGTCACTCCTAATGAAGCCAGGCTAAACATTGCACGGTAGTCACTAATATAGGCGCCCAAATCTTCCCAAGATACGTTGTTTGCTGACCTTAAAACTTTCCTAATTGGCTAGCGCCACTACAAGACAAGAAATGGCCTAGCGCCACTCCTAGTGGCGCTAAGAGTAAATTTGGCCTAGCGCCACTACAACAGGCGCCAGGTCTATCCCATCTCTATAAATACAGAGCCTCTTCCAGCGTGAAAGAGGTCCGCAAACTCAGTCTGAAAACCCTAATATTTGATATACAGAGCTCGTAGCCTCCCTAAACCTTAGCTTCTCTATGTTTTCCAAACCCTAGCCACCATACACCAAACCCCAGCCTCCTATACACTCATACACACTCCTATACACTTATACTCTAGCCTCCAACCCTCCATTAAAGACTTGGATTGCTGCAACTACAAGCTTTGAAGATCAAAGACAAGCCCTCGAAGACTGAAGTGAAGCGAAGACCAAAGAAAAGCAAGGCACGCAAAGCCAAGCGAAATAAACAAGACATACAGTAGGTTTTCTCTTTAAGTTTCTGCACTTCCCCCCTCTCTCTTCTCCCTCCTAACCCACTTGGGTTTTCTCTATTTTAATCCCCCATCTTCTTCCCCCTTTCTTGGCATGCTTCAAACAAGGGGATTCCCAGTCCATGTGTAGGATTAGACTATTGGAGGGTCACCGTGTCGGGGGCTTTCTTTTAGTCTAACCGGAGACCACGTGGGTTCGGCCCCCTTGATTATGTGGTGAAGCCTTAACCTTGTATGTTCACGACCCCAATTTGCATTGTGCATATCATTATCTTGCATTCTTTCAAAAATCGTTTTTGAACTCATTTTCAAAACTTGCATTAAACTTGTTTTCAAAATTGCATTAAAACCTTCTTTTCTAGAACTTGTTTTCAAAATCACAATCTTAGGGTGATTCTAGCCTTTCCATGGCTAGGGTTGCTTTAGGAAAGTGTTACATTTAAAGTGACCAATATGATCCATATTTTCAAATCCTTGTTGTTTTTAAAACTACTTTCTTAAAGTGGTTATAGCCTTCTTATGGTTAGAATTGCTTTAGGAAAGTGAGACATTTTTATACTTTCTAAAAACTCTCTTTTCAAAAGTCTCTCTTTCTCTTTTCAACATGTTTTCCTAAAACTCTTCTTTCCAAAGCTGTTTTAAAAAAACTCCCTCCAAAAATCTATTTTTCAAAAGCTTTCTTTTCAACTCTTTCCCAAAATGCTCTCTTCAAAATCCTCTTCTAAAATACTCCCTAGGTTTTCTTAGAAAATACTCCCCAAATCTCTTTCCTAAAAACTCTTTCTAACAATCTCCTTCCAAAATCTTGTTTCCAAAACTCTCTCAAAAGTTTTACTTTTCAAAAAACTTTCTTCCTAAAATTCTTTTCAAACACACTTTCTAAAAACTCTTTCTCTAAATCTCCTTCTAAAAATCTTTCTCCCTAAAACTCACTTTCCAAAAATTCCTTTTCTTGGTGCCCAAGTCAAGCCCTAGAACTCACGATTAGGAAACCCTAGTTTTCTTTCCAAAAACATGGTTTTTCGAACTTACCTTAAAACCTAGGTTCCCAAAATCTCTCTTTTCACATCCAAACTATACATATTTCCAAAACCTATTCTCTACATCCAAACTATAGTCTTCCAAATCTAGGGTTTCTAGAACTTCCTCTTCCAAATCCTTCTCAAATCAAATCTTCCATTTAGGAAACTAAATCCAATCTCTTGTTTAGGAAACTGGATCCAATCCTCTGTTTTTATAAACAAAATCAAACATTCTCTTTTAGAAACAAAATCTAATCCCTTGTTATAGGAAATGGGAATCTTAACTCTTCCTAGTCTAAATTTTTTCTAATTCAAATCCTTCCTAATCTTCTACTTTCCTAAATCTTAAGTTTCCAAAACTTGAACATAAAAATCTTTCCTAAATTTTAAAACTCAACTTTCACATCTTTCCTAATTCAACCCTTTCCTAATTCTATCCATTTTCAAATCTTAACTTTCCAAATCTAGGTTTTCAAATCTTTCCTAAACTCAAACCTTTCCTAATCTCAAGATCTTCTAAAACTCTAAACCTTTCTAAATCCTAAACTTTCTAAATTTCAAATCTTTTCAAATTCAAAGTTTTCTAAATTCAAAACTTTCTTAGGTTAAAACTTTCTAAACCCAAATCTTTCTAAAATCCTAACTTTCCTAAACTTAAAATCTTTCCAAATCTAAAACTTTCTAAACTCAAAGCTTTCTTACTTTCAAAACTTCCCTATTACAAAAATATTCCAAATTCAAAACTTTACAATTTCAAAACTTTCTTAAAACGAAAACTTTCCTAAGTCAAAACTTTCCTAAAATGAAACTTTCTTAATTCGAAACCTTTCCTAAACCAAAACTTTCCTAAAACGGAACTCTCCTAAAATGAAGCTTTCCAATTTTGAAGCTTCCCTAATTCACATCTTTCCTAACTCCAATCTTTTTCTAAATCTTCTAAGTCCAACAGTCAAATCTTTTCTTAAAGCCCTTCCAAGTCAAATCTTTCCTAAATCTAGGTTTCCTAAACCTCAATCTTTCAAAACAAGTCTAAATCTTTCTTCCAAGTTCTACCTTCCCAAATCAAAGTCTAATCTTTTCAATTCCAAATTTCCAAATTCCAATTTCCAATCTTCTATTCTAAATTCAAATCAAATCCTTTTTCCAACCAAAATCTCTTTCTTCCAATCCAACCTTCTATCTTCTATCGGACTCTTGTCCGAACTACGACTGATCTGATTCCTCCAAAAGGATATGTAGGCAACCCTCGTGGGTGAGGTCACAACATTTTTTAACTTTCTAATTCCACAACTTCTTTCAAATCTCCAATTCTACAATCTTCTTCAAGTTTCCAATTCTATGTTCTATTTCCAATTTCCAATTCCAAAAATCTATTTTCAAATCTCAATTTCCAAATTCTAAAACTTTCCAATTTCAAATCTATCTTTTCAAATCTTTTTCCAAATCTATTTTTCAATTCTATTTTCTTGCACTAGCATATCATGCATAATGTTAAATTTCTTTTTAAACATTCTTTTTCAAAGTGGATAGGATTGGTCATTTGTTAGTTAAAGACTCTTATAGGTGAATCTAGAGTGAATAGACATGTAGGTACCGCAAGGGCGGGGTAGGGTGATGGCTTATGCGTCTTTCCTACACGTAACCACCCTCCGAACCTAGTATCACTGATTTCAAAGACAAAAAACGGAGTTATTTTTCAAAAAGGGCTTAATTATTTTCTGAAGGTTGCTAAATAACTTGTTTTCTTAAAAACCCTCTCTTGAGGAGATATTTTTAAAATCATTTCCAAAAACCCTAAGTATAGTCTTCGGATTGTGCTTAGTTTTTAGGTGACGTAACTCACCTTAATCAAGTTAGGTGGTGACTCCAAATATTTTTCAAAAGCCCTTTATTCAAACCAATTCTCAATTCAAATATAGTCGCACTCATTCTTCTAAGAGGGTGAGTTCTAACGATAGAGTACAGTATTTTTTTCGCTTGTGTGTGTATTCCTCGAGTGCGAAAAATCTAGGCGCGACACCCATGACTCAATGATCAACTACTGGTTATTGTACCTTACTTGGTGTCACACCTCGGTTTTTAACCAAGCCCTTTCAACCAAGGAAAAAGCACGGTGTTCTCTCGTTAGAACTCATCCTTCTAGAAGGACGAGTGTAACTAGGTTTGGACTTGAAATTGATTTGATTTAAGGGCTTTTGGAAAAAGTTTGGAGTCACCACCTAACTTGATTAAGGTGAGTTAGGTTACCTAAAACTAAGTATAACCTGAAGATTAAACTTAGGTTTTTTGGAAAAAGGTTTAGGTAAACTTCCTCAAGAGAGGATTTTTAAGAAAATAGGTTATTTGGCAATCTTTTAAAAGATTTAAGCCTTTTTCGAAAACAACTTCATTTTGGTCTTTTGAAAGCAAAAATCTATGGTCCAAGGGTTGGTTACATATAAGGAAGATATCCTAAAATCATCACCCTACCCCGCCCTTTCGGTACCTACATGTCTAATCACCCTTAATTCACTCACTTGAATAACCGGTTATTATTATCCACTTTAGAATTTTGAAAATGGGGTTGGGTCATCACTTTTTGGATGAATGATGCATGATGCAAGTTTTGAGAAAAATGTTTAAAAACATGAAAGTTTTGAAGGGATTTGAAATAGAAATCTTAAATTGATAGAGAATTTTGAAAAGGAAACTTAGGTTGCCTACATATCTCATTTGGCAAGAATCAGGTCATTCGTAGTTCGGGTAAGGGCCTAATAGAAGAGAGGCACATTACGGTCATTGAAAAGTTTTCAAGTCACTTTGAGGTCTTTGAGAAAAAAGAACTTGAGAACTTTGGAAAATGCATCTTGAAATAGGACTTTGGATTTTTGAAGTGTTTTTGAAATTGGATTTAAAGATGATTTTAAATGTTTTTAGAAATTAACTCAAGGGAGTTTTAAGATGCTTTTGAAACAACTCAAGGGAGTTTTGAAAATAATTTGAAATCTTGTTTTGCAAACTTTGGAACTAGAGTTTGAATTGGAAATGTTCTTGTCTTTGAAAGTGTCTTTTTTTTTTTTAAATACCTTATGAAAAGTGTGTTTAATGTTTCATCACCTTCAAGAGGTTAGTCATTTGAAGGACTAAACTCCTTTAGGGCTATGAATTTTGAAAACATTGTTTTGAAAAAGGGGCTAGAGACTTTCCTTATGGTTTTAAAACTTTAGGGTTATAAAACCCTTTTTGAATATCTTATTTATACTTGATCAATTCTAACCATAGAGGATTAAAGTTGCTTCAAGAATGTGATGTTTGAAAATCATTTTTGAAAAGGGGTTTTGAAAACACTTAGGGTTTTGGAGCCCTAATATGGACAACATTGAAGGTTGTGTTTTAGTGTATCACCTTCACTTGAAATCCCTAACCATATGGGGTTAGGGAAATTTTAGGGTTGTGAATTCTTGAAAACATTTTGAAAATAGTTTTTGGAAAGTGTTAAGTGTCCAACCATTTTAGTTGAGAAAAGCTTAAGAGAACTCCTTGGACGCATTTTTGAAGATAGAGTGTGGGAATATTTGAAAAGATTTTGGAGTTGATTTTTGAAATCTCAAGAGAGTGGAATGTTTTTAGAAACATGTTATGAAAAGGGTAGTTGAAGGATTATTTAAAAGAGGGTCTTTGAATTGGAATCTTGAAGCTTACTAACCTAGGTTGGATTGATCTAAGGTTAAGGTGACCTAAGGTTCACTAACTTGGGTTAGGTTAACCAAGGTTGAGGTGACCTAGGGTTAACTAACTAAGTTTAGGTTAGACTAGGGTTGGGTTGACCCAGGGTTAACTAACTTGGTTTAGGCTAACGAAGGGTTGAAGTGACCTAAGATTAATTAACTAAGGTTAGGTCAGACTAAGGTTGAGATAATCTAAGGTTAGGTTGGCCTAGGGTTAACTAACTAGGGTTAGGTAAACCTAGAGTTAAGGTCACCTAGGGTTAACTAATTAAGGTTAGGTTAACCTAGGGTTAAGGTGACCTAGGGTTAACTAACTTGGGTTAGGTTAACCTAAGGTTTGGACAACTATGGTCAAGTTAACTTAGGGTTAGAAGGTGGTTTTTGTTGGCCCAAGAAGGCAACCCAAGATGGGAGGTTGAATTGGATTTTATAAAATTTATACCAAATAATGCAACTAAAAATAATTTAAGTACTTCAACAATAATTAATCAAAATATAAATTAAGCAAGTAAATGATGGAATACAATGCAAGCAAGTATAGTGAGAAAATAGGCAAAACAGAGCAACAATAGAAGAGCACCAGATTTATAGAGGTTCAGCCAACCCTACATACATCCTCACTTCTTCAATCCTCTCGAAGGTATTCCACTATATAAAGTCCCCTTTCACTGCAGCTGGTTTTGCTACAAGTGCCCAGCTCACTCTTACAAAAGTTTTTTCCCAAGCTTTCAAAATCCAAGTGATTTTGTCCAAACTTCACTCAAACTTACAACTGATTTTCCCAATCTTCACTTAAACTTACTAGTGTTGTTACCCAAGAGCACTTAAACTCACAAGTTTAGAAACTCACCCAAGTGAAATGAATAAAAGTTTTACAAAGGATAACTCTCCCAATGAGTAGATGAACAAGAATAGCTCAATAGATAACCTAAAACACTCAGCAAAAATATATAGCAGTTAGGGCACATGAAATTCCAGGCTTCAAGCTCTTGATGTAGCAGATATAATCACTCTAAATTGTGTATAGAAGCTATGGGGATCTTCTATTTAAAGCCATGGATCGATTTCAGTCGTTGGAGACGAATAGGAGTGGTTTTGGTAGTAGATCGCACTACTACAACGGTAAAAAATCTTAGCTGTCATTGTCGGGAGTCAACTCTTTTTATAAGAGGTTAACCCTTTTTAGGTCTGCTTCAGTATTTTGCCTTGAGAGGTCGACTCATGAATGGTAGGGGTCAACTCTTTTGGTCTAAATTTGCAAACTCAACTCTTTGTCCCAATGAGTCGACTCCTGAGGAGTGAGGGGTCGACTCTTTTGAGCAGTTTTCAAAAATTTTTGACTCTGTCTAAATGAGTCAACTCCTGATGAGGGGTCGACTCTTTTGAGTCCTCAACAAATTTTCAAGGCCCTATCTTGATGAGTTGACTCCTAAACCTCGAAGGGTCGGCTCCTTGCATTAGAAAACTTATTTTTGCAAGTTTTCTCCATTCTTCTCCAAAGTCTCCAATCTTTTCAAGGATCATTCAAACCAGCTTTCTAAGGATTGAAAACACTTTTCAAGGCTTGATGATTTCAAGAACTTCTTCAATCTCTTGGAGATTAATTAACTCCATTTTGATTACTTGTAGAACTCTTCATCATCCTTGCTTCATCCATTGATCCAAGTTTTCTTCAAGATCTTCAAAAGAGCTTCCAAAATTTAAGATCTTTGTATTTCAGCTGATCTTTGAGGAATCTTCAACAGATCTGGCTTCTTCTATTTATTCAAGGCTTTGAGCATTTTCAATCTCCTTTCTTGACATCTATCATTTTGAAATTCCTTCATCCTCTTATAAGACTAGCTTTGTTGAATAAGTCATCTCATCATGCTTATCATTCCTCATTCTAATCTTTGCATTACAAATTCTCCATTGTGATAAGATTCAAGTTATGATTAAAATCTAATAATTAATCTGCACAGTTAAGTCGAATTATTAGATTATTAAACCAAGTTTTGTTATCATTAAAATCAAGTCATTGAGTCAACAATCTCCCTCTTTTTGATGATGACAAAACCTTTATGAATATAAATAATATGCTCAAAATCTAATAAACTTAGTAATGTGCAATATCAGAAAAATGTAGAGAAAGTGAAAGTTTCATACCAAGCATTTGCTCCCCCTTTCTTTTATACTTGGTGCTTCAGATTATTTTTAAGATTCAATTAGAGCAATCTACTAACTTGGAGGTTCAAAGCATGTAAGCACTTAGAAATTCAAAATATTCATGCTATTACTCCCCCTTCCTTTTACAGTTGATACTTCATTACATTATAACTCCTTTGCACTCAACCAATACCAGATAATGAAAACTAAAGAGTAACATATATTTTATTTCAATTATACTCATTAATGCATTGAGGAGTGTTCTCTCCCTCTTTTTGTCAAATCATCAAAAAAAGTGATAAATGGAGAAAATAGACAGGTACAATAGCAAAAAAATAGAATAAAATGATTTTTATGAAAAGAGACAATGATCAAAGTAGTTAAAGCGTTCAATCCATTCAACAGTCACAAGGAAATTAGCAATGATAAGACAAGAATATTCAAAACACATCTTTTTTATAATCATTCATAGATAAGAAGTATTAAGAAAGTTTGACAAAGAGAATCATCCAAAAAATATTACATATTTCTTAGAGAATGACATGCCATTCTATTGAAAGTAAATGTTCAAAAACTGAAACTATGAAATGCAGAGGTAGAGGTATTCATTTTCCTTCTGGAGAAGGGGTTTGAGAAAGATTGACTGGATCATCAACAGTGTTTGAAAATTTGCTGCTTGGAGTTCTTTGTGAGTTCCAACAGATGGCTTTCAGGGTGTTTGGTTAGAGGGATAAGATGGTCTTGCTGGTGATGGCTGAGAAGGGGTGTGCTCCCTTCCACTAGATTCTTCCATCTCATCTGTGCTAGAATCCCCCTTGGCAGATTCTGTTGCTGAAGGGAAGAGAGGCTGGTATTGGTCTCCAACCAGCTTTTTCATAAATTTTCCAATATGCTCAGTGGAAAGAGCAATGTCATTGGAAATTTTTGCCCTTATCTTATTTCCCTTAGTCATAAAAGCCTTGCTCAAGTCCCTCTCCTTCTTCTCGACAAAGAATAACCTTGTTGCTCCATTATCTATTTTCTTGTCTAACTTTGTGAACATATCTTCTTGATGCTTCTTCAAATCTCTCACCATGGTCATTAAAATAGACATATACACGGATTGACTACTTGGTATAATGCTCATTGGGAAGACTTCACTTGGAGCACTAGATGGGGCGGGTCTAGAGGGTTCACCACATTCTGGTATAGCACTGGAAGGTTCACCTCTTTTAGTGGATCTAATTCTTGGAGAGTCGCTATCAATGTGTTTCTCCTTCCTAAGGGTCCAAGACTTGCTCTATAGGTTAAAATGATAACCCATTTTTGACAAAGTTTTCTGATTATACTCATTAGAATTTGGATAAGGGGTTCTCTTCTTCTCACCCCTTAAATCTATCTTGAAGTGCTTAAAAACTTTGGTCAAGAGAATCCCATAAGGTAGGCTAACTTTGGTTTTAGAAGCCTTGATAATGTGATCTAGGATGAACTTAGGAAAATCAATCTTTGTATCTATCAAATAAGCCCAAAGGAAAAACAATTCCCTTTTAGTAATGTAGTCAACTTGCCACCTTTAAGAATAAGAATGTGACAGATGAATTGGTGCACCTATCTCAATTCCTAGGGTAATTCATTGGCCATGGGTTGGAATGATTCATTAGAAATTTTCCTTCCCAATAACGCAAACAGGGCAGTTTTTCTACTTACATCTTTCTTTTCCATTTGCCTACCACTACCAATTTTCAAAATTTGCCAAATCACTCATTCAATGAGTGTAATGGTTATTTCCTTCACATAACTAATCACATTGACACTCCTATCTTCTTTTTCTACATGGGCATAAAATTGTCCTATAATTTCAGGGTATACATCATCCTTTAACAGGGTGATGGACTTCCAACCAAGGGCTTTTAATTTAGGTTCAAACGTAAACTTTTCTTTGGCAAACAATGCATAATCTATCCATCTTCTATTTAAAATAACTCTAGAAGAGAAAATTTTCTCATACTTATCTCGGTTGGATTTCTTCTTAAAGTAGATGGTGTCAATGAGAAATTCTTCTTCCTCTTCCTCAGGTGGCTTACCTTTTCTCCTTCTAGATACCCTAGAAGACTTCCCTTTATCCTTTCTTTTCATCCCTCTTTTGGATTTAAGAGTCGGTTCTTTTAGGGTTTTCTTGCCATTTTCCGGTGGAGCAGGTTATGGAGCCATGGAAGGGTGAAAATGGCAATTGAAGGAAGTTAGAAAAGCCCTAAGATGACCGAATATAAGTTATGTATGGATTAAGAGAGAATTTTTTGGTAGTTGGAAGTGGAGGTGACAGTTGATCGTGAGATCAGAGAAATCAAAAGTTTGAAATGATTTGAACAAAATAGGGGTTTTATAGTTTTAGAGTAGTTAAGGCTTAATGAGTTGATTCTTGGCTTAAAGGGGTCGACTCATTTCTGCTATGAAAGCTTTCTAAGCTCTCCGTTCAAATGAGTCGACTCTTTTAGCAAGAGGAGTCGACTCTTTTCAACAGAGGACTTCTAGGGTTAATTCCAACATCCAGGGGTCGATTCATTGAAGGCATGATTCGACTATTTTCCTTCAGAAATGCAAAAATGTATTTTTAAAAGCTATGAAATGCATCAAACAAGCTTATAATCTATTTCAAAGGTACATATGCATTATCAAACACATATAAACATCTAAGCATTCAAAATAAAGGATTGCTAGTCCCCAATTCTCTCTTAATCATACAAAATCTATCTTCACTTAAAGGTTTTGTGAAATTATCAGCTAGTTGATATTCAGTACTCACAAAATCAAGTGAGATATTACTTTTTTGTACATGATCATGTATAAAATGATGTCTAATCTCAATGTGCTTTGTACAAGAGTGTTGAATAGCATTTTTGGTTACATTGATGGCACTTGTGTTATCACATCTAATCGAGATACATTCAAAAGTTAAACCAAAATCCTCCAGTTGATGTTTTATCCAAAGAACTTTTGCACAATAACTTCTAACTGTAATATACTCAGCCTCAGCTGTGGAAAGAGCAATTGAGCTTTGTCTCTTGCTAAACCAAGAAACAAGTAAATTTCTAAGAAATTGACAAGGGCCACTAGTGCTCTTTCTATCAATCTTACTGCCAGCATAGTCAGCATCAGAATAACCAATTAAGTTTAGAGAAGTGCCTCTAGGATACCATAATCCAAGATTAAGTGTGTACTTAAGATATCTAAATATTCTCTTAACAGTAACAATATGTGATTCCTTAAGATTAGATTAAAAACGAGCACACAAGCATACACTAAACATAATATCAGGCCCACTAGCAGTTAAGTAAAGCAATGAGCCTATCATACTTCTACATAGCTTAGTATCTACAAAAATACCTTTCTCATCACTGTCAAGCTTTGTTGAAGTATTCATAGGGTTGCTCAATGGTTTTGCATCTTCTAGTCAAAACTTCTTGAGTAGATCTTTGATATATTTAGCGTGGTTAATGAAGATTCCTTCATTTGATTGTTTGATTTGGAGTCCAAGGAAGTAATTGATTTCACTCATCATGCTCATCTCAAACTTACCCTGCATACATTTAGCAAATTCCTTGCAAAGCTTTTCATTAGTAGAGCCAAATATAATATCATCAACATAAATTTACACAAGTAACATATCATGATCTTTAACCTTTATAAAGAGATTTGTATAAACTTTTTCTCTGGTAAAATCATTTTCTGTCAAAAATTTGCTTAGCCTTTCATACTAGACCCTTGGGGCTTGCTTTACACCATATAAGGCTTTAATGAGTTTAAAAACATGATATGGAAACAGAGGGTTTTCAAAACCAGGTGGTTGTTCAACATACACCTATTTAGATATAAACTCATTCAAGAATGCACTTGTCACATCCATTTGATAAAGTTTAAAAATTTTAAAACATAAAAATGCAAGCAACATTCTCATAGCTTCTAATTTAGCTACAAATGCATAGGTTTCATCAAAATAAATTCCTTCTTCTTAACTATAGCCTTGAGCTACAAGTCTTACCTTGTTTCTAACAACAATTCCAAATTCATTCTTCTTGTTTCTAAACACCTATTTGGTTCCAATTATAAGATGATCTTCAAGTTTAGGAACAAGATTCATACCTCATTCCTTTCAAATTAGTTTAACTCTTCTTGGATGGCTATAATCCATGATTTATCATTTTCAGCATCTTGAAAATATTTTGGTTCTATTTATAAAAGAAAAGTAAGATAATTACATATATTTCTAAGAGATGATCTTGTTCTTACCCCTTGTGATGGATCACCTAGTATTTGCTCTGTTGGATGGTTGTGGACAAATTTCCATTCCTTTGGCAATCCGTCATTCACATCTTGTTGGCTTGAAGAGTCATCTTGGTTTCCTTTCTCATATGGTGGAGCTTTACTTTGAGTTGGATTGATATTTAGCTTGTCTAAGCTTTTCCCCACATCATCTACATCATCACTCACAACCTTTCTACACAAAGGTAACATGAATTAATTCTTCAATAACCAAGGTTTTCTTATTGTAAACTCTAGAGGCCTTGCCATGTGAGGAATAGCCTAGAAAGACAGTTTTATCAGATTTTGCATCAAATTTACCAATGTTGTCCTTATTGTTTTTCAATACAAAACGTTTGCCTTCAAAAGCTCTAACATATAAAACATTTGGTTTCTTGTTTTTCTAAAGCTCGTATGGGGTTTTATTTAAATGTTTTATTATCAAAACTATATTTAGAACATAGCAAGATGTATTGACAGCTTCAGCCCAAAAATATTTTGGTAAATTATTTTCACAAGTCATTGTTCTCTCCATTTCTTTCAAAGTTCTGTTTTTTCTTTCAACAACCCCATTTTGCTAAGGAGTTCTAGGTGTTGAAAAATTATGTTCAAAACTATTTTCATCGCAATACATTTCAAAAGGTTTGCAATCAAACTCACCACCATAGCCAGTCCTATTTGCTGTGATTGTAAATCCCTTTTCATTGGTGAAGAAGGCAATTATTTCATCTTTTTGAGCTAGAAAGAATGTCCATGTAAATCTTGAGTAATCATCAACAATGATAAGAGCATATTGTTTACCAGCTAAACTTAAAGTTCTAGTTGATCCAAACAAATCGATATGCAATAACTGTAGTAGTCTAGAGGTAGAGAGCATGCTTATAGGTTTAAAAGAAACACTGGTTTGCTTTCCCATTTGACATGTATCACAAGCTTTGTCTTTTTCAAATTCAAGTTCGGGAAGACCATTTACTAACTCATTTTTTGAAAATTTTGAAAGAATGCTCATACTAATATAACTAAGCCTTCTATGCCACAACCAACTATCCTCATTGTTCACAGCAGCAAGGCATTTGATCTTACAAGAAAATAATTCATTTAAATTGAAAGTATAAATAATGCCTTGTTTATGACCAGTCAATATGATCTTGTTATCATTTATGTTTACCATATCACATGTAGAAAATTCAAACACTACTTTGCAACTTTTATCACATAATTAACTAATGCTCAACAAGTTGTGCTTAAGACCTTTAACAAGTAAAACATTCTCAATAAAGGTTGATTTTGTCTTTGCCATTATCTCCAAAAGCAACCAATACTCCATCCTTTGGTATGAGATAAGTGAATTGAGTTTCATCTCTAGTCATATGTCTCGAACAATTACTATCCAAGTACCATTGATCCTTTTTGGAATTAGCTTAAAAACATACATCTGTTTCTTCTTCATGTGCCATAAGACATAGGTTGGCCACTTGATGAGTTTAAGATTCATTTGAGCTTGAATCTTCACTTTCAATCCATGTTGCAGCTAGAGCCCTCTTTCCACTTTTTTTTTCTTTCTTTTCTTTCTTTTTCAACTGAGGAAATTCATTTTTCATGTGTCCTGGCTTCTTGCATTCGTAATATATAATAGTTGAATCTTTGTTATTTGATTCACTCTTTACTTCAAACTTCTTTCCACCTTCTTTTCATTAATCTCTTGAATTTTCTTGTGATGAGGGCAAGATCTTCCTCGTCTTCTTCTTCACTTCCAGATTCATTTTCTAATGCGGTGGTCTTAAATACAACAAACTTCTTTCTCTTGTCCTCTTCTTCTTGAGCATTCTATTTTCAGGTCAGCTCATAAGTCATGAGAGAGCCAAGAAGTTCTTCAAGAGATAGAGTGTTAAGGTCTTTAGCTTCTTGTATGACTGTCATCTTTGCTTTCCATGTCTTTGGCAGTGATCTTAGGATTTTTCTCACCTGCTCACTGTTAGGATATATTCTTCCAAGAGACTTTGAACCATTAACAATGCCAATGAATCTAGTGAACATTTCAGTTATAGACTCATCAGATTTCATTCTAAATAATTCTTAATTATGCACAAGAATGTTAATCTTGGACACCTTGACCTGATTGGTCCCTTCATGAGTCACTTCAATTCTGTCCCAAATTTCTTTGGCAGATTCATAGGTAGAAATTCTATTGAACTAATTTGGGTCTAATGTACAATATAAAATGTTCATAGCTTTAGCATTAGATTGCATAAGCTTCAAATCATTCTCATCCAATTCATTTTCAGGTTTAGGGATAACTTCCCAGAACTTGCTGGGAGTCTTAGGACCATTAACGATAATCCTCTATAACTGATAGTCAACAGATAGAATATAAATTCTCATTCTATTCTTACAATAGTTGTAGTTTGTTCTATTAAATATAGGAGGTCTGTTGATGGATTAACCATCACCTAAAGAGCTTCCAAACATGGTTGTCATGGATAAACTCTAAAGACGTTAAGTCTTTAAACTGGAGTACAAGCTCTTATACCAATTGTTGGCCCAAGAAGGCAACCCAAGAGAGGGGGGGTGAATTGAATTTTATAAAATTTATACCAAATAATGAACCTAAAAATAATTTAAGAACTTCAACAATAATGAATCAAAGTATAAATCAAGCAAGTAAATGATAGAATACAATGCAAGCAAGTATAGTGAGAAAATAGGCAAAACAGAGTAAAAATAGAAGAGCATTAGATTTACAGAGGTTCGGCCAGCCCTGCCTATGTCCTCTCTTCTTCAATCCTCTCAAAGTTATTCCATTATGTTAAGTGCCCTTACACAGCAGCTGGTTTTGCTACAAGTGCCCAACTCACTCTTACAAAAGCTCTTTCTCAAGCTTTCAAAATTCAAGTGATTTTGTCTAAGTTTCATTCAAACTCACAAGTGATATTGTCCAAGCTTCACTCAATCTTACAAGTGCTTTTATCCAAGAACACTCAAACTCACAAGTTTACAAACTCACCCAAGTGAAATGAATAAAGGTTATACAAAGAATAACTCTTCCAATGAGTAGATGAATAAGAATAGCTCAATAGATAACCTAAAACACTCAGCAAAAAGATGTAGTAGTTAGGACACAGAAAATTTTAGGCTTCAAGCTCTTGATGTAGCAGATATAATCACTCTATATTGTGTACAGAAGCCATGGGGATCTTGTATTTAAAGTCAAGGATTGATTTTAGCCATTGAAGATGAATAGGAGTGGTTTTGGTGGCAGATCGCACTACTACAATGGTCAAAAATCTTAATTGTCACTGTAAGGAGTCGACTTTTTCTATAAGGGGTCAACTCTTTTTAGGTTTGCTTCAGTATTTTGCCTTGAGGGGTCGACTCATGACTGGTAGGGGTCAACTCTTTTGGTCTAAATCTATAGACTCAACTCTCTGTCCTAATGAGTTGACTCCTAAAGAGTGAGGGGTTGACTCTTTTGAGCAGTCTTCAAAATTTTTTGGCTCTATCTAAATAAGTCGACTCCTGAATGATTAGGGGTCGACTCTTTAAGCCCTTAGCAGATTTTCAAGGCTTTGTCTTGACGAGTCGACTCCTAAACCTTGAGGAGTCGACTCTTTGCATCAAAAAACTTATTTTTGCAGGTTTTCTCCATTTTTCTCCAAAGTTTCCAATCTTTTCAAGGATTATCCAAACCAGCTTTCTAAGGCTTGAAAACACTTCTTCAAGGCTTGATGACTTCAAGAACTTCTTCAATATCTTCGAGATGAATTAACTCCATTTTGATTACTTGTAGAACTCTTCAATCATCATTGCTTCATCCATTGATCCAAGTTTTTTTCAAGATCTTCAAAAGAGCTTCCAAAACTTAAGATCTTCGTATTTCAGTTGATCTTTGAGGAATCTTGAACAGATATGGCTTCTTCTATTTATTCAAGGCTTTGAGCATTTTCAATCTCTTTCCTTGACATCCATCATCTTGAAATTCTTTCATTCTCTTATAAGACTAGCTTTGTTAAATAAGTCATCTCATCATGCTTATCATTCTTCATTCTAATCTTTGCATTGCAAATTCTCTATTGTGATAAGCTTCGAGTTATGATTGAAATATAATAATTAATCTGCACACTTGAGTGGAATTATTAGATTATTAAACCAAGTTTTGTTATCATTAAAATCAAGGCATTGAGTCAACAGTTTTGAAAGGTAGTTTTGAACTAGGGTTTATACCTAGTGGCTTTGGGAAGGTGGTTTTATGCATGCACTTTGAAAATGAGTTTTGAAAAATTATGGTGTAGACGTAGAGAGCTTGGAAAACTCTAGAAAGTGTAGGGAATTATGTAAATTTGAAAAAAATTATTTTCATGAAAATTTGTCTCTAGAAAGTGTAAGGTTTGTATGGTCAAGAATGAAGAGCCATTCCAAAGAAGGCTTATGGGAACCATTATAACTTCTAACTTAAGAGAGTAAAAACCTTAAAAATCAATATATAGACAAGATAGTTTTGAAAATTTCTTTGATTGAAAATTAAGGAAAATAAACTTTCCGAAATTATTTTTGGAAAAGAGGCTTTGTAAAACCTTTTTTAGGGTGACAAAAACCGCTCTTAAGAATAAGAGTTCATATAGCTTATTTAAAGGAAATCACTCCTTAGAGGACTCCATGAGACCATTCCAACCTCAATATTCAAGAGAGCAACATGTCTAGAAATCAAGGTGAAAATAATGGGTTTCAGGAGATCATTTTTATGCAAATTAAAGAGAGTGCAATTTTGAGAATCCTTTTGAAGGGGGTTGTTTTGAAAGCCATTTTTGAGGTGAGTAGAACCAACTCTAATGAACTAGGGTTCATATGGTCAAGATTATGGGAAGACCACTCAAGAGGTGGTTCCAAAGGACCATTTCAACCATAAAGTTTAAGAGAGTAAAATCCTTAAAAATCAACATAGAAAAAGTGTGTTTGAAAGCCATTTTAGTGCAACTTTGGAAAATAATGAAATGTAGTGTTGCAAAATAAAGTCAAGGAACTTGAAGAGGGTTTTCTAAGGTGTAGAAATTGAGGGTTTGACCTAGGCTTCAAGGAATCAACTCTAGGACCATTTTTAGGGAATCATTTAAATATGGAGCTTTGTAAATGATATAGAAAAGAGATAGTGAAAGTTTTTAGAAAATGGTTATGAACATGACAACAAAGCGAAGCATACACAATATGAACAAGATAACCATATGCAAAGGGGTCATGGAATCATACAAGGCTAGAGGCTTCACTAAATAGCAAGGTGCTATGGAGCTTTGTAAATGATATAAAAAAGAGATAGTGAAAGTTCTTAGAAAATGGTTATGAACATGACAACAAAGCCAAGCATGCAAAATATGAACAAGATAACCATATGCAGAGAGGTCATGGAATCATACAAGGTTAGAGGCTTCACTAAATAGCAAGGTGCTCTAAGGCCATACCATCTTAAAGTAGGTTTGTGAGAAGTTTCCTACACGATGGCTCTCATAAACTTTCCTCTAGGCATGAACTAAGAGCTTCCTTGTTTCAAGCATGCAAGAAAGGGGAGAAGAAGATGGGGGTTAAAATAGAGAATAGCCTAAGTAGGTTAGGACGGAAAAAAGAATAGTAGGGATTGCAAAAATGTAAAGAGAAAACTACCTTTTGCCTTCAAACACTTTCAAACCTCCATGGATGCTTTGACTTGAGTTTGAATAGCCTTGAAGAGGCTTAAAGGGGCTGGAATGAGGTCTTCTTGAGCATTGAAGGCTATATAGGTGTAGTGTATGGGTTAGAGGGAGATGGAATCTAGCCTAAGTGCTTGAAGTGTGAGATGTATATAGGAATTCAAGGTTTTGGAGTAGTTTTTGTAGAGCTTCACTACCAATTTTGATTTTGGAATATGCAAAGCGGGAGGCCTATATTTATAGGCAAACTGGAGGAGTCTGGCGCACGCAGCACATGCGCCTGGGCAAAAATTTACCTTGATGCATATGTTACATGCTCCAGTACTGTTCTATTCGCAGAATTCCACGTGGCACACATTGTACTGGCTAAATCTTAAGGGCTAAGCAAAGTTTGATTAATCTGATCAAAATTAGGGTGCATGTAGCTTACGCTCTGCTACCGAGAATGATTATTTAAACTTTGCCTTGATAATTGGGCAAACCAGGAAAGATTCGGGGAAATCGGTTGCATCCATGATGCTTTCATAGTGTTTCTCAGAACTTTGAATTTTCAAGGGGCTTGAAAGTTGTGTGAAAGAACGAGATATCATCTCAGAAACTGTGCACGAAAACACAATTTTGCAGAGCGTCTATGATATGCTCCACGGATGTTCAAAAGTAGCCGTTTTTGGGCCACGTGATCGGGGCCTCCAAAAAGCGATCTCTCTGATCGGACTGTACCAATGGAAAGTACTCTGGAAATACTTTAAAAAATTCCCTAATTCACACATTTCTTAAGTCATTTGATAGTGCATTATAATCAGTGTAAGCACCCCATTTTTTACCGCTCGGCAGTTTACGGTCCGTCCAGACTTGTATTCAAGTCAATGTGGACATATTTTGAGTCAAATCAACTCTCTAAGTCCAAATCCTATCTATTCATCGCTTCGCGGGCCCATTGACCCAAATAGAAGCAACATAACCAAAATGCCCTTAGGGGCACTATCCTTTCCATATTCCAAATCAGGCGCGTCTTTCCGAAGATGGTAAGTCCCCTTTCCAATTCCAAAACAAGCACATCTTTCCGAAGACGGTAAGTCCCCTTTCCAAATCCAAATCAGGCATGTCTTTCCGAAGACGGTAAGTCCCCTTTCCAAACCCAAATCAGGCACGTCTTTCCAAAGACGGTAAGTCCCTTTTCCAATTCCAAATCAAGCACATCTTTCCGAAGACGGTATGTCCCCTTTCCAATTCCAATTCCAATTCTAATCCCTCTCTCGAGACAGTTGATTCCTCGAGACGTTTCGACACGTTTTTCAAAGAAAATCTCTTCGAAACGGTAAGTCCCTTTAAACTTGTCGACCAGTACGAGGCCCCAAGTCCCCTAGATGGTAGAACGGTCCACCTTTGGCACCTGCTAGCCCGCCAATACAGAAATGTCCGTTTATACATGCCTTTCGAGAAAGTTGATTCTCAAGCGCTAAGTCCCTTTAGCAGCTTCCCGAGATTAGGCAGTCTCGAGAATGATCGCAAACCGTCAGAGTAGCGAAAATACTCACAAACATCGCAACCATCAGAGTAGCGAAAATACTCGCAAACAGGTCGCTATAGGAAATTATCAACAAACTCTCGTATCACGCGACTATCATCAGAGTGGCAGAAACACTCAAAACCCAGGTCAACACCAGTGCCTACTAGCCCACTTCGGTGAAAAATGACTAAACTGTCCCTTGGGCCATTTTTTGGCACGTTTCTCGAGAACACATTTGAATGCTCAAAACGGTAAGTCCAACCTTCCAAGATTGTCTTAAAGGCAATCCAGCTTGATTAGGTGCCTTCTAATTAGTTTCGGGCCAATTTCGAGACTTTCCGGTCAAGATGACCATTTTGCCCCTAAGCATTCGAATGGCCTAGGAACCACACCAGCCCTGGGTATCAAACCGGTATCCTCCCGAGAATGCTTCTTATAGTATTCTCAACCTTTCTTTATCTTTCTGGATCATTCCAAGTCAGTTCCGGCAAACCCGGTGCAAAATGATCGTTTTGCCCCTAGAGGGCCGGTCGCCTTTTCCAACCACACCGGCTCTGGGTATCAAACTGGTAACCTTTGGGAACATTCTAAATAATGTTTTCAAATATCGAGTCTTTTTCGGGATATTCCAGGTCCGTCCCGGCAGCTTTCCGGCCCAATTGACCGTTTTGCCCCTAACAGCCCAGTCAATCCTTCCGACACATCCAATCCTTATTTTTCAAGTCAAATACCTCTAGGACGCTACTCTAAGTGTTTCTGTCCTTTTTCGACTCTCCGGCTCATTCCCGACCTGTTCAAATCATTCCCGGACTTTCCAGAGTCACTCCTAAGGAAGCCAGGCTAAAAATTACATGGTAGTCACTAGTACAGGCACCCAAATCTTCCAAAGATACGTTGTTTGCCAACTTAACAAAATTTCCTAACTGGCTGGCGCCACTAGTAGTGGCACCAAGCCAAGAAATGGTCTGGCGCCACTCCTAGTGGCGCCAAGAGGAATTTTGCCCTAGCACCACTACAACAGGTGCCAGGTCTATCCCACCTCTATAAATACAGAGCCTCTTCCTGCGTGAAAGGGGTCCGCAAACTCAGTCTAAAAACCTTAATTTTCGATACACAGAGTTCGTGCACTCCCAAAACCCTAGCTTTCCTGGGTTCTCCAAGCCCTAGCCACCATATACAAACCCTAACCTCCTATACACTCATACACATCCCTATACACTTATACACTAGCCTCCAACCCTCTATTGAAGACTTGGATTGCTGCAACTATGAAGATTTTAAGACCAAAGACAAGCCCTCGAAGATCAAGACTGAAGTGTAGCGAAGACCAAAGGAAAGCAAGGCACGCAAAGCCAAACAAAATAAACAAGACATACGGTAGGCTTTCTCTTTAAATTTCTTCACTTTCTCCCTCTTTCTTCTCTCTCCTAACCGACTTGGGTTTTCTCTATTTTAATCCCCCATCTCTTTCCCCCCTTTCTTTGCATATTTGAAATAAAGGGACTCCCGGTCCATGTGTAGGATTAGGCTATTGGAAGGTCACCGTGTCAGGGGCTTTCTTTTAGTCTAACCGGATACCACGTGGGTTCAGCCCCCTTGATTATGTGGTGAAGCCTTAACCTTGTATGTTCACGACCCAAATTTGCATTGTGCATATCATCCTCTCGCATTCTTCCAAAAATTGTTTTCAAACTCGTTTTCAAAGCTTGCATTAAACTTGTTTTCAAAATTGTATCAAAATCTTCTTTTTCAAAACTTGTTTTCAAAATCACAATCCTAGGGTGATTCTAGCCTTTCCATGGCTAGGATTGCTTTAGGAAAGTGTTACATTTAAAGTGACCAATATGGTCTATATTTTTCAAATCATTGTTGTTTTCAAAACCATTTTCTTAAAGTGGTTATAGCCTTCTTATGGTTAGAATTGCTTTAGGAAAGTGAGACATTTTTATATTTCCAAAAAACTCTCTTTTCAAAAGTCTCACTTTCTAAAACCTCCTTTTTCAACATGCTTTTTAAAAAAACTCTTCTTTCCAAAATGGTTTTCTAAAAACTCCCTCCAAAAATCTATTTTCCAAAACTTTCCTTTTTAAACTTATTTCCAAAACACTTTCCTCAAAATCCACTTTCTAAAAACGCCCCCTAAATCACTTTTCTAAAAACTCTCTCCAACAATCTCCTTCCAAAAATCTTTCTAAAAACTCTCTTCCCAAAATCTTCCTTCTAGAAACTCCTCCCTAGGATTTCCTTCCAAAAACTCGCTTCCAAAAACACACTTTCCAAAAACTCTTTCCTTAGAGCCCAAGTCAAGCCGTAGAGCTAACAATTAAGAAACCCTAATTTTCTTTCTAAAAACATAATTTTCAAACTTGCCTTAAAACCTAGGTTTCCAAAACATCTTGTTTTCTACATCAAAACTATACATATTTCCAAAACCTATTTTCTACGTCAAAACTATAGCCTTACAAATCTAGGGTTTTTAAAAAAACTTTATTTTCCAAATCCTTGTCAAATCAAATCTTCTTCTTAGAAAACCAAATCCAATTCTCCCGTTTAGGAAACTAGATCCAATCCTCTGTTTTTTGAAACAAAATTAAACATTATCTTTTAGAAACAAAATCCAATCCCTTCCTAATCCAAATCTTTCTCAATTCAAATCCTTCCTAATCTTCCACTTTCCTAAATCTTAAGTTTCCAAAACTTGAATATAAAAATCTTTCCTAAATTTTAAAACTCAACTTCCATATCTTTCCTAATTCAACCTTTCTTAATTCCATCCCTTTCCAAATCTGAACTTTCCAAATCTAAGTTTTCAAGTCTTTCCTAAAATTCAAACCTTTCCTAATCTCAAGATTTTCTAAAATTCAAACTCTAAAGTTTTCTAAATCCTAAACTTTCTAAATTCGAAGCTTTCTAAATCTAAAACTTTCTAAATCTTGAGCTCTCTAAATTTCAAATCTTTCCAAATTCAAAGCTTCCTAAAATCAGAACTTTCTTAAGTTAAAACTTCCTAAACTTCTAACGTTTCTAAATTCTAAACTTTCCTAAACTTCAAATCTTTCTAAATCTAAAGCTTTCTAAACACAAAACTTTCTTACTTTCAAAACTTCCCTATTTCAAAACATTCCAAATTCGAAACTTTTCTATTTTGAGAACTTTTTAAATTCGAAACTTTCTTAAGTTAAAACTTTTCTAAATCAAAATTTTCCTAAAGTGAAACCTTTCCTTTTTCAAAATTTTCCTAATTTAAAACTTTCCTAAGTCAAAACTTTCCCAAGTTGAAACTTTCTTAATTCAAAACTTTCCTACACCAAAACTTTCCTAAAATGATACTTCCCTAATTCGAACATTTCCTAAATCTAGTCTTTCCTAATCTTTCCAAGTCCTACGTTTGAGTCAAATCTTTTCTAAAATCCTTCCAAGTCAAGTCAAATCTTTTCTAAGTCTCAAGTCTTTCCTAAGTCTAGGTTTCCTAAAACCAAGTCTTTCAAAATCAATCTTTTCAAATCTTCCAATCAAAGTCTAAATTTCTTACTCTTCTAATTCCAATTCGAATTCTAACTTCAACTCTTTTCCAAATCAACTCTTCTATTTTCAATCGAGCTCTTGTCCGAACTACGACTGACCTAATTCCTCCAAAAGGATACGTAGACAACCCTCATGGGTGCGGTCACAACATTTTTCAAACTTCTATTTCCATAACTCATTTCAAATCTCTAATTCTACAATTTTCTTCAAGTTTCTAATTCTATGTTTTATTTCTAATTTCCAATTCCAAAAATCCATTTTCAAATCTTAATTTTCAATTTCTAAAACTTTCCAATTTCAAATTTATCCTTTCAAATCTCTCTTTTAAAATCAAATCAAATTCTTTTCAAATCTATTTTTCAATTCTTTCTCTTACATTTGCATATCATGCATCATGTTTTTTTTTTTAAACATTCCTTTTTTCTAAAGTGGATAGGATTGAACATTGTTTAGTTGAAGACTTTCATAGGTGAATCTAGGGTAGATTGACATGTAGGTACCGAAAAAGCGGAGTAGGGTGATGGCTTAGTGCATCTTCCCTACACGTAACCAACCTCCGAACCTAGAATCACTGTTTTCATAGACCAAAACGGAGTTATTTTCAAAAAAAAGGGCTAAATGTTTTCTAAAGGTTGCCAAACAACCTGTTTCTTAAAAACCCTCTCTTGAGGAGATCTTTTCAAAACCTTTTTCAAAAAACCCTAAGTGTAGTCTTCGGATTGTGCTTAGTTTTTAGGTGACCTAACTCACCTTAATCAAGTTAGGTGGCGACTCCAAATCTTTTCTAAAAGCCCTTTATTCAAATCTATTTTTAATTCAAACCTAGTTGCACTCATTCTTCTAGGAAGATGAGTTCTAACAAGAGAGTAAAGTGTTTTTCCCGCTTGTATGAGTATTCCTCGAGTGCGAAAAATTTGGGCGCGACAATCAAGAAATTGGAGAAAAAGTCAACCTTGGCGGAGCGTCTATGAGATACTCCAAGGATTACTGAAAGTGGCAGTTTTCGAGCCATGTGATCAGGGGCATCGGGAAGCGATCTATTCAATCGAGCAGTATCGATGGAAAGACATGTGGTCAAGATTTTACGAATTTTCTAGTTTATGCATTTTTCAAGTCGTTTGATAGTGCGTTACAACCAGGGAATCGGGAGAAAAGATAACCTTAGTGGAGCATTTGTGATACACTCCAGGGTGCTTTCATTGAGTCAGGAGCGTTTAGAGTCGTGGGCTCACCTTGGGTTAAATAGGGGTGTATGATGAGACCCGCCGTTCGATACCCAAGGTCGGCGTAATTTCGGGGTGTGTTCAGGCCGCTAGGGGTAAAACGATCATTTTGACCAGGCTTGGTCAAAATGGGTCAGAATGGATTGGAGTGGTGTGTTAAGTGTGCCAGACTGTTTAGGGATGGTCTTAAAATAGGTTTTCACTGTTTGGTAGGATTTATACTGTGTTGGGGTGTTTAGAGGCAAAACAATCATTTTAACTAAAGTTGACCAGAACGGGACCGAGATTGGACAAGATGGCGTGTTGAGTACGCCTAACTATCGAGGAACACTTTGGAAGGGTGGACTTACCGTCTTGAGGGATTTTGAACTTTCTCAAGACATGTCTGGAGGCCTAAAGAGGCAGGTTTGGTCATTTTTCACCGAGTCGGGCTAGCAGACACTGATGTTGACTAAGGTTTTGGTTCCCTAGACCACCCGGTTTAGGAAAGCTACCTATGCGGTATTGGTCCTTGAGACCACCTAGTCTCAGAGAGCTACCGGTAGGGTGGTATTGGTCCCCTAGAACGCTTGGTCTCAGAGAACTACCGTCTGGAATTTGATAAGGTGCTGGTCCTAGATATCGCCTGATCTCTAGAAGCTACCTAGATTGCGTTGGTTTCTAAGACCGCCCGGTCTCGGAAAGCTGCTTGTGGTGCCTAAGGGCAACATTGTCTTTTTAGCTTCATTTGGGCCTTATGGGCCTTGGAAGCGACCAGCTAACTGGATTGGAGTTTGAAAGAACCATCTTAGGCTTGCACGTGTCGTGATGTTTGAAAACTGGATCCGGTCGGGCTGGAGATTACTGAGTGGGCAAAAATGGAGTACTTACAGCTGCCCTTCTTATTCTATCTTTGCTTATCAAAGGCAGAAAAATAATAAGGTAAGAATACCTTTTTGGCCGCGAGGCAATCGGAGGGACGACTGTCGGGAAAGTTTTTGGACTACTAGTGAGTCTCTCTTTTTGAAAACTTTAAAGTTGAAAAAATCTTGGTTCTTTTGAAATTTTGTTCAGGGTCTAGGTTTTAAAAATGCTGGTTTGACGAAGTTCGGTCTAGAACACTTGGTTTTTGAAAATAAATTTTTGAAAACTTGATTTTTGGCTTTTGAAAGCCCTAAAAAGGATTTTTGGCACTTGGAGTTTTGAAAACTAGCTTTGGTGGGAAACTAAAGGGTCGGGTGCATGTAGCACATACACGTAGTCAAAAATAACCCTGGTGCATATGCTACATGCGCTAGCTCAATTTTCCTTCTGGCGCATGTGCTACTTGCACCAGCCCGTGGGTTTTTAGAAATAGAACAGGTTGCGTATTTTGTTACAAGTTACATAAACTTGAGGCGATTTTGGAAGCTCATTTGAGGGATTTTCAAGGGATAACATTAGTGCATTGTTAGGAAAGTATCAGGGGACATCGGGCTCGGCCAAAAGCTGTTATAGTCATAGGATTCTCACCATAAAGTTCGGGTTTCATCGAAGAACTTAAAGGTTAGGCTTCTTGAAATTTCATCAATTTTGATGTATGTGTGTCTGTTTTTCGTGTATGATTAGTGTAAATCTATGTTTTAGAATGTTTAGAATGCAATGGGCAAATCATTTTTGTGATTTGGCGATGATTTGAGTGTGTTTCGAACGAGTTTGCACGTTTTAGGAAAGGGTTTCCTGCAAGATTTAGAAAATTATTCATGTAGGTTTGGGTTTTGCGTGTTTATGCTTGATTTTCACACCGAATATCTTAAAAATAAATATATAGAACAACCGTATAAAGTTTTCTAATTTTTTAAAAAATTTTAAATTTTTTAATTTTTTTTAAAATTAAGAAAAATTAAGGAACATTGAAAAATTAAACCTATTGAAGGCGGAAAAATTGCAGGATATTTTTAGAAAATTGTGGGGATCTTTTTTGAGTGTTTGGGGAATTTTTGGAAATTTTCAGAAAATAAAATGGAACCGAAAACTTTTAAAAAACGAATAAATTGACTTGAAAATTGTTCCCCATTATGCGTCATTTGCCATGAAGGATGGGATGGTGCCAGTTGACGTGGTTGATGGCTTGGGGAGCCTTGGTGATGTGTTTGTGATCTGTTAAATTTCAAGATAGCGACTTTTTAAGGCAGAACTCTGCTGAAAGTTTTTCAAAAAGTATAGACCCTTTGAAAATTCAACGTTTCGACTTTAAAACTCTTAGAAAAAGGTAGTTACTTTTGAAAAATTAAGCTTTTGAAGGGGAAAGCCCGAGAAACTGGTTTGAAATTTTGAAACGAAACTTTTTGAGGAAAAAGCTCAAAAAGCTGTTAGAAAACTTTGTGAAATGGGGTTTTTGAAGGAGAAAGCCCAGAAAACCAGTTTGATATTTTGAAACGAAACTTTTTGAGGAGAAAGCTCGGAAAATCATTAGAAAACTTTGTGAAACGAAACTTTTGAAGAAGAAAGCTCGAGAAACCGATTTAATATTTTGAAATGAAACTTTTTTGAGGAAAACACTAGAAAAACCATTAGAAAACCTTTTGAAACAGGGCTTTTGAATAAGAAAGCATAGGAAACTAGTTTGATATTTTGAAATGAAACTTTTTGACGAAAAAGCTCGAAAAACCATTAGAAAACTTTGTGTAACGGGGCTTTTGAAGGAGAAAGCTCGGGAAACCGGTTTGATATTTTGAAATGAAATTTTTTGAGGAAAAAGCTCGAAAAACCGTTCGAAAACTTTTTGAAATGGGGCTTTTGAAGGAGAAAACCTAAAAAAATCGGTTTGATACTTTGAAACGAAACTTTTTGAGGAAAAAACCCGAAAAACTGTTGGAAACTTTGAAACAGAACTAGGGGAATGGATAGGACCTTAGCCTATTTTTTCCTTTCTTTTTTTTTCTTCTCTTTTTTTCTTGCTTCTTCTCTTTTTGTTTTTTTTCTTCTCTTTTTTTTTTTGCTTTTTCTTTCTTCCTTTTTTTTGTTGTATATATATATATATATATATATTTCCTTTTTGTTTTCATGCATATCCTGTTACTAATCGACTTTCTACATTCTTTTCTATTGTTGATTTTCAGGATGTCGGAGGTCGGTGGTGATGGTTCTGATAGGAGGTGCCACAGAAGGTCGTCGCGGGTTAAGCCCTAGGGGGGCAGCGCTAGCAGGAGCAGTTCTGCCCAAGGTGGCAATAGTCGGCCTAAGCGATCTACGAGCAAGACGGCTTTGAGCAATAATTCTACAATGGGACAGTCCTCTATTACTCCAGACGAGAGGGTTGAGGAGGACGTAGATACGGCCGTTGATCCTAGGACGGGGTATGGTATGGCATTCATCCACGACAAGTGGAAGGATACTTCTTTTACAGATAACTAGTTAGCGATTCCCGACGTCCCACCTTTGCGAGATCTAGCTTACCATCTACGCTTATACTCACATTATGGTCGGATGCTGTCGTCCACTCATAGTTCATTGAGAGGGGCCAGTATCTCTGCCTTGAAAGCTATGCAGGCGTCGGCCCCATCTTATAAGGATTTCCTTCACCAGATTGGCTTTGGTGCCTTCATGACACTCCAGACAGACAGATTTTATTACAAGATAGCGATCGGGCTACTGAAGAGGTGGTTTAGGGGGATCGAGACCGTACATTTGGTGGGTTTTGAGCTGGGGCCTACTCCTGTCGTCTAGGCGATGATCACTGGCCTGTCTTTTGGGGGTATCCCAATTTCCTTGTGGTTTGTGACTGTTGCTAAGGCTCGCCTTCTCTTAGGTTTGCCAGGGATTATGAGCTCGAGTTTTTCGGCTTCGCTTCTATGTCCAGCATAGATAGATTTCGCTCTTCAACCCTTTATAGCTGATTAGGTCATCATGAAACGCCGACTGGTACCGTTTGTCGTCTTTTGTTACTTTTGCAACAATAATAAGTTGGCAATTCCTTTACCATTGGTGAGCCTGGTTGCGAACTTGGACGCATTGGACTATGTGGACTGGAGTGTCTTCACTTTTGCCAATTTCTTGCGGGGGATGAGAGTTAAAAAAACTAGGGTGCCTCAACTACATTAAAAAAAAGTTGGTCCAGTTAAGATGGTGCTGCACTATTCAAATAAGGAAATTAATAGCATGTTTGGAACTTGGGCAAGGGAAGGGAAGGGAAAGGAAAGGAAAAGCGAAGGAAAAAAAATAAAGAAAAAGTAGTTTCCCTTTCCTATTTGGTTTTGCAAAGAAAATGGAAGAAAGTGGAGGGAAAGCAGAGAGAGAAAGAGACAGATTGATTTAAAAAAATTACCTCCTTTTCCCCTTCTCCTTCCCTTCCCTTCTCTATTAGAAATCAATTAGGGAAAGGATAGTAAACAGTGGTTTTCCTTCCTTTTTTTTCCTTGCCAATTCCCCAAGTTTCAAATAGACTACAAGGAGGTGACAAGTTCCTCTCCCTCCCTTTCTAGATGGGTCCATTAACGTAATATTTATAAAAAAAAATTATTATTACTATTAGAGCACTACATCACTCCTCCTCAACTAATCCCAAGTCTATCAGGAGGAAAAATTGTAATGGGTATCATATGGGCGTGAAGGATTGAATTTATTGCCTATTGGATGCCTAGTTAATGCACCCAGAAAAATAGAAAAATAAAAAAATGAAAGAAAGCACTGAAAAGACAGAAAATAAGAAACTGCTCCATGTCCTACACGTTTTAGTTGGTAAAAACTCAAAAGGAGAACTTAGATGTTCATTGAATTTGAACACTTTTTAAGTTCATTGAATGTAGCCTCCCTCTTCCTCTCCCTCTCCCTCTCCCTCTCCCTCATTCAAATACCCTTGGCTTAAAAAATGGTAAAAAAAAAAAATGAGAACACACATGTTCATTGAATCGGGACGCTTTTTAAGTTCATTGAATGCGATCTCTCCCTCTAACATTCAAATATCCTTGACTTAAAAAAAAAATTGTTATGTAAGATTTTGAAGATTAAATTAAGTTTTTTAATCAACGGTTTTTTCAATCATTTTCTCATAATTTGGATTTTATTAGAGAGTTATTTTGTACTTAGGAATGTTAATTTAATTAACGGATTAGTTGGTTGGACTTGATATTCTAGTTTTGTTATCCTTATGCAACTTGAGTATGTATAAATTTAAGTAGTTATGCTATAATATTATAGTAATATAGTCATGTGAGAATTGTTCCTAGGGCCATGTCTCTCCTCCTCAATTAATCCTCCTTTGATATATTTACTTCATTATTCCAAAGTTTTATAGAAGACATTAGTGGGCTTTGGTGTAGTGATAAAGTTGCTCAATTATGATTTAGGTCTCACGGGTTAAAAACACCAAAGCAACCGTTCTTTTTTTAATTGGTATGTAAAAGACAATTGAAATAGAAATGTTTAGAATTAAGAAGGTAAATCCATGATAACATAGTATTATATGCATGGATGAAGGGGGTATAGGGCCAAGGGGGGCATGGCTCCCCCTAATGTTTAAAAAACCACATTAGATATATTAAAAACTAAGACCTAAAAAATTTTACTTAGTAAAATGGCCTCCCTTATGTTCAAAAAATTTCATTATATGTTGTATAGATCATGGCCCAAAAAAATGTACGTAACAAAGTAGTCTTTTCTGTGCACAGCATATTTTGGGCCAATTTTAATTGCTATATGGCTTTATTTCTTATTTGTTTTGTCTATGGCGCAATCCCATATTTATCCTTGCCTAATTAATTGACATCTAAGACAAAATTTGGAGTAAAAAACATGCCACCTCTACGTTTTATTTTGGAAGCAATTTTACTTTGAGAGAAAAGAAGACTTGTGACTTTTGATACAACTATTCACTAGCCAAATGTTAGTTTTTGAATTTTTATGTAATTTTATGTTAAAACTAAACTTCATAACAAAATGGTAGATGATTTTCTTACAAACACTTTGATTGGGTACTTTGAGAAAGAAGTCACTGAGAAGTTTAGTGTAGATTTAATCATAGACGAATTTTGTGACAAAAAGTTTCATCAAGTACCACTTTAATTAATGCATTACTTGATATGTATTTTTGGTGATATTTTGCAACTGTGTCAGTTAAGACTGAATAAATTTTAATTTTTAGTTTAACACATTAAATCTTATTTTTAATGTTGTGTATTTTGTATTATACTTGTTTTTGGCCGATTGGCCCTCCTAAAACAAAATGCTGGCTCTGTCCCTTATTATATGTCTTATTGACACTAACTAGGTACTTTTGATGTTGATGTTTACTTCATGGGGCTAGCCTAGCGGAGAAGAGCCTAAAGATTTTCTTAAGAGGTCATAGATTAAACATTAGTTTTGACGTGTAACATCGCCCATTCTCCAACCCGTGTAGGAATAGGCTAACTTTCTACCTATTGACAAAAAAGAAAAAAAAAAAACGATGATGTTCAATCTATTGTCCAACCGGTGTAGGAATAGGCTAACTTTCTAACTATTGACAAAAAATAAAAAAAAAAACGATGATGTTCAATCTATTGTTTAAGACCCCTTGTTATTCATAATTTGTCTTAACCTTGTTTCTTTTCTATGAGCTCTGATATATTATTCAGTCCTTATTAGTACCCATTATTGGAACAATTATGTTCATTTATCTGTAATGTTTAGGTTCTATGCTATTATACTAATTCACTGACAAAATGATAAATTTATCATAAGCAAAGCATGTAACAAAATGATAAAAATTGTCATGGAAAATACATAAAATTAAAATTTTTAAAAAGCTGGTGTATGAGAATTGTGGAACGTGTGATATCACTTTATTAAGAGATAACAAATGTTTCAAGATTCAACCCAATACTTATAGCCCTTCTCCTCGAATGTCAAGCACTCCTGGAGAAAAAGAATAGTCGTCCCACCCGAGATTACATGACAAATGTAATTTAGAATCAAAATAGAGTGTGTGTGTGTATTGTATGTAGTATATAATATCTCTTAAGACCATATAGAGCCAGAGGGCCCCATATTTAGGCTTTAGAATAGCCCCAAGGAAAAAGCCGATACTGGTTCGGAATAAACATACCACAATGCGTGTAACGGCCCAAACTCAACTTAGTGTGTGGTAATTAATTAATTAATTAATTCTTCCCGTGATTTGCTAAAGCATTTTTATGTTGCAAATGAGGTATGAATTCTCCCTCCTATCTGTCCTCTTATATCTAGAATTGTTGTAAGTCCTTTAAAACGTCTAATATTTCCTTTTATCTTTGTTCACACTTCACGTATCTAATGCTCTTTTTGCGATTCTCACCGGATATATAGATTGCTTAGAAGGTTTTGACAATTGCAAGCACAACCTCGTATACAGACTACAAAATCTAAAGGTCTATTTGGTACAATTTCTTTCCACTTAATTTTATTGGTTTATAAGCAAAAAAGTTATTTTTTTTTAGCTTTCTTGTTATTTTGTTTTTTGCCTTTGTACTTATCTTAGCTTATAAAAGCAAAAATATTTTAAAAATTCAGCTTTCACCATCTTTTTTTGATTCTCCAGGTTTGATTGAGAATCCTCCATGGACCATGAACAAACATCCAAACAAAAATAATCAGCGTCTAGACTCCAGCCGTCAGCAATGTCCATTACCACCAACGAATTGCTTCTTCTTTCTCTATTCCAAATCTTCATTTTCTCTGCATCACTCTATTCGAAACCTCATTTCATTTTCTTTTTAGACCTCTTAAGCTTATTACAAAATGAACAAAGACAAACTCAAGCGTTTAGTTCCTCCAAAATTATATAAAGATATAAACAAAATATTAAAAAACAATTATGATTTGGATGAAATTTAAAGATGCCTGAGCATTGGGTACAAAAAACCATTCCGTAAACAGATGATACGCTAATCTTAATAGCACACTTCATCACGAGAAAGGTACAAAAAACCATTCAGTCTTCTATGATGTTTGATGGTCTTCAGATGGCAAACGCACATCAGGTTGAAATTACTTCTTGTTCTAGTAGGCTTTCCTCATAGCAGTCCTCTGCTCCAATAAAATCACTGTCAACACCTGGGCAATGGACAACCTCACTACTCTTTATCTTGGAGAGTTTGTTTGGGGCACCGCTTTGACATCCTTCAAGTGGTGCAGCAACTCCGCTTGCAACTTCTGTCTCAGCTCATGAACCTCAATCCTCGCCATGGCGGTGACTGAAGAATGCCACCAAGGTCTGTGCCTGAGACTATGTAACGAAAGGATCGAGAGGATTCATTTCTCTCTCTGCATATATATTTTATCACTTTTTCTCTCAATTTGGTGGGAGAGACGTTGGAGAATGGAAAGAAAAGAGAGATTGGCTCAGCTTGTGAGTCAAAGTGAGCCGAATAAAAATATGTTATTCTTGTTAAGAGCCAGACAATTGTGGCTTCGGAGCATCCTCGCCAATACTATGACGGGAGAGTTCCCGTCTGATTGCTACTCTTAATTTAATATGGGCCCCCCAGGATATATCAGTGCATCAGAAGTAACAACATGAACTTTGAAAACGGAAAAAAGTCCATCTGAGATTGCCGAGTTTCAGACCAATCTATCTGAATCAATTCCACAGCAACCATGCCCAATCTAAATAAACATACTCCATTACAATAAAATGAGAAAGCACCTAAACTTCTAAGTAAGGATAGCAGACACTAGAGAGAGAACCAATTCATCTTGGAATCCAATTTTGGAGACGCAAAACAGCATACACTCCTTAGACCATCTCTAATTTATAACCTTCAAATTCATCTTTATTTTGACATCTTTTTTAAATTTGAAATTTATACGTCCCACTTTTTCACTTTGGTACTTTAATTTTTCCAACCTTCATTTTTACTATTTATTCTTCAAATCGCTATTATTTTATATATAAAAAAAAGTTAAAAATCACATTTTGTTCTTCCATTTTATTCAAAATGTAAGTATTATTACCATATTTTAATCTAAATTGTAATTTTTACAACATATTTCATTAAAATTAAGCTAGTTAATATTTTTTAAAATCAACTGATCTACCCATGAAATTACAAATAAAAGTACATTAACAAATTTTAAAAAACCATTAAAAATTAATGAAATACATTTAACAAAAATTAACGTACATTAAGGAACTAATGAAAATACATTAAACGAGACTTGGGAAACTAAAATTACAAGCATTAATTTCATATAGAAATAATAATTTCATGACAAATAAAAGCAAGTGAAATAAAAATTATTTATTTATTCCAAGTATAAAATTAAATTATTTATTTATTAAAATAGTTAATATTGCATTAATCATAGATTATTTAGGTTTAGAATAATAATTAGTATAAGGGTCTCACATAAATAGTGCTTAGTCCCAAATACACTGAATAGTATTTGGCCCCACATAAATAGTGATGTGAAGATGGCCCTCAAAAAAATTTGAAAACCTTCAAATTTGAAGGGTCCAAATAAATTTCTTCAAATTTTTGAAGAAATGAAGGTGGGTTGAAGTTGAAAATTTGGAACCCATTTTTAAATTTGAAAATTTTTGAATTGGGAGGCAAACTGCGCTCTAGCCTTCAAACTGGGAGCTAATCCTTATAAATTTAGTGAACCCAATTGGTCAAACCCTCGAACTCAAATAGTTAAATCCTCAAATTCTAATTTGAACTAATAATTAATTGTTATGTGTATTGTTATCGTACTTAATCATATACTGGGACTTAAAATATGACTAAGGAGAAGTTAATTCCAAACTAAAGCAAAAAAGTGATGGACCAAGTTGTCTATTTATTTAGTTTATAGGCTACTATATATTAAATATGGAATATATTCTGGTATAGAAACATAAAAATATATTATATATATTAATAAAACAAAAATTAAATATTTTTAAATAAAAAAATAATATAATATAAACACTCTCGTGGCGGTCTTGATCCTGTGAATTTGAAAATTGACACTCTCACACTCCCGCACCTACTCTGTGTGACTTAGCCCCTTACCATAGGGATCAACGAAATGAAAAAAATATTTGACTGCTACTGTACCAAAACTGGGACCCTAGTGTGCCAAAAGGTACAAACCTATGATGAGTATTTATTTAGGGTGACCGTCATACCATATCATCATGTTTGTGTGGTGTGATCAGTGTTTTAAAATTCAGGCCAAATCGGCCAGTTCAATCGGTAAAATCGGGAATCGGTCCACGGAACAGGGCGAATTAACCCCCAAACCTACTATGATTCAAAATCCCCCCCTACTTTTAAAGAACTGTTCGGAACACCAATTTAACGGTCAACTCGCAAGAACCGATCGCTATACAACAGAACCAAACGGTCTTAAGTTCCCTTTGTATAAATACATGACTAAGGCACAAATCTATATGGATACAAATTTCCACCAACCCAAGTTGGTAGAATTCCTCTTGCCTTATATATGTGGTAGCATACCATTGGATCATGTATTTATTTTTATATTTTTTTATTTGAGTAACTTTTACAATATAGCAATCCCATAAATAATACATAAAATCTAGGAAGAGATTAAAAAATTTATTAATACAATTTTAATACGTTGTAGTTTAATATGCTGCCACGTACACATAATAGGAGGAATTATATTGGAGAAAATTCTTGTCCAATCTATATTACATTTTAGGACTGTTTTTGAAAAAATGTCATAGAAATACAATTGGTTCGAATGGTTGGTATTAGTTATAACTTAAATCTAATGGTTGAGATCATGCAAAGTCTTCTCGAAGTTTGGCCCAAATATCCCGCCCAACATTATCTGACATCTATCTCTCAACAACCATTAGATCAAAATCTTCCATAATCTCAACCATTAATTCAAATATCAAATTTTTGAAGTGTTGTGTGTGCAAATGTGGCGTGTAATAAGGAGTAAAGGGCATAATGCTCCTCTTTGTGCGAACTTCATAGACAATGATAATCATAGGGTCAACAAACCACCATTATCTCTTTCCATGGCAGCCTACCATAGCCAAAGAGCACAACCAGTGCGCACCACTGGCCATCACCGTGAGCCCCCTTGCTGCCATCTCCATCATTGAACCTAACCGTTTCAACCACCATATACCAAAACCTTGCTACATCTTCTTCCTCACCTTCACCTTAATAACCTTGGTTGTAACCCAACTCTCTCTCTCTCTCTCTCTCTCTCTCTCTCTCTCTCTCTCTCCCACAGCCATGGTGAAGACGCACCGACCAAATCACCACCTCCATGAACATCTCCAGTGGTGGAAACACCCACAGTTAAGTGACCCACCAACAGCTAAACTACCCTCTCTCTCTCTCTCTCTATCTCTCTCTCTTTATGTATATATATGACCCCATGTGTTTGGTTAAAGCAATTGAAGGTTTCCCTGATATTAGTGTTGGAAAATAGTGGTGTTTTGCACTATTTTGAGCCAATTAAAACGTGGGACTCACACCTTCGTTTAAGTGGGTCCATGGTGCGTTGGATTAACCTCCGTGAGGAGATTAATTTCATGTATTTACTTGCTTACATCTGTTAAGGATTGAATAAGTTATTGGCTTCTAAAGTGACTAACATGACCATGGGAAACTAGAAGTTGAAAAGGCTTATCCCACATCGGAATCTTAAGTGAAAGATGATGTGCATATAAAATCGTGACTTAAAGGTGGGTTTAGGCCCCAAGAGGCACCCTAATTTTGTGGAAGGGAGAGGGCCTACCCAACCCATGGGTTGACCCACAAAACACACGCGCCCGCCGCCGCCCACACTAGGCGTGGGTCTTGGGTTTAGTTCGGCCTTTGTCTTCTTGGGTCAGATTCATATTTATTGAATTCAATTCAAAATTAAAGTTTGGCCGTTGGAGCCATTAGAATTCTGTTGACTCTGAACGCAAAGTGACATGTCTCTCTGATTCCGGCGAAGGGATGTGTCCTTTCGATAAAGAGTTGTTTGGTTGATGGTGTCTGTTCGAACTAGTGCCATGAACAAGCATCTAAGCTCTATAAATAGGGCTGAATCCAACGTTCATTTTTAATTCTGAAATTGCATAGTATGGAATTTTCTACTCTACATTCTTCTTCCTCCTCCCATTTTTCGAGAGAGTTCAGTATCAACTGGTTATTCCACCAAGCAGATTTAATTGAAGTGCTGCTTAGAATCTGCTGAGATCGTTTCATCTTGGGAGGCAGATATCCATCTTCCCGTGAGCCCCGACTGGGGGGGAGGGGGCGAATTTATTTTTAAGAAGAGAGTGTCACACACTCGACTCGATCTAACTTTCAGTTCTTCGATCTTCTGTTCATCTTCAAAATTTCTTATTTAAGTACGACAACCGAGTAAGTTGTTCAAATTCTGTACTGATATTTTCATAATTGCTTCTAGTTTCCTTCTAGTTGATTGCTAATTTTGTACTAGTTACATTAATTGTTTAGAATACTATTTACACACACAGCTTAATAAGGAAGCATTATTTCCGACAATTAGAACTGATAAGTACCTAGCCCTTTATTTTTTTAGTTTCATATAGTGCTTTGCTTAGGGTTTCTGATTTTAAGTGTAATTTTGCAATGCACACAAGTCACTTACCTAGCCATTTGGTGTCTGCTTTCACTTTGAATAATGATTTGTGTACTTTATGAAAGGAAAGCCTACTGAAGGAGTCTACAAGGAAGATCCAAAGATCATGCTCTCTGCCATTGGCCAATACAAAGGGGCTAATTTCCCTAACAAAGGGAAAAAAATAACTTATTTTTCAACCTGGTTGCTGATTCAAGTTTATTCAGCAACCCAGGTTGAACGCCATTTCAAATGGCATTTTTATTAAAAACGTCTTTTCAAAAGGCATTTTTAGATTATATTCCACACAAAGGAAATATGGGGACTTTAGGTTGTATTTGAAATAAAAAGAAAGACGGTTAGAAAAATGCAACTAAAAACGCCATTACAAATGGCTTTTTTTCCCAGGAAAAAATGCCATTTGAAATGGCGTTTTTAGTTGCATTTTTTCTTGGGAAAAATGTCATTCAAAATGGCGTTTATATGCCCTAATTTTTAAACCCCGACTATTAAAAGCACGATCGAATCTGTCTCTCTCACGCTCCCTCTCTGTCTCACGCTTAGTTATCTCTCTCTCTCTCTCTCTTTCTCTCTCGCATGCTCAGTCTCTCACTCTCCCTTCCTTCTCTTTGCTCTGTCAGTTGTTTTCCTCACACTCCCTCTTCCTCTCTCAGTTACTCTTTGAAGCCTACAATCAATGGGTAATCGAAGATTGAAGAAACTTATGATTCAATAAGTCTCTCTATATGTGTATATTTATATCTGTAAATCTATGTATATATGTTTGTTTGTGAAAATTAAGATGATATTCTTGTAACCCACAAATTCTAATGCGGTCAGAACTTAAAAAATATGTTAGTACCCATAACTAGCACATCAAAAATTAGTTCTGTTTTTTTCAATTTTTGCTACTCCTAAAAATTTCTAAAAGCTGCTGAAAAGAGCTTAAGGGTTCACGTAGAGTTGATGACCCTAGTTAATTAAAGTGAAATGTTGGGCTGGGACTGCTTAATGGACTCCAATGGGATCAAATGATTGTGATGGTAATGTTATTGATGAATTTCTTCCAAGTGTTAAGAATAAGCACTTCTTATCTACTCAAGCTTTCTTAGTGGATATTGACATAATTCCAAAACTTTGGAAATTAAGGTTATCCAAAGTTTAAAGAGACCCATAACTAGTGCCATATAATTTCATAATTCCAAACAGTCTTCTAAAATCTTTAAAGAGAAAAAACGCTGCATTATGCAAACTTTTAGTGAAAGACCAAAAGACATTACCTCATTAGTATTGAGCCACCAACTGAGCTAAAGTTTTCATCCTTTGAAATGGACCCATAACTAGTGCTAATAGGAAGGGCTACGCTTGTTCTTGGCAAAGATTATAAATCTAAAAAAGAAACATAAATACAAAGCCAAAGTTAATGGATACCATTAGTACTATGTGTCTATGTATCGTGCTTTGTAGCTGCGTTATTTGGCATGAAATTTGTAGCTATGCAATTAATTATTTTCCCCTTAATTTTTACATTTTCAGTAAAATATGTTTACTCAAGGTTGATCCTCATGTTGATTTTGATGATAACTAAACTTTGTATTATTTTACTAATGCATTTGCTTAGTGTTCAGATTAATAAAGTTTATAATCTAGACTTAAAGTTTAATTTAAAGTCTAATACATGTCAGAGTGGATACACAACAAGCTAAGATCAAACAATACACTCTAAGAGTTATGCAATGTACCAAACTAAGAAATGACGCCTATTCCAACTTCAAACAAATGATTTGCATTCAAAGAGATTGAAGGTGTTCAAATAAAGATTTCATCAAGCGTGCATAGACTCAAGGAAGTTGACGTGCATTCGAAGAGATTGAAAGTGTTCAAAAGAAAACTTCATCTAAGTGTGCAAAAATCAATTAAAGATGATTTGATTTTCAAGAAATTGATTTTGAGAAGAGAATTCATTGTAATTTCATAATCTCTACAAAGAATCCAAGTGAAGACTTCATCTAGAATGTAAAGAATCAATGAAGATAATATGTATTCAGAGAAATAAAGATATTCAAGAGCAGACTTCATCAAACTTACAAAAGACTCATTGAAGTGATCCTGAAGAAGAAAGAAAGATGTGCAGCAAAAAGGTAGAGATCGGCAATGAGGCATTATGAAGCTCTACATAAAAGAGAGAGATTGGCAATGAAAGAGAAAGCTCAGCAATGAAGAAGAAGAGCTTGGCATTGATGGAATGAAGTCCTGACAGTTTGAAAACCAAGAAAAGATGATTATCAAATGATAGATTCAATCCAAATTGAATGGAGAACAACTTTGGTGAATTGAAAACTTTCATCCATCATCATACCCTAAAGAGAAGACTCCTTGAAGATCTTATAGCATTGCTGAAGCTGAACTTGATCATTGGAAGAATGAATGAAAATTTCTAGGCAATGTGTCGACATATGAAAATAAAGAGTCGACACATGAAGACAGAATAATCAAGTGTCGACACATGGAGATAATGGACAACATCTGAAAAATGCAAACAAGATGTGTCGACACATGAAACCAAGTGTCGACACCTGGGAGATAACGACTAGTTTTTCTAACGTTATAACGGACTGGACTTGCATTAAATATGCCCCGACAACCTCCAATGGACAAAATCAATACAACGGTTTACATACAAGCTTCCAACTGTATTTATAAACAAGAGATACAAGAAACAAAAGTACCACTGACTGATCAAACTAAAAAAATCTGAATATTCCTCTTTTCTTCATTGAGTGAGGTTTTATTTGTCTATCCACTCTTGATAGAGAGTTTGCATTTTGTTTGTACAACTTCATACACTTGTAAATGAGAGTTTGAGAGTTCTCTTGTAGAAGAAAAACTCTTGTAAGTTTAAGTGGATCTTGGACAAAACCACTTGGTAGCTGGAAGAACTTGGGAAGAAGTTCTTGTGTAAAAGTGAGCTGAGCACTTGGTAAATCAGCATCTATTTTGTAATTGGAGATTGCATAGTGGAGGAAGACTCAAGGGAATCTTGGGACAAGGACGTAAACCACAAATTGTGTTGAACCTCGGAAATTTATGGTGTGCTCTCTATTGCTCTATTTTCATTTCTCTTTTAATTACATTGCATTATATATATATATATATATATATCTTGATCATTGTTCTATTGATTAAATTAATTTTAATTAATCTTAATTGCTATTAATTTTTAAAAAACTCAATTCACTCCCCCTCTTGGGTTTCCATTTGGGCCAATAATTGGTATCAAAGCTTATATTCCTGTCTTTAGGCTTAATATCCTAGGAATAGATCCATGGCAACCAATTTTGGAAGTTCTGTCGATGAGGGTCAAGCCACAAACAGACCACCTATGTTTAATGGCACCAATTACAACTATTGAAAAAATAGAATGAGAATATATATCCAATCGGTAGATTATGAATTATGGAAACTTATAGTAAATGGTCACAAAACTCCTACAACAAGAATAGAAAGAACTGATGTCCCTAAACCTGAATCCGAATGGGATGAAGATGATTTGAAATGCTGTAATCTAATGCCAAAGCTATGAATATTCTATATTGTGCACTTGATCCCAATGAATTCAATCGCATTTTCACATGTGAATTAGCTAAAGAAATATGGGATAGACTAGATGTTACACATGAAGGTACCAATCAAGTTAAGGAATCTAAAATCAATATTTTGATACATAGTTATGAATTGTTTAAAATGAAACCTGATAAGTCTATCACAGAAATGTTCACAAGGTTCACCGATATTATAAATGGCTTAAAATTTCTTGGAAAGGTGTATCCTAACAATGAGCAGGTGAGGAAGATTCTAAGGTCATTACCAAAAGCTTGGAAAGCTAAAGTCACGACAATTAAAGAAGCAAAGGACCTCAACACATTACCTCTTGAAGAACTCTTGGGCTCTCTCATTATTCATGAGGCTACTCAAAAACAATATGCCCAAGAAGATAAAGAAAAGAAGAAAAGGGTAGTTGCATTCAAGTCCACCAGTCGAGATGATGAATCAGTACGTGAGGAGGATGAGGATGAGATTGCTCTCATCACTTGAAAATTCAGAAGATTCATGAAAAAGAAATAGAAAGGTAGAAAGAAGCATGAAACCAAAGGAGAACCTAGTAAAGAATCCCATATTATATGCTATGAATGCAAGAAGTTTGGGCATATAAAGGCCGAATGCCCTTTGCTTAAAAAGAAAGGAAGAAAATATCAAGGGAAGAAGACTATGACAACCATGACATAGAGTAATGATGAAGAATCAAGCTCCGAAGAAGAAGCCAAACCTCAAGAAGTGGCTAACCTTTATCTCATGGCTCATGAGGAAGACAATGAAATATCAAACTCTTCCCAATTTACTTTCAATGAATTACAAGATGCGTTTGATGATCTACTTTGTGAATTCAAAAAAATGGAAATAAAAAATAGACTTCTTAGAAAGATGGTCTCTACTCTTACTGAGGAAAATGATAAGTTACATAAAGAAAATGAAGTTTTGAAAAATGAAATTTGTGCCTTGAATGATAAGATTAAGAAAAACTCTATTCAAAAAGATTCTTCGAAAGAAAACCAAATTTTGCTGGATAAGGTTAAAAGCTTAGAAACAACTCTTTTTAGATGTGTCAATGGAAAAGAAAATTTGGATGCAATCTTGGAAAAACAAAAATGTTCACTAGACAAAGTTGGTCTTGGCTTTGATCCTTTTAAAAGAAAGAAATTTTCAAAAGGCAGATTTAGTGCTTCAACTGGAAAATCACAAATCTCATGTTTTTATTGTCACAAACTAGGACATATTGCTAGTAGATGCTATGCTTTACAAAAATCTATTGCTCCTAGCAGTCCCTAGAAGACCATCACGGACTAACCCTCAAGGACCTAAGATAGTTTGGGTATCTAAGGTCAAATGAATTCCTTTTGTAGGTTTGCCTTCAAGTAAAATCCAAGAAAGACCATTAGTACTTGGATAGTGGATGTTCAAGGCATATAACGGGAGATGAAACACAATTCACATCTCTCTCACCAAAAGATGGAGGTCCTATCACATTTGGTGACAATGGCAAAGAGAAAATCATTGGTATAGGTAGTGTTGGTAAGAATTCATCTACCTCTATCGAAAATGTATTGCTTGTTAAAGGACTCAAACACAATCTTTTGAGCATTAGTCAACTTTGTCACAAAAGATGCAAGGTTGTATTTGAATCCTCTAAATGTGATATAATTGACATTAATGGTAAGAAGACAATCCTCACTAGGCATAGACGAGGCAATATTTATATTTCCGATCTTAATGATTTATCTTCTTGCAAAGTTGAATGCCTTGCCGCTATGAATAGTG
>CM065378.1:48347500-48457500 GCA_033060915.1 Euryodendron excelsum | reverse complement strand
CACTCTCGCACAAAGCACATTGAAATTAGATATCACTTTATGCGAGATCATGTACAAAAAGGTGATATTGAACTTGACTTTGTGTGCACCAACATGCAATTGGTTGATATATTTACTAAACCATTGAGTGAAGATCATTTTTGCATGATAAGAAGAGAATTAGGGATGAGTGATCATGTGTCTTAATTTAAGTGAAATTTATGTTTCGAATGTTTTAAATGTGATTATCATTTATGTGAATTGCATTTCTCATATTCATAATTTATTGCATGATCATATTAAAACAAAATTTCTCTCCCATATTGAAAAGTCAACTCCTGAATTCCTTATACTTCATATACCCCTGTCTGGTTGCATGTGTCGACACACCATTTTCATGCGTCGACACATCACGACAATGGATTTAAATTATTTTATTGACACACATGTGTTGACACATCAAGTTCATGTGTCGACACATAAGTCAGGCCCATATACTTTAACAAAGCCCACTTTACAAACATTCAAAATTTTCCTCTCTCTCTCTCTTACTCTTACTCTTTTTCTCTCCCACTCCCTTGTTCACACCAAACCCAACCATCACCTTCGAACCATCACCAATCTTCGCTTTATTCTTCTTACAAACCCTAATCAATCTCATTCCATCTTCGCACAACCCTCTTCTTCATCTTTCAAAACCTCAGACTTTAGATATGGCTCCCAAGGTCAATCAAAGGCAAGAAAACCCTAAAGACACCTCTATACAAAGTCAGAAATGAAAAAGGGTTAGACCACCAATTGGAGAATCATTCGAAAGGACTTCTTCGGACTAATCGGGTTAGGATGTCACACACTTCAGAGATGCAATGGCTCAAGAAAGGTATTGGAATATTTTAGGTCTCAGTAAAATTTTGAATGGACGATGGATTAACTATGAGTATTTTGAAAATGAGAACTTTGACTTCCCTTACACTCTTACTAATTTGGGTTGGAAACCCTACACTTTGATTCGAGAGAATGTATACCCTAAATTGGTTATGCATTTCTACTCAAATCTCATGAAAAAGGTTGGAGAGACAAAAATTACTAGATATGTGAAAGGAGTGAAGATTACTCTAAATGAAGTCACTCTCTTTGAGATTATGGGAACTGGGTATAGTGGAGAGACCTACTTTGAGACTGTAAGCAGAAAGAGACAACTACATGTTCTTTATGGTCAAGACGTGCCTGAATCCATCCAACCTGTAGCCAATGACCTTCCAGTTGAACTAAGGTTGGTACACCACTTTATTGCCAAAATTTTTCTACCCAAAATTGGTAGTTTTAAGCATGTAAGTGAGAAGAACTTGTTTTTCCTGTGGACATTCCATATAAACACCAAGATTGATGTCCCATACTATATTCTCACAAATATGGCCCATACCTCTACCACCTCAACCAAAAATCTACCCTATGGTATGTTACTCACCAAAATCTTCAAACACTTTCAAGTGAATCTATTGGGTAAGAACTACAGAAAGCCTGACCCCTTCAGTGATGAGTACAATAAGTACACCCTGGACAGGATGGGCTACAAGAAAGGTAATGGCCAATGGGTTCTAAGGCCTAAGAAAGTTGCCCCTGGTAGCACTCCCCATGGAAGAGCATCTGCTTCTGGGCCTCGAAAACCCCTAACCCACTCCCTTGAAGCCACTCAAGTTGATGAACTTCTGGGTAATATGATGGACATGCTTCAAAGCATGAACCAGAAACTTGACGATTAGCTGAAACAGTTAAAAAGCCTTAAACAAGATATGACTCAATTGAAAAAGGCTCAAGAAATTAATGTTGAAGAAGAGGAAGCAAAAAAAGAACAAGTTGATGAAGAGGAAAATGAGGCAGAAAAGGACTCTGAACCTAAATATGGGACTCCAACCAAAACTCAAGAAGAAAAGGAACCAGAGGAAGAATCTGATCACGAGGACACGGAGGATGAGTCTGAGGATAGCCTATCTGATGTCCCAAAGAAAAGAGCTGGTCCAGCCAAGCGAATCAATCATCTATCCTAGTCTCTAGATCTTTGCGCAAACGGCCATATTGTCTGAAGCCTCGATACTCTTCTGGCCCTTCCAATCCTACTTCTGATCCAGTTGAACTATCCCCCTCTCCATCACCATCACCTTAAACTCCTCCAAAATTCTCTAGCATCAAAGCTTTTTCTCCATGGTCCTGTTACAATTTTTTTTTGTTACACATTTTGTGGATATCAACTGTCAAACCTTTTGTAATACTTTTTAGATGAATGAAATATGGTATTGTTCTTTTACACAATTGATATCTTGATGACTTGGTTGTTTGTTTGCTTTCCTGATTATACAATTTATTTTGTTATAATATTTTCTGCTATTGTACCTGTTTGTGATTTCCATTTTCTTTCTCTCTTTTTGATGAATTGACAAAAAAGGGGAGAATAATTGGACAAGAATTGGAGTAGAATTAAATTAAAATGATCAATGAATGTTTGATGACTTGGCATTGATTACCTAACTACAAATGACATTGAGTAAAAATGAAATGAGTGATAATTGATAAACATAGAGCATGTTCTTAGAGGGAGAAACATAAATTATTTGTTTAATTATAAAACAAATAATTAAAGTAATTGTGGCAATTACTTTAAAGTAATTGATAAAAAATCTTTGAGAATTGTTTTTGAAATGTCTTTTGTCTTGTAAGCATCAGTTGCTTAATTATAAAACAAAAGGGGAGTTTTCTACTGGTATGCTATCTAATCCTATCCATTTCACTTAATCGTATATCAATTTAATTTGTAAAGGTTTTGTCATCATCAAAAAGGGGGAGATTGTTGACTCAAGGTTGATCCCCATATTGATTTTAATGATAACTAAACTTTGTGTTATTTTACTAATGTATTTACTTAGTGTGCAGATTAATAAAGTTTATAATTTAAACTTAAAGTTCAACTTAAAGTCTAATACAAGTCAGAGTAGATGCACCACAAGCTAAGATCAAACAATACACTCTAAGAGTCATGCAATGTACCAAACAGAGAAATGACACCTATTCTAACTTCAAACAAATGATTTGCATTTGCAGAGATTGAAGGTGTTCAAATAAAGATTTCATCAAGTGTGCATAGACTCGATGAAGTTGACGTGCATTCGAAGAGATTGAAAGTGTTCAAAGGAAGACTCCATCAAGTGTGCAAAGATCAATCGAAGATGATTTAATTTTGAAGAAATTGAAGATGTTTGAAAAGATAATTCATCGTAATTGCATAATCTCTACAAAAAAATCCAAGTGAAGACTTCATCTGGGATGTAAAGAATCAATGAAGATAATATGTATTCTGAGAAACAAAGATGTTCAAGAGCAGACTTTATCAAGCTTATAAAAGACTCATTGAAGTGATCTTAAAGAAGAAAGAAGGATGTGTAGCAAAAGGTAGAGATCAGCAATGAGACATCATGAAGCTCTATATGAAAGAGAGAACTTGGCAATGAAAGAAAAAGCTTGGCAATGAAAAAGAAGAGCTTGGCATTGATGGAATGAAGTCCTGACCGTTTGAAAACCAAGAAAAGATGATTATCAAATGATAGATTCAATCCAAATTGAATGGAGAACAACTTTGGTAAATTGAAGACTTTGATCCATTATCATACTCCAAAGAAAAGACTCCTTGAAGATCTTATAGCATTGCTGAAGTTGAACTTGATCATTGGAAGAATGAATGAAGATTTTTAGGCAATGTGTCAACATATGAAGACAGAAGCTAAAAATTTGAAGACAGAATGATCAAGTGTCGACACATGAAATTAATGTCTCAACACATGGAGACAGTGGACAATATTTGAAAAATGCAGACCAGATGTGTTGACACATGAAACTAAGTGTCGACACCTAGAAGATAACAGCTAATTTTTCTAACATTATAACAGATTGGACTTGCATTAAATGAGCCCCAACAACCTCCAATGGACGAAATCAATACAGGGGTTTATATACAAGTTTCCAACTGTATTTATAAACAAGAGATACAAGAAACACAAGTACCACTGACTGATCAAACTAAAAAAATCTGAATATTCCTCTTGTTTTCATTAAGTGAGCTTTTATTTGTCTATCCACTCTTGATAGAGAGTTTGTATTTCATTTATACAACTTTATACACCTGTAAGGTAGAGTTTGAGAGTTCTCTTGTAGAAGAAAAACTCTTGTAAGTTTAAGTGGATCTTGGATAAAACCACTTAATAGCTGGAAGAATTTAGGAAGAAGTTCTTGTGTAAAAGTGAGCTGAGCACTTGGTAAATCAACATCCATTTTGTAATTGGAGATTGCATAGTAGAGGAAGATTTCAAGGGAATCTTAGAGTGAGGACGTAGACTACGAATTGTGATTAAACCTCGGTAATTCTAGGTATGCTCTCTATTGCTCTGTTTTCATTTCTCTTTTGATTGCATTGCATTATATATATATATATATATATCTTGGTCACTGTTCTATTGATTAGATTAATTTTAATTAATCTTAATTACCATTATTTTCCAAAAAACTCAATTCACCCCCCTCTTGGGTTGCCATTTAGGCCAACAAAGTAAAGTCTACTTAATAAGGTGGGTTAAACTTATATGTGTTTGATGGTTGGCAAAGCTAAGTAATGACAACAATGGTAATATTTTATTTTTTTTGGGGTGGGGGGGGGGGGGGGGGGGGGGGGGGGGGGGGGGGGGGGGGGGGGGAAGATAGTAACAGATCGCCAAGAAGGCATAGCCTGTGATATAGAGGCTAGCGGCTGCTAAAATATAGAACTGGAAAGCTCACTTGTTGGGTTGCGAGAAATGATCATGCCTATGATAGTTGGGTTTAGAGAATATGTGAATATAAAATTCATATGTAGATACCCTTATCAATGAATTGGAGAAGTCTTGGTATATAAGAGGTTACCGGTCAATGACAACATGACATTGCAAACTGTCTTGAATCTCCCTTCGAGATATAGTGACCTGCATTGTGTTGAAATATATGTTGTGAATAAGGGGAGCACAATGACCATCAGTGTCAGTCGTGCAGATGTGAATTGGGGAGATGTCCAGTCCTACGGTGAACTTTTGATACGGGAGGGAAGGGGGGGGGGGGGGGGGGATGATGTGTCAACATTGGAGACATTTACTGAAATGCTTACACTTGAGTAGAGTAGTCAAAGCACACAGGGTATAGATGCGTCGGGGCAACAAATGTCTAACTTATTCAGCCCAAATAAGGATTACTCGAAGGGCCTGAGTAATTTTCAACAATTTCAAGATTTTCACATTCCAACTACACCTCACCCAGAATATGCTTTGGGCCAATGGGGATGTGTAGAGGTGGGAGGTCCCAGTGCAAGTATGGATCCCGTGGAATGGCTCGGTGATTTAAATGGGATAGGGAGATAGGTAAATAAAGATGGCAATGTTCAATCCGTTAAGTCAAACAAAGTTGTTGATGTTTTGATGAGAATTGAAGGAAATATTAACTCCAATGATGATGAACACGAATAAGTGAACATTGCTGACTTGAATGACACTCCCGTGCCATTTTTTACAAACCTAGATGGGGTAGACGATAGCATAACTGGTTAAAATTTATATGATCGCAGTCTAACATGGTCAGATGCAAATCTGGAGTTTGCAAAAAGGATGGTTTTCAGAGATAAAATGCAATGATTAGTGCATGTAACTGCTATCATGTGAAGAAAATTAAACAATATTATGTTGTAGAAAAAAACAAAAAGTATGGAGTATTAGGTGCACTCACGATTGCCCGTGGAAACTGCATGAGTGTTTGAAGAAGAATCATACTTTCTTTGATATCACACAATACCTCAAGCCACATACCTGTTTACATGGGATGGAGAGTTTGGATCATCGCAATCTGAATTTGACATTCATTGAACGCATGATTATGTCCTAAGTTGCGATAAGTTGTTATGAGTTTTCAATTTAATCTAAAATTTATGTATTCATACCCTTCCTTTGTAAAGTTTAAGTATTCGTTTGGATCTTGTGGTGTACAGGAAAACCCTAGTTGGAAGATAGCATCCATAGTGAAGAATATAACAAATAATGGTGGTTTCACAATGTCCTATAAGAAAGCATGGGTTAAAAGAACAGAGGCCATTGCAACGGTATTTGGTGATTAAGATCAGTCATATGAAAAGCTTCCAAGGTACATGAGAACCTTGGAGTGCAGGAATCCGGGCACGGCTGTGATTTCAGAAACACGTGACATTGGACGAATTGGAGAAATTGCTCTAGATAGAATATTTTGGACATTTCGGCCATACATTAAAGGCTTCAAGCATTGCCCTCCAGTGATAGGTATCGACGGTACCCATATATCTTTACGGAAAATACACAGGAGTTATGCTAATTGCTACGACTAGAACTGTGAGGAAAAACATTTTCCCTTTAGCTTTCGCCCTAGTTGAATCATAAAACTGTCGTGATTGGGCATGGTTTATCTGCAATGTCAAGCATGTTATGTGCCAGGGCAAGAGGGGATTACTTTGATTTTTGATCGACATGCCGCCATATTGAGCGCCGTCAAACATGAATGGGAAACACCACGACGAGGCCAACCACCTGGATTCCATAGATATTGCCTTAGACACTTCGAAGTAATCACCAAACAAAGTTCAGTAATGCTAAAGTTAAGAATCTTATATGGAAAGCTAGAAATGTCCATCAAGTACGCAAGTTCGACGAGATAATGTGTCGCGCCCCGATTTTTGGGTGTCCAAGGTCCTTTCGGCTCAGAGACCAAAAGCACGGAACTCTGTCACTAGAACTCATCCTCCTAGAAGGATAAGTACGACTAGGTTTGAATTGAAGATTGGTTTGATTAAGGGCTTTGTAGAAAAATAGGAGTCGCCACCTAACTTGATTAAGGTGAGTTAGGGCACCTAAAACTAAGTGCTAATCCGAAGATTAAACTTAGAGTTTTTGAAAAAGACTTTGAAAACTCTCTCAAGAGAGGGTTTTTTAAGTAAATAGATTGTTTGGCAACCTTTGAAAAGATTTAAGCCCTTTTGGAAACTAACCCCATTTTGGTCCTTCGAAAACATAAATCTATGATCCGGGGGTTGGTTATGTGTAGAGAAGATATCCTAAGATCATCACCCTACCCTGCCCTTTCGGTACCTACATGTCTAATCACTCTTTTGTTTGCTCACTAGAATAACCGGTTACTAATATCCCTTAATATCCACTTTAGAGTTTTGAAAACGGGATTTAGTCATCACTTTTGGATGAATGATGCATCATGTAACCTTTAAAAGAAGTTGGAAAAACATGAGAATTTGAAGGGGTTTGAAATGAAACCTTTGAATTGATTGAAACTTTGGAAAAGGGGATTGGAATTGAAATAGAAGTTATGACCGCACCATTTTAGGTTGCCTACATATCTCATTTGGCGAGAATTAGGTCATTCGTAGTTCGGGCAAGAGCCCGATGGAAAACAGGCGCATTAGGGTCTTTGGAAGGTTTTGAAGACACTTTGAGGCCTTTGAAAGAGTTTGAAGACACTTTGCGATCTTTGGAAAAGTTTAAGACACTTTATGGTCTTGAAAGCTTTGACTTGGGATGGGATAGCGGAGTGTTTTGAAAATGTTTTTGGATCAGATTAAGAGATTTTTGGTAAATGCTTTGGAGTAACTCAAGAGAGTTTGAAAGTGTTTTCGAAGTCTTTGTTTTGAAAACCTTGGAGGTATGACTTTGGAATGTTTTGATAAATTAGTTTTTGAAAGTGGATTTTGAAAATGGCTAAGGGTTTGGAGTCCTAATATGGACAACCTTGGAGGTTGCTCTTGATATATCACCTTCCTTCGAGGTCCTTAACCGAAAGAGGGCTAAGGACAGCTTAGGTTTGTGACCTTTTGAAAACATTTTTGGAAATGCCTTGAAGTTGGAGTATAAGGGATTTGAAGAAGTTATGGAGTTGGATTTTTGAAATCTCAAGAGAGTAGGAGGTTTTGAAAAAATGAGTAATGGGTATAGTTTAAAATTGAAAGATCATTTAGAAAGGGTTCATGAGCTAAAATCTTGAAGCATACTAACCTATGTTGTGTTAGCCTATAGTTAGGGGTGACCTAAGGTTAGGTTGGACTAGGGTTGACTAACTAGGGTAGGGTTGACCTAAGGGTAAGATGATTTAGGGTTAACTAACTAGGGTTAAGTTAACCTAAGGTAAGTTAACTAGGGTCAAATTAACCTAGGTTGGTCGACTATGGTCAAGTTAACCTAGGGTTAGGTAACTAAGGTCAAGTTAATCTAGGATTTGGTAACTAGGGCCAGGTTAACCTAGGGTTAGGTAACTAGGGTCAAGTTAACCTAGGATTTGGTAACTAGGGTCAAGTTAACCTAGGGTTAGGTAACTAGGGTCAAGTTAACCTAGGGTTAAATTGGAAGATGATTTTAAAAGGTTGTTTGATACATTTTTAGAAAGAGTTTTGAAAAACAAACATGTTATGCAATGAACTTTGATAAGGCATCTTTTTGATGATCATTTCCATAAAAAAAATTATTCTAGCCAAGAGTATGGTTTGTATGGGTGGTACTTGGAGACCATTCCAAGGAAGGCCCCCTCGTGGCCATTGTAACTATTATTTTGGCAAGAGTGCAAGGGATCAAAAATCAATGTGATAATAACTTTTTGAAACACCATTTTTAATGCAAATATAGAGAAAATGAATTTTGGGAATCCATTTTTGAGAGGAAGATTTTGAAAATCATTTTTAAAAGAAACTATTCTAGCAAGTTAAGGTTCCTGTGGCCTATGTAAAAGGAGACCACTCAAGAGAGGGTTTCATGGGGCCATTCCAACCACTAAACTTGAGAGAATAAAAACCTTGGGAGTTAGAGAATTTGAAAACCATTTTTATGCAAAAATGAAAAGAGAAGAGTACTATTCTAACAATTTAGAGCCCCTATGGCAATACAAAAGGGAGACCACTCAAGAGAGGGTTCCATGGGGCCATTCCAACCACTAAACTTGAGAGATTGGTAACCTTGGAAATCAAAGAGTTAGAAATGATTCTTATGCAAGTTAACGTGCAATGAGGCCAAAATGAAAGTTAGGGGGTCAATGGGGAATTTTCTAAGGCATGATTTCTAAAATCTCATCCTAAACTTCAAGGAGCCAACTCTTAGAACCATTTTTTAAATAAATATAGAGCTTGAAAATGGCATGGAATAAGAGTAATGTGAGCATTGATAAGCATGAAAATAAAACCAAGCACACAAGACATGATCAAAATAGTAATATGCAAGGGGTCATTATCACATACAAGGCTTTTAGGCTACACCACATAAACAAGGGGCTCCTAGGCCATACCATCTTACAATGGATATCTTGATTGGAGCTTGAATGACTTCAAGAAGGCTTGAGGGGCTAGAATGGAGTGTGTAATGGTGTATAGGGCCTTGTAGGTGAAATGTATAGGCTTGAGGGAGGTGGAATCTAGCCAAAGTGTTGGAGGAGGAGAATATATATGGAGATTCGAGATTCTGGAGCAGTTTCAACAGAGCTTCGGATCAATTTCAGAGATGGAATATGCAAAGGGACGGTCTGGTATTTATAGGCAATCTGGAACAGGCCTGGCGCATGTAGGACATGCGTATGTACTGTTCCATTGCCAGAATGACACGTGGCACCCTGTGTACTGGTTAAATCTCGACTGTTGATCGAAATTTGGTCAATCTGATCAAATTTTGAGCACATGTAGCATGCGCTCCATCACTAAGAAGGTTCGTCCAAATTTTGTCTCGATAATTGAGCCAATCAGGAAGGTTTCAGGGGAATCGGTTGCACCCGCGGTGTTCTCCTAGGGTTTTTCGTGAACTTTCATGTTTTTGAAAAGTTTAAATTGTGTTCAAAAGCATGAGATATTATCTTGAGAAGCGTGCATAAAAGGACATCTTAGCGGAGTATTTGTGATATGCTCTAAGAGTGTTCGAAAGTAGCTATTTTGTGCTGTGTGATCGAGGCCTTCGGGAAGCGATCTTTTCGATCGGACCATACCGATGGAAAGTACTCTAGAAATAATTTTGGGAATTCCTAGATTTATGCATTTCTCAAGTCATTTGATGGTGCGTTTTAATCAGGGAATTAGAAAAAAAGTCAACCTTGGCGGAGCGTCTGCGAGACGCTCCAGGGGTTGTCGAAAGTAGCAGTGTTTGAGTCATACGATGAAGGGCTTCGAGAGGCGATCTATCCGATCGAGCCATATCGATGGAAAGATCTAGGAAAGAGCTTTCGAGAATTCCCTGATGCACGCATTTCTCAAGTCATTTGACGATGCATTATAACCAGGGAATTGGAGAAAAAGTCAATTTTGGCGAAGCGTCTGTGAGACGCTCCAGGGAACTTTTATCAAGTTGCGGGTGTTTAGCATTGTAAGGTCCTTCTTAGGTTAAATAGGGGTGTGTGACAAGACCCGTCGTTCAATATCCTAGGACTAGTGTTGTTTTGGGGTGCGTTCGGGTTGTTAGGGGCAAAATGGGCATTTTGGCCAATTTTGGTTAAAAATGGTCAGAAATGGATCAGAGTGTTATGTTAAGCATGCAGGGTCATTCAGGGATGATCTTGGAAGATTTTTTCATTGTTTGGCGGGACTTATGTTGTGCTAGGGCGACCAGAGGTAAAATGGTCATTTTGACCGAAATTGACTAAAACGGGACCAGAGTTGGACAGAATGGCGGGTAAAGTATGCCTAACTGTTTAGTAACACTTTGGAAAGGCAGAATTACCATCTTGAGGGATTTTGAACGTTCTCAAGACGTGCTTAGAGGCCCAAGGGGCAGGTTTGGTTATTAGGCCTCTATTGGGCCCAGTGGGCCTGAGAAGCAGTTGACTGATTGGGTTCGAAAGTTGATTTGGGCTTAAATGTGCTTATAGAGTTTTGAAAGGGAGTTCGGTTAGGTGGGAGATTGCCGAGTGGGCAAAAATGGGGTGCTTACATAATGGAAGCAATTAAAAAATTATATGAGCCAGTGTACAATGAGTTATGCAGGGAGGACCCTACGAAGTGGACATTGGCACATGATGGAGGTTATCGTTGGGGAGTTACAACCACCAACGATTTAGAGTGCTATAACAATGTATTAAGAGGTGCACGAGACTTGCCCATAACTGAATGTGTTCAAGTTACCTCCTACCACCTGGATAACACTTCCAATAACAAATGAAGGAAAAATGAGCGTGATTCAGGTGAAGGGTTGAGGTACACAAGCGAAGTGCGAGACAAGATAAAAGAATATCAAGCTTGATCAACGGGTCATCGCGTAACTATCTTCAATTGGTAATGGGGAGGAAGGGTCCAGGGAGTGTGAAACTTTACGGGAGGCACCGGTGTGACATGAGTGACGTGTGGAAGTTGATGGCACGTCAATCGGTTTCTCATTTTGAAAGTTATGTAAATTTTTTGAATTTCAAAACTTAAGTTATCGAAAGTAGGCCAACTCGGCCATTGGGGTACCAAAATAGAGAGGAAGGGTTCGGGGAGTGTGAAACTTTATGGGAGGCACCGGTGTGATATGAGTGACGTGTGGGAGTTGACGGCACGACAATCGGTTTCCCAGTTTGGAAGTTATGCAAAGTTTTCGAATTTCAAAACTTAGGCTATCGGAAGCAGGCCAACTCAACCGTTGGGGTACCGAAATGGGGAGGAAGGGTCTGGGAAGTGTGAAACTTTACGGGAGGCACCGGTATGACACGAGTGACGTGATGGCATATCAATCGATTTCATGGTTTGGAAGTTATGCAAGTTTAAATTCAACTGCTTGAAAGGGGGGGGTGAATTTCCTTATATAAACACCATTTTGAATGGCGTTTTTTCCCAGGGAAAAAGCACCTTTTCAAATGGCGCTTTTTCTTGGGAAAAGACACCATTCAAAATGGCATTTTTTACGTGTGATTTTTCTGCCCGTATTTCTCTTTATTTGGAATCAAACTTAAAAACACCTTTCAAAAAAGTGTTTTTAATAATAACGTCATTTGAAATGGTGCTCAACCTGAGCTATTGAATAAACTTGAATCAGCACCCATGTTGGAAAATAAGCTATTTTTTTTTTATCTTTGTCAGGGAAATTAGCCATACAAAGGAGCCTCTGATGGTACATTTGCACTTGATTTGACTTCTTTGATTTCATGGGTTCAAAGCCTTACTGATTTCTTTTTGTTAAAATATGTGTAGTCCATGCTTTTTCCTCCATGGTCCACAGTTGCAGGAGGACTTGAAACAACTCTACATTTGTGAATGAACCCTCCAATAATTATCTCTTCAGTGTGGTGGTGCTATATATGGAGCATATGGAGAATGGTAACATGTACATATAAGGGGGTTTTACTTTGTTTGCCTGCACAGTGCTTGTAAGATGTAAGGATACCTGAAATGAATTTCTTCTCACGTTTTGTCAAGGCTATCTTTGTTTAATTTATGGCCTATGCGACATAATACAGATGCATTCCGCTTTGGTTTATTGACTTTCAAGACAAAAATTGTTTGTAGTTTAAAAGCAGATGGGCTCTTCTTTTTGCTTGCCTGTACTATACAATGATATACCATATCTAACATACATGTACTTGAAAGTATTTTAATAAGATCAATATCACTACTAAAAAAAGCCCCATTTGCGATGGATTATTTGTGAATTTTTTACACTTAACTTTTAAAAGAAAATAATATTTTCTGTGCTGTTTGGGTACTAAAATCCCAAAATGGGGTTCGGAGTCTGTCAAACTTGGCACGTAAGAAGGTCTAGACACGGGTGACATGTAGGAACAAAAGGCACAGTCGTCGGACCCTCGGGGTGGGAGTTTTGAAGTTTTTTGACTTAACTTAAAAAAAAAAAAAACAATGTTTTTCGTGCCGTTTAGGTACTAACATCCCGAAACGGGCTCCGACGTCCATCAAACTTGACACGTAGGAAGGTCTACACACGAGTGACGTGTAGAAACAAACGGCACGATCATCAGATTCCCGGGGCGAGAGTTGTGAATTTTTTACACTTAACTTTTAAAAAAAAGTAATATTTTTCGTGCCGTTTGGGTACTAAAATCTTAAAATCGGGTCCGAAGTCCGTCAAACTTAGCACGTAGGAAGGTTTAGACACGGGTGACATGTAAGAACAAACAGCACAGTCGCCGGACCCTCAGGGTGCGAGTTTTGAAGTTTTTTGACTTAACTTTAAAAAAAAAAACAATGTTTTTTGTGCCGTTTAGATACTAACATCCCGAAACGGGCTCCAAAATCCGTCAAACTTGACACGTAGGAAGGTGTAGACACGAGTGACATTTACGAACAAACGACACGGTCGCCGGACTCCCGGGGTGAGAGTTGTGAATTTTTTACACTTAAATTTTAAAAGAAAATAATGTTTTCCGTGCCGTTTGGGTACTAAAATCCCAAAATGGGGTTCGGAGTCCGTCAAACTTGACACGTAGGAAGGTCTAGACACGGGTGACATGTAGGAACAAACGGCACAATCACCGGACCCTCGGGGTGGGAGTTTTGAAGTTTTTCAACTTAACTTAAAAAAAAACAATGTTTTTCGTGCCGTTTAGGTACTAACATCCCAAAACGGGCTCCGAAGTCCGTCAAACTTGACACGTAGGAAGGTCTAGACATGAGTGACGTGTAGGAAAAACAATGTTTTTCGTGCCGTTTAGGTACTAACATCCCAAAACGGCACGGTCGCCGAACTCCCGGGGCAAGAGTTGTGAATTTTTACACTTAACTTTTAAAAGAAAATAATGTTTTCCGTGCCATTTGGGTATTAAAATCCCAAAATGGGGTCCGGAGTCCTTCAAACTTGGCACGTAGGAAGGTCTAGACACGGATGACATGTAAGAACAAACGGCACAGTCGTCGGACCCTCGGAGTGGGAGTTTTGAAGTTTTTTGACTTAACTTAAAAAAAAACAATGTTTTTCGTGCCGTTTAAGTACTAACATCCCAAAACGGGCTCCGAAGTCCGTCAAAATTGACACGTAGGAAGGTCTAGACACGAGTGACGTGTAGGAACAAACGGCACAGTCGCCGGACTCTCGGGGCGAGAGTTGTGAATTTTTTACACTTAACTTTTAAAAGAAAATAATGTTTTTTGTGCCGTTTGGGTACTAAAATCCCAAAATGGGGTCCGAAGTTCGTCAAACTTGACACGCAGGAAGGTCTAAACACGGGTGACATGTAGGAACAAATGGCACAGTCACCGGACTCTCGAGGTGGGAGTTTTGAAGTTTTTCGACTTAACTTAAAAAAAAAAAAAAACAATGTTTTTCGTGCCGTTTATGTACTAATATCCCGAAACGGGCTCCAAAATTTGTCAAACTTAACACGTAAGAAGGTGTAGACACGAGTGAGGTGTAGGAACAAACGGCACAGTCGCAGGACTCCCGGGGTGAGAGTTATGAATTTTTGACACTTAACTTTTAAAAGAAAATAATGTTTTCCGTGCCGTTTGGGTACTAAAATCCCAAAATGGGGTTCGGAGTCCGTCAAACTTGGCACGTAAGAAGGTCTAGACACGGGTGACATGTAGGAACAAATGGCACAGTCGCCGGACCCTCAGGGTGGGAGTTTTGAAGTTTTTCGACTTAACTTAAAAAAAAAAAAACAATGTTTGTCATGCTGTTTAGGTACTAACATCCCAAAACGGGCTCTGAAGTCCGTCAAACTTGACACGTAGGAAGGTCTAGACACGAGTGACGTGTAGGAATAAATGGCACGGTCGCCGGACTCCCGGGGCGAGAGTTGTGAATTTTTTACACTTAACTTTTAAAAGAAAATAATGTTTTTCATGCCGTTTGGGTACTAAAATCCCAAAATGGGGTCCGAAGTCTGTCAAACTTGGCACATAGGAAGGTCTAGACACGGATGATATGTAGGAACAAACGGCACAGTCGCCAGACCCTCGAGGTGCGAGTTTTGAAGTTTTTCGACTTAACTTTAAAAAAAAAAAAAAACAATGTTTTCGTGTCGTTTAGGTACTAACATCCCGAAACGAGCTCCGTAATCCGTCAAACTTGACACAAAGGAAGGTGTAGATACAAGTGACGTGTTGGAATAAACGGCACGGTCGCCGGACTCCTGAGGTGAGAGTTGTGAATTTTTTAGACTTAACTTTTAAAAAAAATAATGTTTTCCGTGCCGTTTAAATACCAAAATCCCAAAATGGGGTCCGGAGTCTGTCAAACTTGGCACATAGAAAGGTCTAGACACGAGTGACATGTAGGAACAAACGGCACAGTCGCCGGACCCTCGGGGTGGGAGTTTTGAAGTTTTTCGACTTAACTTAAAAAAAAAAAAAAACAATGTTTTTCGTGCCATTTAAGTACTAAAATTCCAAAACGGGCTCCGAAATCCGTCAAACTTGACACGTAGAAAGGTGTAGACACGAGTGACGTGTAGGAACAAACTTTTTAAGAAAAACAATAGATCGATCTTTGGTTTTTATTGATCCTGCGCTAGACCATAAGAAATGCATAAGACTAGATTTGGCTTTGTTATGGTTACCTATTAATTGGAAAATTTGTAGAGTGCTTTTAAAGCCTTCTTTTTATTATTTCAAACAATTTTCTTATTTAGACTGCTTTGCCTCATCATGATTGATAGATAGATATTGAAATGATTAGATTTTCTTGAGTTACATGTTGTGATGAATCTAGGTGAAGTAAAATTTTATCACTTAATCTATAGACACAATAGTTTCATTCCTATTTAGTTGAATGTCGAAAAGAAGAAAAACAAAATGTTCAATTGAAGTTCATGCTTTGATTATATTTCTTTAGTTGAAAATTCAATAGATTCACTATTTTTTTCTCTATTTTGAATGCAAACTCAGACTTAGTTTAGGATTTTTGGTAGTCCTAAAACAAAAATGTAGTTCTATCATATCTCATGTCAAGTGATTTTATGTGATAAATGTCGATTATCTTTGATGATATGTTCATTATTTTATATAATATTTATATTTTTTTCTTTTCAGGTTATTTGCAAGGAATAGATCGATATTTGGTGTTTTTTTATCAGCAAATTCTGCGATCGACTTAAAACACTCTTTTTTGTCTATGGATTATGGATTATGGATTTGTAACATTATTTTGCGAGGCACTATATATAAATTTTATATTTTATGAATTGTAATGGGAGATAATGTTTATTTGGAGACAATGTGTAAAATATGTGCTAGTTTATTTCATTAGACATATTTATAAATTTTTGGATTTGGATGGATGAATGAATGAATTTTGTCATTAGTATAATGGTTTTTTTATTTGTATAATGTTAATTGTACATTTTATCAGCTTAAAGAAGAAAGATACAAATTTATTCATTAATTATGGGCGAATTTTTTTTTTACAAGTTATTAGCGACGGTTGCAAAACCGTCGCAAAAAGTTTCAAATGTTGCTAGCGGAATATTTTACAAGGTATTAGTGACGGTTCAAAACCGTCGCAAAAAGTATTAAATTAGGCTGCCAGAATCTTTCAATTGCAACTGGGACAAACCGTCCCAAAAAGTATCAAATGTGGCTCTATGGATCGACTTTTTGCGACGGGGCTTGCTGTCACTAAAACGTTTTACTTAATTTCAAATGATGCTATTTGCGACGGTATTAAACCGTCGCTAATAAGTTATTACTATCGGCATATCAGCGGGCGCAAATGCTTTTACTTAGGCGACTAGTTTTTGCAACGGGGGTTGCCTTCGCAAATAGTGCCCCATGCCGTCGCATGGCCGTCACAAAAAGTATTTGCGACGCAAGCATTTTCCTCGCCGAAAATGCCGTCACATGTCCGATGCTAATGACCTTTTGCGACGGCAGAAACACCTTTTGCAAAAGCATGGTGCCGTCGCAAATACTAGCTTTTTTTGTAGTGTATTTTGAAACATATTTTATCATTCATGAACAAATTTTGAAAGAAAAAAAAAAATTTCCTTAACAGAAACCTTGGAACTGGTGTTTTGGTGGAGTATATAAAAGGTTGAATTCACTGTGCAATTTCTATGTTCATTTTTTCATTCAATTTCTGGAATGAGCAGTTTCATTTTTGCATTTGGCCTAGCTTTCTCAACTTTTCAGAGAGTTCACAGTATACTCATTAGATTTAAGTGTTGGGTTGTTTAGGTTTCATTTGGTGGTTGATGGATTGGTTCATCTGTGACTATGGATTTGCCTTTTTATTTAGTGGAAATGCAGTAGCATTTTGATAGCATTTCTAAAGATATTGATTCTGTTACTTCTCTAATTTAACATTGGTTATTGCTTGGTCACTTATTGATCGTTTTGATTTTTCTCATTCTTTTTCTTTTTATTAAAAGTTTCTTTTTCAGAATATGTGGAATGCTATATTGCTTTGTCAAAGGGAAAAAAAGCAAAGATGAATGGTAGAAGAAAAAATAGAACAATTTTGAGTAATGGCATAATCAATCGTGTTCTCTCAAGTTCTAATTTTTTCTCAAAACTTTTGTTGTTTTACAATAATGATTTCTTTACAACAACAACAAAAAAAAAAAAGATGTATTGAGTTTTTGTATATTTCATTAATTTGGTTGTTCTATGTAATCATCTATCTGTTGTTCTATGAATGACCTTTTTCATGACACTGAAACAATGAAAAATGGTAAGTGCAGGTGGATTATGATCTCTGAAAGAAGTGGCTTACGCAATGGGAGCAATAGAAGTACCATCAAAACATAGTTGTTTAAATCACGAGAATTCGTCACTCCAAATCTCAAAAAAATGTGGCTGGCTCTACCTCTATTTGCTTTTCTCATAAACACAGAGTATCTTACTGATCAACACCAGCCATATATACAGGGCGTTTCATGAGAGCAAAAAAAAAAAAATAGTTTGATTTGTTTGCCTAACACACACACACACAAACACACATATAGGACTCTATGAAATAATTACTACTATAGAAGTTAAGTGTCTTTTCAGGTGAAGTTTTGATAGTTCTATCCCTAACTAGACAAATCAATCCGCCCTTTTTGAGTCGGGTTGATTAGGTTTTATTAGTCCAAAAAATTCCAGTATTATCACACTTCAGAAAAACCTTACACTTTTACCTTACAGATCTTTTAAGGGAATATGTCACATCTTGTATAGGAAAATTGTAATCGAGGGGTTTACCCAAACAAACGAGCCTTGCAATTGAGACTACTACATTTTCTTGATGTAGTAAATGATGTATTTACCTGGTATAGTTGGGTATGGCCAAGACGGAACTATAAATTTTTTTTGGGTGAACTGAGAAATTGTTGAAAGACTTTTATTATATACCAAAACATGCAAAAACTTGAAATTGAAACGATATTATGGTAGCTAAAAGAATTGTGATATCAAAAGATATAAAAACACTTGTGCTATCGAAAAAGATATTAGCTCGAATTAAAATACTTTTCAATTGTGTTGTGTGTATAAAAAATTAAATCTATATGCAATATTTATTTAAAGTAAACCATGAAACTTAAATCAACATAGAATGTAATAAATGTAATTTTTTAAAAAATACATATACTCTAACACAAGTTAAATGTTGTGTTGAGTAATGAGAAAAATATTTGCAAATAATTTGGAAAGAGAGAATAATATCCTGAAGGAGAGATTCTTCGCTAAACTTTTGAAATTTTATTGTTTTAGAATGGGGGGGGGGGGGGGGGGGGGGGGGGGGGGGGTGTGGGTTTAGTGTTCAACTTGATAATTTAGAAAAATATTTCAAAATGGTAGTCCAACTATAGAAGGAGTCTCAAGAGAATCCCATAAATTTAGGGTGGCCATGGCCCCTGTTCAAGCCCCCTTCCTTCCGTCCCTGGGTATGGCCATTTCATGTCACATCAAACATTACATATGTGTACATTCTAATATTTGAGAAAATAATTTGAATATGCTATATATCTCTATAACTTTGTCCCTTCACTACTAAAAAATTGTACTATAAAATATAAAATAGAGATAGGTAAATTTGACCACTTTTAAGTAGTAGTAGTGAAAAATGTCTATTACAATAACACCTCTCCACTCTCACTCTGTCTGTCTGCCTCTCTTAAACAATGATCAATGCAAATTACAACTTGTTATTTTTTTTAACATAAATTTATTGTACTTGTTTTTATAAAATATGACATTTGTGTAATAAGTAAGATGACTCTACTCTACCAAACAAAATTGGTTCTGATCAAAACACCCTTGCTATCTCGAACAAAGAATGCAAACGATGCCTCGTGGTCGTGTGAGATGAAAGTAGAATCATGATTAAATTTCAAGCAACCCTTAGTGGGGCGACCCATTTTTTATCCAGATGAGGCCTACTGGTGAGTGATCGAGGGAGCTCTGGTAACTGCTGTTAGACTGCTTGCAAATAGTCCTTTGTAGCTGCTACCTATGCCAAGCTTAGGGTTGGGGGGAGACCCACAAACTCATTTTTCTTGGTTTCCAAATGGCCCACCAAAACTAAGCAAGCATGGCGAAAGACCGATCATCCATCCTGCCTGCTAACTGATCACTCAATACACCCTAAAACCATTTTGTAGTTGAGGTCACTGAAGAAAGGCCCATTTTGAAGGAAGCGAGTCCCATTCACAATAAAATAACATTTGTTATATAGATACAGTTTCCTTGTGACAAATAGAGCACATTTAGGATCACGGTTAGGGGTAAACCCAAAAATTTTATTAAAAGGGGGCCAAGGTTGAAAATTTTTAAATTTGGAGGGCTAAAGTAAATTTTTTTTAAAGTTTAAGAGGAGACCGTTACACTATGTCATGTTATAAATATACAAAAATACATAAAGGCTAAAAGAAATTTTAAAAACTCATGGGGGCGGGGCCCTTGGCCCTAGTGTAGACCACGACTACATTTCCTTAGCCTTCTTTGGAGATTTTCTTTAGCGGCACAAAATTCTTTATAACCTTCCAAATTAAACGGCGCACCTTAGGAACAGAGGGATGGTGCCACACTTTCTTTCAAAGAGCACTAGGGGGCTTATATGAGGTTTCAAGTTTTAGCAGGCATTGTCTTGCTATGAAGTTCCAGCACCATCTGCTACCCAGACTTAACAGAGTAAACTCCCAGAAGGGGGTTGTGGTATATGATTGCCTTATCTCGCTGGACCAATATGTATACTTTAGAATAATACGTATGAGAAAGGGGTGCCCCAGTTGTTAGGAACTTTCAATATCCCACCTTATGTCTCTGGTTTTCTCATTTGTCCTTATTCCCATGGCTTGAACCCAATTCCCCATTCCCCCTCCATTTAGATAGAAGTAGATTTATACTATGAATATTCCTTGTGTTTCTCAAAAACAAAACAAAAAAAAGATTAATACATGAATGCTATGTTTGAATTTGAAATTTATAAAATATATATATACTAGGGATAACCTATACCTACGGCACTCCCCACCAAATCTAAAATTATATTTGATAATTTTTACGACACTCCCCACAAAATCTAAACCTACATTTGGTAATGTGTCCCATTTGAGTTCAAGATTCTAAGTACCTTAAACACCATTAGAAATTAATTTTTAACCCAAGTTAAAAAAGAGAAACAATTTAGCAAGAGAATTCTCTGATTTATGCATTTCTCAAGTCATTTAACGGTGCATTTTAATCAAGGAATTAGGATTTAAACCAACGTCGATAGGCGTATTTTTACTTTTCTTAACTATTGGAAAAGTGCCCTTCTTTGGGCTGTGCAATCACAAAATTTGGGAGATGTGATTGATCATCAGACCGTACCGATGGAAAACTCATCATTCCAGCTCCATAATTCACGCATTTCTCAAGTCGTTTGATAGTATGTTTTGGTTAGAGAAGTGAAAAAAAAGTCAACCTTAGCCTCTTTGATACGCTTTGCGAAGCTTTATTAACTTAGAGGGATTTTGAGTTAAGGGACTCACTTGAAAATGGACGAGGATCCTCTTTGGAGTATCCCGGTGGATACTGGTTTGATTCCCAAAGCCGGTGTGATTGGAAGGGGTGTCCGGTCACTAGAGGCAAAATAGTCATTTTGACTAGGACTCACTGGAATAAGGCCGGGATGGAGTGGAATGGCATATTGAGCTTAGCGAACTATCTGTGACCAGTCCCAAAAAGGTGGACTTACTGTCTTGAGAACTTAGTACTTTTTTAAAGACGTGTTGGGGTGCCCAGGGGACATTTTGGTCATTTTTCACCATGTCGAGCTAACATGCACCACTGTTGGCCTAGGTTTATGAGTGTTTCCATCACTTCAACGAGTTGGTCTCCGGAGGTCTCTCTTTTCTTCAAAAAAAGTGACGGTTAAGGGGCGCTTTTCTATCACGCCTCGAAACCCGGACTATGTGTATTTAGGATACATGACCGGCCAGTAACTCAGCTACCCAAGGCCGTATTACATAAATCTGCTGAACACCTACGCATTTATTATTTTATTAGCTATATAATCGTGAAAATAGAATTTTATAAACGTAAAACAAAACGTGTCATACATGGTAGAGTCGTGCCTAATCTTCAAAACATAAACATACCATAAGATGGACCTATCGAAGGCCACCACTATTATAATATTATAATATTACAATATTATAAAACATTAGGGCCCAACCCTTATGCATATTACATATCATAAGGTCCATGGGTAGTAGTCCAAATATTCACGTAATGGGCCTCCCTCTAAGGCCTCCCAGTTTGGTTACCTGAAAATATTTTTAGAAAACATAAACTAATGCTCAGTGAATAACAATGATGTAAGAGCATAAAATACCATGGACTAACATTTCTATTTAATGTATATGTCAATAGATGGATATTTATGTGTATATGACATGAACATAGAAATGTATAAGCGTATACTTGAAAACACATGCGGTATAAGCTTTCGTATTAAAATATTTCATCAGTTCCAAAACATAATGTTGTAAAAGAGAGAGAGGCACGTTGTAGCATGATCTTATAGAGCATGATATAGTTTGTCATGAGCATAACATATCATAAACTTATAAGAATATATCTTAGTTCATCGTATAACATTACACGCATCAAATATTATTGTTCTCGAAACATTATAGTATCGTAGGAGTGAGATGCAAATCATAACATGATCACGTAAAGCATAACGTAACTTATCATAAGCATAACATAGTATGGTACTGTAAGGCATATCATAACATCATAAAAAGGAGAGATACACCGTGACATTAATACTTATAGGAACATACATAACTTGTCGCAAAGCATTTGAAGAAATCATATTTCTCGTTCTAGAACATAAATGTGTTATGACTTTACATTAGAGTTAGGCTCCGCATTAGTAACCTTCAAAGTCACACATATGGTCCTTTAAGCCAACTTAGTAATCACAAATGTCATGCATAAGGCTCTTTAGACTAACATAGTAACCACAAAAGTCACACATAAAGCTTTTTAGGCCAACATAGTAACCTCAAGGGTCACCCATAAGACTCTTTAGGCCAACATAGTAACCACAAAAGTCATGCATAAGGCTCTTTAAGCCAACATAGTAACCATGAAGGTCACGCATAAGGCTCTTTAGGCTAGTCATGAGAGCTAGACTCAATCATGAGAACTAGGCTTGGTCATTAAGAGCTACGCTCAATTCATTAGCAACCATAAAGGTCACACATAGGTTTTTAAACCAATTATAAGAGCTAGGCTCAGTTATAGTAACCATAAAGGTCACACATAGGTTCTTTAAGCCAAAAGACGCCTCCTAACATGGAGATAGATTATTTCACGTCCCTTACCGTAGGACCATTGTTGCTAGTTTAGGGTCTGCCATAAAAGACCTCGAGTTGGCACCATATATTGAAAATCTTGCATCTCTTTCATGTAGACATTCTAGTCCATGGGTTTCGATTCATAACGTAAGTGTAACTTGCATGCATTTAAAAGTATAACATTTATAATTGAGCATAAACATTAATGCATTGAAATCATATGGAAAATATTGCATGAAATGTAACTAGACTTAAAACATTTGAAAAGTAATAGGGTTTTACTCATGGCATATCGTTACTCACCTGTATCCTTGAGGATTAGTACTAAACAAGCGCATTCCTACACATAGAGTATATAAAAGTATTAAACACAAGACCCCGGTGCAAAGCAAGAACATAAAATTTGAGATTTAAAATATTGACCCCTCAATACCGATTCATTCAATGCGTCTCATTCTCATCAGAAAAATGAGAATATATTCTAGGTCAATTTCACTTGAAAATAGGCTTAAAGACCTTTAATTTGATAGGTCATGGGTCAAAAATACATTTCAGATGAAAAAGTTATGTCCCATGAAAAATGGACTAAAATTTTGAAAAACAATATTGTTGACAGAAATTTAGGTCAACTTTAAACTTAAATACCTCTCAATCTATAAGGAATTATAGTACAAACTTTATATGGATAGAAAGGTCTATAAGTCTTCTTTCCAACACTTCAAACGGTGCATCTATCCTAGTTTTCTAAAGCAAATTATGCCCATTTTACTAAATAGTGTCCAAGCTGTCAGGCACCAGCGTTAGGACGACCCGAGAGCTCGACATCTCCAAAAATACCATCGTCAGGACAATAAATGGAACATCCTGATGACCCGTGGGCATCCTAAACTTCAAAACTAACTGTCAGGATGGTAATATACATCTTCCTAATAATCCCTGCACATTTTGGTTCGAAAATGGTGTCTCAAAGCTTAAGATTTCTAAATTCAAACTCTATCAATACTTCTAGGGTTCAAAAATTGACCCAACAAAACTGCAATATCTCAAAATGAGGGAAAACAAACAAAACCAATCAAAGGGATTTAGGGTTTGAAATCTGAAACCCAACATGCATAAATTTGAGGGTTTTCAAATCCCAACTCCCAATTCATGTATGGGGGCTTACAAACTCTCAAAATCCAAATAATTGGGACTCAAAGGAATCACCAAACACAACTACATCACACATATACACAAGTATATACAAGGTTTGGAGTTCATACATTTCTTTTTCAAGTTTTCCAAGCTCCAACAATGGTGGTTTCTTGTGGGGTTTGAGCTTATCAATCTTCAATCTCCTATTAGCTTCTTCCTCTATAGATCTTCTTCTTTCCCTCTTCTTCTTCTTCTTCTTCTTCTTCTCATTTTCCTCTTCTACGGTAGGTGTGTGTATATTATGGGTGTGTGTGTAGAAGACACTCATAGAGATTAATCTCATATGTCTTGCACAAAAGGCATATGCTACAACATGCATTATCATTGGTCATTTTGATGCAAAAGTACATTAAAATAATATAAAATTTAAGAAATTCACATTAAATTAGTTAATACAGGTTTGGAATATTACACTTTCAGTCCCGTGACACTGGGTTGTTTAGTGGTGTACCCGTGTTGACCTATTTGTAAGTGATTTCTTGCCACTTTGGCGGCTTGATCGTTTGTGAGTGATTTCATCATTCCGATGGTATTGTCGTTGATTCTGGAGATTGCCTGATCTCAGAAAGCTATTAGATGTCAAAGGGTACAACGAACATTCTACATTAGTAGGCAAGCAAGTGCCAAAATTGAACTTTGAAAGCTGCCTATCTGTGGCGTTGATTTCAAAGACTGTCCGATCTCGAAAAGCTGCCTAGAGTGCCTATGAGTGTTTTGGTCATTTGGTTTCAATTGAGCCCTACGAGCCTGGAAAGTGACTGATTTGACTTGACTGAAGTTTTGAAAAATCGATTTGAGCTTGATAGTGTTGTAATGTTTGACTAAAGGTTTGGTCTAAATTGAAAATTGTCAAACGAGCAAAAATAAGATGCTTACAAAGAGATAATGGTGATTTGTTGATCCTATGGCTATCATTGTGTACGAAGCTCGCATAAAGAGAAGCGTTATGCCATTTACTCCTTATTACATGCCACATCTGCACGCACAACACTTTGACAATTTGAAATTTGAATTAACGGTTGGGATTGTGGAAGCTTTTGATCTAACGGCTGGTTGGTTGCCGTGAGGTAGATGTCCAATATGAACATTGATAGTGTTGGGCGGGAAATTTGGGCCGGACTTCGAGAAGACTCTGAATGATCTCAACCGTTAGATTTAAGACATAACTAATACCAACCATTCGATTCAAATGTATTTCTATGACATTTTTTCAAAAACAAGCCTGAAATGTTATATATATATATATATATAATTACTTATACATATTTAATTTTTTATAACCGAACAGAAGCATAAACAATAGTGGACTATCGCTCGGCCAAGTAAACTTGTTCACGTTTAGACCACGTTCATTTTTTATTATGAAAGGTAACATTTTTGCAATAAAAATACAAAACTCTACTAAAATCTAAGTGACAATACGTTGCTTCTACCTTATCTTTAAAATTTTGCCCCATCTTGCCCACCACAGAGAGAGAGAGAGAGAGAGAGAGAGAGAGAGAGAGAGAGAGAGAGAGAGAGAGAGGATGACATCTTAGCTGCAAGACTGCGTCTGCACATGCGCAGTAACTCCATTATTTACTTCCTTCAAATTGCAATGGTTAATTACATGGACCCCTTAAAATATGATCTAGTACCACTTAATCCCGTTAAAACTTACCCTTGTGATTACTGCCGGCAGTAATTATCATTTTAATTACATGTATACATGTATATTTGTTCAAATTTACCCTTCCATTAGACTTCAGCTAGTAAAAAATGATGGAATTTAGTCATTATCAATCAAACAAACATATTTTATTCCCAAAATACTTTTCTCTTATAAAGAAGTAACTAAAATGCCTATTGTACATACACACCGTTATATATATCGTCAGTTTCACACACCTCTCTCTAATAAAAATCAATGTAGGAGACCCACTCCCTTCTCTACCACCATGGTCACCACCTGCCTCCCCTTTTTCCTCCACCCCCACACCCACACCCGAACTAGATCTACATCGTTCAACTTGAACATCACCCCATGGCTGCCGATCACCACCCACCACCAAGACCACATATTCCTAGCCACCTCTGCCCCCATTAATGGCCAACAACACCCTATGTCGGCATCAACAAATACATTACCATTGATTGAGGCCGCTACCCATCAAAATCGATCGCCAATAAAATCCCAATATATCTAGATTTGAACATTCCACCCAGTTGTCATGTACACAATTAGATTGTACATATAAATATAGGCAGAGATATATGTATAATGTGAACAAATATACATGTATACATATACACCTATATGTATAGTTTATTATTACATAATGTGCATGTAATATGTTATATATACATGTGTATGTACACCCTCTTATAGGGTGAAAATTTGGAGGTTATGGCAAAGGTCGAAGGCGTTGGCTGACGTACAGTGGCCAGGGAGGAGGCCCAACTTGGGGGGCCTAATATGGGTGGCTGTCAGTGCTCTTGGGTGATGGCAATCGAGAACAATAGGTGGGTTTGATTGCCGGGGGCAAGGGATTTTATGGCAGGCTGAGGTTAGAGACAATGGTGTATTGCCCTTATCACAGTGATGAAAGATTTGGTGGGTGCCCTGGTTGGTTGAGTGATGTGAGTAGGCGACGGGAGTGAGCAATAGAGAAAAACGGAAGAACGGAAAATCAGCATTTTGCATTTAGAAGGTTAAAACTGTCTTTTTCTTGTATTTGTTAACAGAGCTACTCTAGACTTTACTCCTGATACTTGAAGGGGTACAATTGTATCATTTTTTTAGTTGAAGGGGAGTCCCTGCACTTAACCCAAATTACAATTGAATTCTGTCCACATGATAGTAGAAAGATAGGACTTCAACAGCTCCGCTTGATCATTTGGGCCAAGCAAAATACAGAGATAGACATCCAATCGGGGCGTAGCCTTTTAGTAACCACAATAACTTAATTGCCCATAGTAAACTTTCAACAGGATACACACAAGTTATTAAACTTTCGGTTATTCTACCATAAAAATCATTTGCACGAGATCTTTTTAGCAGCGAGATCAGCATAGAAATCCTTTGCCAATAAGCCACAATAATTTTATCAGGGGTGGAGAATTAAATTTCCATAGTTTTTCAAGATTTGCATTCCAAAACAATTTAGGGCAGATTGTGAAGTCTCAAAGGCAGACTCCAACCTAATGTAGACACTAATTTATGTAAAATCAAGCACAAGAATGCAGGGAACTCAAATGTAACGAACTCAAACCATCAGTCAAAATCAAAACAGAATCATGATGCACATTAACAAGCGGTTTTACATTGCAGGTTACGACCCTAGATATAAATATAAGAACACAATATATAAATAACACTGCAAAAAAAACGAACAAAAACCTCTTCAAGGAAACAATGCAATAGTGTGGTATCTGAAGATGAGAATCTCAATCAGCTTGTTGAGATCTTGAACAGACAATCAAGGAAGCTCTTCAGGTGAAGGTGAAAGCCGAAGGCAATCAAGGTAGCTCTTCAGGTGAAGGCCAACAGGCAAGTGGGATGAACACCATTTAGTTAGACGAGGTCATCCAACCCATAGACGTGATCACAACCCCGATAATGTAGTAATTTTAATAGAAAAATCAATATATTTTCAGCAAATTTTACAGGAAAGCAGGGCAAAGTAAAAACTAGACAAGACCATGATTATTTGACCAGCCCAATTATGACAAGCACTTGTTTGCCAAGAGGAGGGAGAAAGAGAATAATTTGAAATCTTATGACAGCAATTCCTGTCCAACCAAGTTGTACTGATAACAAATCCCTTCCTCCTACCTTCTTGGCAAGTAGAGAGAATTAAGATAACATGGAGGGAAAAATTCTTTCATTTGAAAAGCCAGCAACTCCATTTCAACAGCAAAATAGAAAATGTGCCCCTTGTTACCCCACACTCCCATGAGTCAATCTTCCATTTACCCTTGTCAGGAGCCAGTTTATTTGAACTCAAAAATTACTTTAGTTTAAGAACACAAATCCCCAACTTCTGCAAAACAGATCAAGTACCTGCCAGAAGTGTTTGAAGCAGCTCCTCAATCCTTATAAGTATCTAAAACAAATGCCACTACAGTTTTGAGGGAGGCGCATCACTGCCGAAGAGATTCAATCACACAGAAGCATCTAGTGATGTAGCCAGCTGGGACCCACAATCATTCAAAATTGAAGATCCCAGAGCAGGGCAGCAAGGAACGAAACCACAGGGGTGTAGGAGCACTAAACCAATGAAGCAGAAGCAGAAGCAGAAGCAGAAGCAGAAGCAGAAGACACCTCGACACAAAAACAAAAGCATAAACCTTTAGCAGAGTTCTTTCAGTCTTATGTCTTCTATAAATTTATGGTAGTTACCTTAAGATCCATTGCCTACAAAGATCTACAACTATGGTGCATAGGTAGAACAAAAAGAAAATTTACCAAGCTTAATAATTAAGTAGAAAGAAACTTAACCAAATCCATGGGTCGAAGCTGAGGGCGTCGCCCAATTTAAACAAAGTCCAACCATAGTAAACACTCATAATCCTCTGAAAGTCCTCAATAAAGTGAAGTTAACAAGTCTGCAATTCAGCTCCTGCTTCGGCGGCGTTCCCTAAGACCATTTCTGCATAAAATTTGGCAAGCAACAAATTTTAGCAAGACTTTGAGCATGCTAGTAGATCTTATTAAGAAAACAAAATAAGTAAAAAAAAGTTTAACCTCTCACTAGATGACCGATATAAAGGCGTAAATATGATCCAATCATTTATCCATGGACAGAAACACTACGATATATCAAATAGGTCACATTCACTCGTATTTCTTGCATCCATCCGGCTACCCAACACAAGGTGTCAGAGTCAACTATCATATCAAATGATCATGTGCCTGCACATGCAGGCACATGATCATTCTTGCATGTGAGACACACACACATATATATATATATATAAAGAGAGAGTGAGAGAGTGATTCTGGTTACACTTTGCAGAGCAACAGTAAAGATTTAAAGATTACGGTTCAAGGATTATCAAGATCAACTTTTTTACTATAACCTACACCACCCCTCAAGCAACAGAACAGAGAATATCAGTGTCAGGGTCAGTCAATTCTTGTGCCTGTCCCTAGAATGGCTGTTGGCTGGTGGTCTTGCAAGCTCCAGTTTCAAAACAGTTTGCACCCAATTTTAAGGAAAAAAACACTCAAACAAAAGGAACTTCACCCGTTGGCATATGGCACCTCCTCACGTCCACGGTATGGTGGTGACCTGCTATAGCTGCGAACACGTGGAGGTGGAGACAAACTCTGACGTTTGGGGGATCGCCCACGAGGACTGTAACTCCTGGTTCAATGTTAGCAAAGCAGTATAAGAATGAAAGAACATGAAAGTACTCAAGTTCCAATCAAAGTGAAAAAACTAATCTACCCATCTTCTGTCAGACACCAGCACAGATGTCATGCATCACTCCCTAATCACTCAGATACAAGCAACCAGTTAAATAGTAGCAAGGTAACCAGAATAGCCCATCACCCTACTAACCATCCATTAATATAATTGCGAGAGAGAGAGAGGGAGGGGGACAGAATTCATAAATTAGAGACATATGCTTTAATAACCTCACCTCCGGCCGTAACTTGGACTCCTGCGATATCTAGGGGGACTGCGACTACGACGTCTTCCAGAACCCCCACGCAAGCGGCATTCACGGGCAAAATGTCCCGCCTCACCACACTCATAGCACTTCAAGTCAGAACCACCAGAGCGACCACGACCCCCTCCGCGGCCACCGCCACCTCCACCTCTAGAGTTGTGAGAAAGCTCAACTCTCCAGCCATTCTTACCTGTTTCAATAATGATAAGACAACAGCTTGCAAACAAAGTTTAAGCCGCATGCTGCATGCATTGAAAATTTTACTAAACCATGCTTTCCGAAAGGACAGAATAAAATGACTAACAATTGAAAAGCTACACTGAAGGAAAAAGGTGAATTGGCACATTAGTTCTCAATATGCGACAGGTTACTTCAACAAAATAGGAATTTCACACATTTGGTTTTTAGAAGCCTCGGCAATAAGTTGCATAGGCATTGTTAGGATAGGGCTCACGTCATGCTTTAGGAAACATTAAAACCTCAATTTCCTATTTGTCAATTGCTGAGTTTTTTGGTAACCACAAAATGACCTAGCACATAAGTTACACCTATTCTTCTTAAAAATATAAAACAAATATTATGTAATTAAATACTTCAAACTTTAAGGGATAATTTTGAACCGAACCTCAACCCTTCCCACCCTCTTTTCCCTTCAACCCCCCCCCAACCCCCCCCACCTTCTCGGGTTCCAGGGTGGAGGGTATCCACGCGTGGCCACCTCCAAATGAGTGGAAACTATAATATTACTTGTGCAATAGATAGTATAATCAGATAACAGAGATAATAGATAATATACAATTTTTTATTATATCAGCCTGATTTTAGATTATATTGTTTGTTCTCCCTTTGACTACAGCATGTATGATTTATGTTTTCTTGTTGCAAACACTTGTTCACCATCAAGACAAAAAAATCAGTCACAAATTGACCATCTAAACCAACAAACAAGTGGGAAGTTACATATCCTTTTCTGCAATCATCCAAGAATTCCAACTTAGGAATTCAAATTTGTGTACAAATAAGCACAAATGCTGGATGGTAAAAGGAAGGGTATTTTGGCGCCTCACAAAATATTAATTACAAAAATAAAAGAATAGAGCATTCGCACTTGAATATTATCATCCTAACTGGTCATCCCAACAATCTAGCATTCTTGTTTACACTTGAGGTTCTGCATATTTTGCTTTGATGCCTTTACAATCAGGACTTCACAAAAACGAGTACACCAAGGTTCCTGCATTATTATCCAAAATAACTTCCACATTCTCTATGCTTCCCACTCTTCCCTCTCATTTATACAAGGAGAAAACAAGTACCGAGAGAGAGTGTGACTGTGTTAGATTTGCTTACAGAACTTGTTCAACCTTTCCTAAACTAACACAAGCCTGAAGTAATATTTACAAATGCAAAAAAGATTAATCAGGTTTATAGAGGGTTTAAACAAATACTCAAATTTTAACTTGTAACCTCTAGAAGGTAACCAAACAAGCTTAGAAACAAAAAGGAAAAAAATCAAGAGAAAAGGAAAAAGAAAAGGATAAAGAAAAACAAGAACCATGATAAGGTAAAAGATAATGTACTAATAAGAAAGACTCCTATAAAATTATCAAAGAAGTTTCCGTCATTCTATTGAAAGTGATTACTCTGAATTCTGGGCAACCACGATGGTATTTGCAGGTATTTGCATTCACCTCATAAGGTTTATCTTTTCCATAAATCTGCTGAGTGAACATCCATGATGTAATGAAGATAAAGCACAAGTGGCAACACTCCATGTTCCATAGATTTTCCATGGTCAACTACCTTTACCCATTCACCGCCAAAGGACTTTCATCAAGAATCTTTACTCTGTTTGGATCCTGGATTTATTGAGGGACAGAAAAAGGAAAAAGAAATGAAGAGGAGAAGGAAATGAGAGACTCCAAATAACATGCTTATGTTTAGTTAGGTTGGTAAATTGAGAAGGAAATGGATAGGCATATATCCATAAATCCTAGTATTAACCAAGACCATTGGATTACTGCAATTAATTGCTCCGTCTGAATATTGATGATATTTACTGCATGCATGTCCATTTCATTAAATATAAGGGCAGGGCTGGGCTAGCTAGGCAGTGCTCTAAGTCCCAAAGGCCCTGCAAACCACAATTAAGTTACCGACACAATAGCAATGGGTTAAGCAATTAATTTATTCCAACTCCAACCCCTCTATTACGTTCAATACCTTTTATAAATCAAACATGTCTTTCTTGAGACCAAACAGACAAAAAAGCTGGGAATAAAAAGCAGAAGTAAAACCTTCCTCTGATTAAATTATTTATACACACAAAAAATACATGAACATAAATTTTGGAGACGAACCCAATAAAGTTTTCCTCACTATTTTCCCCCTTTCTCTCATAGCTCTATAAGGGAAATGAGAGAACACTGGTTTCCTGGCTTACTTCCATTATTTTTTTCCTTTTACCCTCCACTTTCCCTCACAACCAAGCATAAGAAGTAAATTCGTTTCCTTTTCCCTCAAAAAATCAAATCCATTTTCATTCCCCTCAATAAATCTAATATTGTAGAAGACCTTCAATCAATATACTCACAAACATTCTAGCTAAACGTCAAACAATGACAAATAAATGCCAAAATATGATCAGATTTGTCCATTCTCTCTCACTGGTGGGATTGCCAATTCTCTCCCAGTAGAAGCTCTATAATAACAACAAAACTTCCTTTTCTTTACGTAAACTGAAGAAAACAAAGAAAATTAGCAGGCAAGGAGCATCCTAATAGCATAATCAAGCACCTCTTGTTAATGGACATGGGCATTTATTGATAAGAAGGACAGCAAAAAGAAAGATTTTAAAAGTAAAAAACAATAAAAATTAGCAGAACCCTGAAGATTTTCTTAAAAAAATGCTGACAGGGTAAGATTTTAAGAGATGACTTCTTGGCCAAAGGTTGAGTGGTAATGAAAAGTGTCGTATAGAACAGTATACTGTGTACAAAAAATTGAAGAATTTTACACCTTTCTCTATTAATAAGAGAAATTGACACTTCCCGTACGTACCATCCAGTTCACGAATTGCATCTTGCGCATCCCTACGGTCATCAAAGTCAATAAAAGCATAACCTGGAGGCCTTCGTGCAACCCAAACACTGCAAGTAGAATATACCAAAGTTACACAACAATGATTAAATGAATTCTCATCAGCGATGTCAATGGCACACCTCATAAGCAAGAATTCAAGTTGTCTTAGACAAGTGCTAACACCAGGACAAATTGGCTCAATATAGTAGATGAACAAACTGATCCTTTGATTTGAACTTCAAAGCATATTGCTTTCATGTTAATATTTTTATGTTTGTTTAAGCTTAATATTTCAATATAAAATAATATATATGCATATAGTAACCTCCATTACTGTAATTCCGCACACAGAAAACTAATGCGATTCCAAGAAACAAGTTACTCACAAGTAAATATGTATGGAACTGTCAAAAAAACACCGATACTGCATATTTCATCTCTCCTGCTTCCACAAATGGGATGACGCGCTTCTAGGATTTAATGATTATGGAAACATAAAGTAGGAAAGCGCCAAGTAAAGACAAAAATGTTCTATATCTATTCTTAATTTTTATTTCAAACATTGACAGCATAAGTTGCTGTCTCACACTTCATATATAATGTTAAAAGTGACTTTAAGTGAGAAAAATGAATTAAAAAAAAAAAAAGTTAAAGTATCCCCGACACATCAACAAAGGAAAGCACATGGATGCTGATGCCAGAAATAAAACGAAACATAATGACTAGTCAATAAGGGGTTTGATAATATTAAAAAGTTGGCACTGAAACTTGTGTGTGTGTGTGTGTGTGTGTGTGTGTGGTGGGTGGAGGGGGGCTTTTTAGTTCATAATTTAGTAATAAATTTGTCAATTCAAATATAATCAAAAAAGCAATCATCAACTAAGCTTGATAACAGGGGAATAAGACTTTCCAACTGAAAATCAGATCACATTAAGAGGAAACATTTTTTGAAGTGTTAACTAATTACTTTATCAAATGCACATAATACAAGAAGCTAAGAAGAGTGAACACGAACACAACACACGGAAATTGTAAAAAATTCAGGACACGACACGGTGAGGACACGTAAAAATTATATAGTTTTTGCAATTAAGATTAAAAACAATGTATTCTATAGTTTAAACATCATATTGTTTTTATTTTACAATTGGATTTTAAGTTATTTTTTTTAAACTTGCAACATATTTCATAAGGGTGATGGACACAGGTGTTCAAATGATGAACACGTGTGTCCCCCATTAAAAAATAATAAAATAATATGACATTTTTGAACGCATATCCGACACTTGTCATGGGAGTGTCAGATGAGTGTCGTAACTGACAAGATGTCCAACACAGACACGACACATTCTTAGAAGTATCCATGGTTCTCAGACAAGAATTGAAAATTTCACATAAAAGGAGAATGCATAGTCCATACAGAGTTATGAAACAATTCTGAAGTATAATGACATCCATTATTCTACATGAGGATTTTATCAAGATTACTACATATATTTCAAAAAATGAAAGGTTAGTCTCATCACGATTCTATCAATGTTCTGAATGCTTTAAAATCTAAAGCTACAATACTCGACATTGAAATTTATCTTCCATGGCTGCTGACTCCGCCCACCAACTTACAAAGCTACAATGAAAATGCATTCAAGACAGGAAAAAAATTAACATACTAAGGAAGCACCATTTATTTATTAACAAATACGTCCAGATCATATTCCTTAGTAGAATCAACAGTTCTATTGGTGATCCATTCAAAATAAGCTGGCCGCTTTGACTTTGATTAGCCAATCGAGTGCACAGCCATAGAGGAAGCAGAATTATATGCCAAAAGGAATACAGTAACTCAAAATTGTTTTACCTTCGGATAACTCCAAACACACGAAATTCATCTTCAAGTTCTCGCTCAGAGACACGCGGATCCAAATTCCCAACATAAACGCGAGACATCTTCTACCACTTCCTATCAACACATTCAAGACAAGTTACCCAATGAGAAAGAAAAGGAAGACCCAAATCACACAAAAAAATTTCCAATGTTGACATAACCTAGCAAACTTAGTCAAAATTTGCACAACGAAAATACATAAAATAAATATGGGCATAAATTTCCAATGTTGACATAACCTAGCAAACTTAGTCAAAATTTGCACAACGAAAATACATAAAATAAATATGGGCATAAATTTCCAATGTTAACATAACCTAGCAAACTCAGTCAAAATTTGCACAATGCAAATAAATAAGATAAATATGTATATACACGAAATTTCTTTATCAAACCACTGATATTTCACTTGAATAGACAAAATTGATGGAAAGATTAGAACTTTAGTCATAATTTGACTTAAATTGGAGGTACATAGCAATACATCGTGTGGGTTAAGATTCCCACAAAATATAGAGTATTTCGGGCTAATGAAGCCACCACAAATAAAGGATCAATCGTGCGATATATTATAAAAATGTGTGTATTATTAAAATCAGAACCAGAAAGTGAATAGAATAAATAACATAAGCGACTGATCATCAAGAAATAAATTTGCAATGTCCAGCCATGTTTCTAGGAAAAGCCATAATTGAATAAGTCCCTTCAGCTTTGTTTGGAAGCCGAGAAATTACAGGCAACCGAACAAACACAAGATCATATACTAAACACTTACTTTCAACAAATCTGGCAGCAATGAAATGTAAGGAACAAATTACAGAACATCTTACCACGAAGAAGAGAGAAGAAAAGCGAACATCACATAGAAACCATGAGAGAGAGAGAGAGAGAGAGAGAGAGAGAGAGAGAGAGGAACCTTGAACCCTAGAGGGAAATCAACAAACACTGACTCCTCTCGACGCCGTTCTCTATTTCACTCAGAAGCTTTGTCTGGAAAAGGGAGTGGGCCATTAGGGCATTAGCGTTTTGGTATTTATGGCGCTTGAAAAATAACCGCCTAAGACCCTGTAAAGTTGTAAAATACTGAATTTGCCCCCATTCTTTTGCTTTGATGGGAATTTGGCCAAGTTCAACTCAACTTTAAACTACTAACTGCCTCTGGTGCCATGATTCTACCTATCAATTGTCTAACTATTTAAGGGTATGCTTGGTAAATGTTTTTTTTTTTTATTTTTTATTTTTTTAAAAAAATAAAAAAATTTGTTTTTTTAGTTTCTAATTTTTAATTGTTTATAAAATTCAAAAAAATAAAATAAAAAATATTAAAATTAGTGTGTTCTCTGTTTTTAAAACATTGGTCTGGTACTATTGGCACAACAGTAACCTACAAATGCCCATTACCAAACTATAAAAAATATATAATAAAATCATACAACAAAAAATAAAAACTGACAGTAATACCAAAAAGACCCTAAGCCTTTTCTTTTAGTCTCATTCCACTTTATATTTTACCATCCTCATCCCCTATTATTAGATTAAATTTAGATAATGTTACTTTAAAGGTTTGTTAAATAAAACTGATAATTAAGTATTGAAATATTTGAGTTTTGAATTCTAATTTTATTATTAATTTCAATTTATATGTTGAAAATAAAAATTATCTTTCAAGTTTCTCTATTTTTAAATTAAAACTCAACACTGCTACGTACGTACTTAAGTGTGAAACTGCTGCATACATTATTTTAAGACTTAATAATTTATCAAACAAGCCCTTGTTGTTCAATCATGTCTTTGTTCAACCTAGTTGATTTTTAGGCCATTGTGCTATGTCTATTATTTTATATATTCTCACTTCTTTCTAATTTTGTTATTTTTTTGTTTTATTGAATATTCATTTCAACATCTATAAGTTGCTAAGACTATCAACTAGGTTAGCTCAAAGTAACTTATTTGGTAAGAGACAACACTTTTTGATGTGTGGAGTAGAATATCTGCATCTCTATTTTTTGTACTAAAAAAAAAGTAACTTATTTGGTTTTAGCTTTTTCAAGTTGAGATTAGTTTGACTTTGATTTTAGTTAAGCTTAAGCAAAAAAGTATAACTGTGAGTATGGTTTTAATCTAAGAAGTTGAGCCTATACAAATATTTATCTTAATATATTTCATAAGTATATATATATATATAAATTATTTTGATAATTAATGAAAGTAAGAGCAAGTTTGTAGGTTACCCCTTGACTATATAACCACAATCTTTGTTTGCGCAAACTTAATCCCGATTTCACACAATAATAGAATTAGAGAAAATAATTTATACTTGAGGCTATTGATATGTGGAATACCTATCCTCAAATAAAAAGTCTCATTTGATGTCTCTTATGTTGGGGGCATAAATCGCTTTTGCAAAAAAAAAGTAATAAGATAGGGGCATAAGCGATTGATCAAGTAATAAGATCTGTGGGCATACATCTAATCCCCTACATAACATGTTTTTATGACCATTGGTTTAGGGGTTGATTTATAAATTTAAAGTAATTAATAAGATGGGCGCATAAATCTAATCCCCTATGTAACGTGTTTTTATGACCATTGGTTTAGGAAAAATTATTCCATGCTTTTCTCTTGGTTTAGTGGGTGATTTATGCATAAATTTATGAATGTGTCCCACCTTTTTTTTTTATTTGATATAGAATTTTTAACAGTTCAAAAAGTCTTTCTGGCCATGTGAATTACCATTATTGCCACTAAGGAATTCATATATTGTGAATGCGAGTATAATGCTCCTAAAATCTTCTAAAAATTCAGCATATCCCATGCATGTCTATTAGTCCCTTGCAAAAGTTTTGAATTTAAACAAATAACTTTTTTGGTTTTTTTTTTTGGCCAACGAGGAACTCTAGTATTACTTTGTATTTTTTATTTTTTTATTTTTGTTAGGAGTAGTCTTACTTTGTATAGCTAAATAAACCGGATATCCATTACCATTGTAAGACTAAAGTATATGGTTAGCACAGGAGTCAAACTAGCTAGGATATCTCGCTTCATGAGAGGCGTAACTGTCCCCACGGAGTTATCCATGCTAGATGAATTCAAATTCAAAATTGAACAAATGTTAGGCCCTTCCTATAATTTTGTTTTTTGTAACTCAAAAATCCCACACTAACTAAGTAAAGATTTTAATTTCAAATTGCAATCTAATCTATATATCTATAATATATACACCAACAGTGTACTCATGCAATGTATGGAATAAAAGAGTTTTGGAAAATAATCTTAAATAAAGTGTTTTTATATTGTAAATTTTATTTTAAAGAATTAATATATTGTAAAAACTTCTTGGAGCTACATGTAAAACAAAGCTCATTAATATATTAAATTCAAATCTATAACCAAGTCCGCTCATTAATGTTTGGATAGAAATAAACTAAACATTTACCTAAGTAGACAATATACAGGACATAATTTTTTAAGATACTTAAAAGCAATTTTATTATATGTATTTTGTGCCAAAAAGTAATTGTTTTGTTGTTTGAAAATAAAATTTACAAGGACGAATCAGATATGAGTAAAATATGAAATGTGCTGATTTTAGTATACTGCAATTTGATAGGACTATCAACTAGGTAAGCTCGGTTTGTTTGGTTTTAGCTTTTTCAAGTTGAGATTAGTTTGTTTTTTATGGTTAAGCTTAAGCAAAAGGACAAATTACACCAATCTCCCTTGGACTTTGGCCATTATACATAAACCTACCATTAGTTTTAACACCATAAAGAAAGTAAAATTACTTTATTACCCTAGTTTTTTTGCTTTAAATTGTTGATCAACTAAAATAAAATCTCTCTCTCTCTCTCTCTCTCTCTCTCTCTCTCTCTCTCTCTCTCTCCTGAGGTAGTGGGCAGAGAAGGAAAGGATGATCGAGTGTGGTCAGCAAAGAAGGTAGGGGAGGAGAGTAGCTTTGGAAAGGTGGCTGAAGAAGAAGTGGGTGACTAAGGTGGTGGGGAAGTGGAGGTAGGGAAGGAGGTGGGGTCAGAAAGGGGTGTAAAAGCAATATTGGGGGGGGGGGAGAGAGATAAGGGTAAAGAAAAAACAAAAAATTTGACATTTTTACTAAACGGCCATAAGATACAATTTCAAGAGTAAAGTTGTCAACACACTAGACTAATATGCTTATGCCATCAAATTTTGTTAATGGCAAAAGGAATATGAGTAACAAAAGGAAAACTTTATTACTAAGCTTTAACGAACAAAGTAAAATTATAAGTTTTGAAAATTAATGGTACTTTTTTGTATTTAGGCCAAAATAAAGGAAGTTAATGTAATTTGCCTTGCGCAAAAAGCATCACTGTGAGAATAGTATTAGTCTAAGTTTGAACTATAAGTCTAATCCCTCATAATGTATGTCACGTCCCAAATCCAATGACCCGAGAGTATGATATAAAAGAGGAAAATGAGCTAGCCAAAGGGTAAATTATGACGTTGATTCTAAAGGCTAGGGGATCTTTATAGAATTTATATCGAAGTTATGCAAGTATTGGATCAAGTTTAGAACTTTAAACAATTGAAAAATCAACTAGTGTAGGTGTTGACACCTGTAAAGAGCTGTTGACACCAGTACCTCCAAAAAATTCTCCAAACTCTGTCTATAAGGTGTTGACACTTCCGTGAATAGGTGTCAACACTTTACAACTAGTGGCCAATTACATGAGTTTCTATCTAAATAATGTTGACACCTGTAGAATAGGTGTTGATACTTTCCTTTCCCGACCAAAACTCGACAACTTAACTAAAATTTGTCTAAAAATGACAACTTCAAAATGTAATTTCTTTCAAATCACAAACCTAAATGCCATAAAATTTGACATGCACGCTCTATCACAAATTTATTTTCAAAGCTCATTAGAATCACATGCAAATGCAATGTATAAGTCAAGTTATGATCAAAACAAGGTACTATGGTCAGATTTAATACACTTGAATAATATTTAGCATAACTTCTTCAATCCTTAACCAAATGAAGCTCTTGATATCCTACTAACTAAAAAGAGCCAGTGAACAGTAACATTTCATCTAACATGGCCAGACCAATTTGCCCCTGCCATGGTTTGGAATTTTCATTTCTACCATGATAAGACCTGCTTGGTAAATAGACAATTCTGCCCCTGGCATGGCTTGGAATTTTCAATTATGCCATGATAGGACACGCACAATGTGCTGACTTTTTTGCCCTTGTTTTTTTTTTTTTTTTTTTTTCTCTTTATTCCGAAGCCTTGTTGGAGCATTTTTGTGGAGCATTTTCTCCTTCGGTTTTTTAGGAAACTAGGGTTTCCTAAACATGGGCTCTAGGGTTTTGACTTGAATTTCAAGATAAAGAGTTTTTGAAAAGTAAATCTTTGAGAAGAATTTTAGAAAATAGATTTGCAAAGCAATTTTAGAAGTGTTTGAATATACACTTTTGAAAGTCTCTTAAATATATCACTTTTCTAAAATGATTCTAATCATGAGAAGATTAGAACCATTCTAGGGTTATAATTTTGAGAACTAGGGTTTGAAACCTAATAAGGACCATGATGGTCTTTTTGAATGTAACATTTTCCTAAAACAACCCTAACCATAGAATGACTAGAATTACCTTAAAGTTGTGATTTCTTGAAAAACAATTTAAGATTTGAACTCAAATTTGGAACTTGATGGTCATATTGAATATAATAATTTCTTAAAACAACCCTAACCATAGAATGGCTAGAATTATCTTAGGGTTGTAGTTTTGAAAATAATTTTGAAGGAAAAGGTTTTGAATGCAAGTTTTGAAAGAAACTTTTAATGTAAGTTTGAAAATGCCTTTAAATGCATGATTATGATAACAACAATGCAATAAAGACATGAACATGTAAGGTTAGGCTTCACTACATAACCAAGGGGGTTAGACACACCGTCTTTGGTGAAACTCAAAAAAAAAAAATCCCCGACATGATGATTCTCTCCAAGGCCTTCCTAGGCATGAATCGGAAAGTCCCTTGTTTCAAGCATGCAAGAAGAGGAGGTTGAAGATGGAGATTAATATAAAAGAAAATCTAAATGGGTTAGGAGAGAGAAGAGAGAGAGAGGGATTACACAATTTAACTAGAAACCCTACCTTGTCTTCTCGTTGCTTTGATACTTTGATGGTAGACTTTCCTTGAACTTTGGAAGCTTTGAGTGTGTAGTACTTGATCTTTAATGGATGCTTGGAAGTAAGGATTTGAGTGTATAGATTGTATGGAGACTAGGGTTTGAAGGGGTTTGAGAGAATTAGGGTTTTAAGGGAATTCGAGCTCTGTTTTTAGAGATGCAAAGTTTTTGAAGTGATTTTGCACACCCAGAATACGTAGGCGGTGGCATGTATTTATAGGCCACTGAAATAGCGAATGGTGCCTATTGGAGTGGTGCCAACATTTTAGGCAAGTTTTTTAAAGCGGCAAGAAATAGATCTTTGACCCTTGTGACGCAAGGCAAAAGATTTGGGCACCTGTTCTAGTGATTACCGTGCAATTTTTTACCTAGTTTCACTATGAGTGACTCTGGAAAGTCCAAGAATAACTCAAAGGTTCCGAGTAACCAGAATTCACTGGGAATAGCCCTCTAAAAGAGTATCTCGAAGGTAAGCGGCTTGATTACTAGAGCCGGAGTAGTTAAAAAGAGCGACCACTAGGGGCAAAATAGTCATTTAAACCAGGGGAACACCAGGATTGACTCAGAGTGATTCGTGTGAAGGCTTGAAATTTGAAAACACTATTAAAAGTGTTCCAAAAAATTGTTGGTTTAATATCCAAAGCCGGTATGGTTGGAAAAGGCGACCGGCCCACTAGAGGCAAAACGGTCATTTCACATCGAGTTTACCGGAATAGACTCGGAATGGTTTGAAAAGCTACTGGAAGGTTGGGAATTCTATTAGAAGCATCCTCAAAAAGTAACTGGTTTGATACCCATAGCCGGTGTGGTTCTCAGAGGCGATCAGATGCTTAGGGGCAAAATGATTATTTTGACTAGATGCTCTCAGAATTGATCTGGAAGAGACTGGAAGGCACTAGAACGTGCTAGATTATCTTTGGGATAATCTTAGAAGGGTGGACTTATTGCTCTAAGGTCTTAGGTACTATCTTAAGAAGCGTGTCGATGGGGCCCAAGGGGCAGTTTGGTCATTTTTCACCGGAATAGGCTAGCAGGCACTGTGTTGACTCAAGTTTTAAGTGTTTCTGTCACTTTGACGGTGTGTGAGGAGTTGGTCTCCAAAGGTATCTTGTCCTTTGGTAAACGTGTCATGGCCAAGAGGTGTGTTCGGTCTTATGACACGGGGGTTTCTTGGCATTCTTGATGTTGATCTGTTTGCAAGTGTTTCCGTCACTCTAGCGGTTGCGATGTTTGTGAGTATTTCCATCACTCTGACGGTGTGCATTCATTTTGACAATTTCTGATCTTAGAAAGCTACTGGATAGTCTTATCATCTGAGGGATCATCTTTATTAAAAGACGTGTCGAATAGCGAACATTCGACATTGGCGGGCTAGCAGGTGCCAAAAGTGAACCACTAGGGGTGACATTTTGTTCACTAGATGAGTGGTCAAGGGTTGGGGATTGTGTCTTGTGGGCACGAGTCTACAGCTCCAATCTGTTCATCATTTCCAGCTAAGGGTGACATTAGTCGAGTCGGGTCGGGCTTACAATAGAAATTATTTTCATTGGGCCTAAAATGAAATCTCAAACTTGTCCAATTAAAAAATTATGTTTCCAAGCCCGTCCATTCAATACAAAATTTATTTCATAAATAGTTTTCTTCTTTAAAAGTAATCTTAAATAACATAAAATTTAATTACATATATATCAAAATATAAAAAATAATATTTTAAACATATTTTGTGCTCGGACAAATTTCAAACATATTTTTGAAGCCCGTCCTTCAATATAATCAGGCCTAAAATACTTTCAAAACCCTATAAATAATGAAAGGACTAGGCTAGTCTAGTGGGCTATAAGCCATGACTAGGGAGGCAGTTACTTGGGTTTCATAAATAGTAAAAATCGCTTACTTGGGTTCCGACCCGTACCAATCCAAACGGAGCAGGTTTGGGAAAGCAGTTATCGAGTTCAGATGGGGTTCGAGGGATGAAAGTTAAAACCCAGTCGAGTTTGGGGAATAGTAGTTCGTCCCTGTTTCCACCCTGATTTCTTGAATGCTTGACGTGTTCTATGACTTGAGTAGCTAACCGCCTCAACTATTGCTGCTACCACCACCACACCACTTACCCCGCTAATTCTGCTAGCACTATCATCTATCAATAATGGCGTCTTGTCATTTTTCTTACTCATTGAGAGTCTTCTCTCTCTTAACCCTTAGCCCCTTACCAAGGTCACCACTGTGATTTCTCTAAGGACCTGTGAAACCTTTTCAAGGTTTGATGTTAGAAAAGATGGAGAGAGAGAGAGAGAGAGAGAGAGGCAAAGGGGGTTGAGTGCAAGAAAAAAAAAGTCAGGGCAATAAATAAGTACCATCTATGCTTTATGTATAGTTTTAGCCTTTTAGGTGATTGATCCGGTGGGTCTTTTTTTAAAGAGATATATAAAATCCACAAGTTGTATTTGATGTTAGAAACAAGAGAATATTGGCATTTAATGTTAGGAGAGAGAGAGAGAGAGATAGATAGATGGAAATGAAAGAAAAAGAAACGTCAACCAGCAATGAATGAGCATAATAAATATAGCCAACTGTGTGAAATGAAAAGCAGAGCACAATCCAGTATATATGGCTCTCTTTCTTTACATATATATTTTTAAATTATTCTTCATATCCTTGTTCTCATTCAATGTGCTCTTTGTGGGTTTGTTTTGATTCCAAGTGTTTAGTAATAACAGAGGTGGCTCCACGAGACTTCGTTGCATCAGAGGAACTAGCTTCATCAACTTCACAGAGGCCTTGTTGTCGGCGATGATGGTTGTCAATTGGGTTGACAGGTGGTAAGCGACAAACGAAGGTGTTGAAAACGATTGTTTGGCAACGGCGGAAGAAAGTAGCTTGCTATGCTGGGGAGAGATGATTAAAGATATAGACCTCAATCAGCAAGATCTGTGAGCATCGATGTTCCATAATTTGTGGGGCGAATCGGGGCAGGGTCCCACAATTGTAGAGGTAGGTGTTGATTAATCGATTCGGGCGAGGAACATTTTGTCTAAATGGAGCGGGGACAGGGTAGGAGTCCCCCGCCCTGAACCCGCCCCATTGCCATCCCTGGCCATGACCACTAAGTACGACCATATATTCATTCAAAATGGCGGAGATAGCATCCCACATCCCTGTGGAATTGCCGATGAAGTGGGCTCAAATTATAAGACACAATTATGATTTTGCCCTTCTATGATAATAACTAACAAAACAGTCCTGGCAAACGTCCCTGTCAGTATAATTTGATTTTGGTATACTCTAATATAGGGTAAACAATTATTAAGTCCCTCCAATTTGGTCTCAAATTTCAATGTTATTCCTAAACTTTAATTTCTTCTATTTAAACCCTCAAACTTATAAGAGTAAGTCAATGTGGTCCACTTTTCAAAATAAGTAAAGAAATTAAATATTAATTATACTTTGACCTTCTAAACTATAACTTAATATCACTTTGAATTTAATTTTAATGCACTGTCAGTGTCATGCATTTTTACACAAGCAGAGTACCAAATTGCGATATCGTTTCTTTCCTAATATTATTTAAACTCTTTTTATTTGTTTGTTTTAAATAATTAATTTTTTGGAAACCACAGCAGATGAGGAAAGTTAAAAAATCATCTCCATTCTAAACCCTTCGTCTAGATTCCCTCACGTCTCTCTGTTGAATTTGTACAACCCATATCATAAAGCTCGTCCATTAATGGCTGAATAACCCACTGCATAGTGTGCTTCATTTTATTTATTAATACTCAGTCTTTGATTTTGTATTACCCATATCATAGGGCTCTTCCATCAAAAGCCGACAATTTTTTTTTTGTTACTCGAAAAATAAAAAGCCGACAAAGTTGAAGCCTTGGGAGAGTGGTAACTTTGGGATTGAAATCTTCTAATAAATTGTAGTTCAGAGGAACCAAAAACCAATCTTCACAAGATTTACAAATATCAAAAAATTGAAAGGAAAGACCAAAACCCAACAAAAACAAGTAGGTATATAACAAATATGAACTCTCCATTTTGCGTTATTCATACAATCATCAAATTTTCAATGGCCGAGTCTCCTCCGGTAGTCAACAAAGTCACAAGAGAGAGTGTAACTTTTCATGTTGCATTCTTTGGCATTTCTATTGCTCTTTTTCGATATTTAAAATTGTCATCTTTATTCACTATTCGACTATTCATAATAATGTTGATACATATATACAACCTCAATTGGAACCTTCACAGCTAGAATATCTTCATGATATAGATTGTAAAAATTGGAAAATCAACACACACACACACGCAGAGACGGGAGGAGAGCTAGACATATGAGTTTGGAAATGAAAATAAAATTTTAGTTTTCCTTATCTGCTGTGGTTTCCAAAAAAAACTATCTATTTAATACAAATAAAAAGAGTTTAAGAAATTTAGAAAAGGAACAATGTGTCGCAATTTGGTGCTTCACTTGTATAAAAATACATTACACTGATCGTGCATTAAAATTAAACTCTATTACTTTATCCCCATTCAACTAAAAATAGTTATTATGGGCATAAAGATCTGGACTTTTTAAAACAAATTGGCTTGCCATGAAAGGTAGGCCCGACCTACAGGAAAGTAAGCCCAATATTTATAAAGACAAGCCCAAGGGCTAAAAGGCCCCAAGGTTGAAGAAACCTAGTCCGACCAGGGAACGGACCCCAAAAGAGTAATCCAATTTTACTTCGGACTAGACAAAGATAATACCAAGGATAATGGGATAGAAAGAGCAAACTCCTAGAAAGAGTAGGACCTCTGAAATCTTATAAATAAGGTAAGGTGAAGAAGAACAAGGTACGTATGAATGAAAGTTAGAATAAACTCCTTTTTTTGAATTCCTTTTTATTAAGCTTTTATGACTTAATCTTCCAAGTGCCTTTGACCTCAAGGAGGTCAACACATTTTTACACTTCTCTATTCTTGTAGGCTCTCTGATGTTTATCTTCAAGGTTCGCCGTGCAATCTGGGCACTCAAAAAATCCCATCCGCAGTTACATTTCACCATCACAAAATTTAAAATTAGGGATTTGTTTAGTCAAAATTTTATACTAATCTCTAAAGTAAAAAAAAAAAAGTCATGATTATGAAATCTTATAAATTATCTCAAAATGCCAAAGAAAATGACTAAATTAAAGATTTTATGCACTATCAATTGTAGGTGGGATTTTTAGAAAGGTCTGATTCAATGTGCAAACTATTTGCAAGAGAAGAAGACAATGAGAATACGTCGACCCTTTTTGTACCCGCCGAACCCATTAGTCCTCATAGTTTTTGGATTAGAGTTCCTTGGGCCATCCCCATTGGGAAGTGGCCCATGGTCAGCACAGGCTTGTACCACTAGGTCGGTAGTACTGGGCTGACCTCCATGGGTTAGTCTTTTTTTTCTGTCTTGGGTTTGACTCTCATGGGGCCCATAACTGCCCTCCAACCCTTACGCCCCATTTGGATTGATTGGGGGATAAGGGCTGAGATTTGCTTTTATGACTCGTCCCTTTATCTCTCGTCGCTTCGAGAGTTCGTGCACCATGTGGCAACCTTGCATTGGCTTTGTGACTAAAGGGTTGAATCAAATTGATTGCCGAGGTGATGGTTCGGTTGAGCGACGTGTTTGTCTATGATTACATATGTCTTTTTAGTTATGTTTTGATATTAATTAAGTTTATGATGCTTTATGTAGGTTTTGAGCTTAAATGGAATGATTTCGAATGCAATTTAATCATAGGTTCAAGAGGTTGCTGCCAAGGTACAAGCTGCTAAAGCACGCAAAATTGAAACTTTAAAAGTTCATATCTCTCGAATCAGAAAGACTATTAAAGCCCATAATATATCGATTTCATATAACTTTTCAAGATCTACAACTTTCGTGAGGTGACCCAACCCATCTGAGTACTCAGTGGGATCTGTCCATATGCCTGATGACGAGATTTGTAGATTAACTTACTTTTTAGTTGTAGATAGATTAAGAAGTAGTAGAATAGACTGAGGAGTTTTATGTTTGGAAGGAGGAGAAGAATTCTAGGATTTTTGGAAGGAAGAATTATCCATCTTTTGGAGGCTACGAATCTTTTCATCTTTCAAGGGAGATTCTTTTAATCTTTAGTTTTCCTTCTTGTTCGTATTGTGAATTCAAGATTATATTTCTTTAATGCAGTATTTTCTTTCTTTAATTATTATTTCCATTCTTACAGCCTTTATAATGTTTTTTAGTAGCTAAATCCGTTCTTGGTATGGGTTGAAAAAGTAACTAGGTTACAGGTAGAGATTCAAGATAGTTATTTATTTTCCAATATTTCAAGATTTTGGATCAAAATTCATTTTCTTGCCCATAAATATCTTCAAAAATAATATTCTTGATCATATCTAGCATATACATATAGACTGATTTGTAAGCAGGGGTATGTATGCCTAGAATTTTTGATAAGCGTATTGATTATAATTGTTTATATATTCCTATTAGGAGCACTTTAGAAATCTGCTGCTCTTGATTAAACTTCAAACATGCCTTGTAGACAGATTTATAAATTGGGACAGGTATGATTGAGACCCTGGTATGAACATTAAGAAATAATTGAATATTAACTCCAAGAAAATGACCAAATCTTGAATTTCTTTAATTAAATCTATCTTGGGAATCTACCTGTAGGCCTATTGCCGAATCAAACCCTGCCAACACCTTTTATATTATTTGAATATATACTTAAAATTAATTTAATTTTATTGTCTGACAATTTAGATCAACTATCTTCAACAATTGATTTTTATTTTCTTTTTGAAAGCGTTCCTACAATTTCTAGTAATTTTGAACTCGTTATTCTTTTTTATTGTAGACCTTGCCAGATTAAGTATATTCTTGTGTTCCTTGTGGATTGACCTCGGACTTTCTGAGATATTATTACCGCATCGCAACCGCATACTGACAGATATAAATTACACTATTCATGAGTGATCAGTTTTGGCGCTGTTGCCGGGAAACTTATAAAGCAAATAAACTAAGGTAAGAAAAACAAACAAGGCAAAAATAAAAATATACGAGAACAAAAACAAAGCAAACAAATTCGAGAGGAATTGATTCCTGCAGAAATAGCTTCACTATTAAGCTACAACCATGAGAAAATTCAATTGCTCAATTAGGTAGCCTCGTTCCATCCCTACTATCTGTGAGCATATTAGATTTTTTTTCTCTTTATTTTACTAGTTTCTTTTAGATAAATTATATTTTTTTAGTGGAGGTTTAGGATTTAATTGCAAATTGGTAGATATTTTATGTGGAGATTGCTAGTTCAGTTGGAAATTTAAATTGAATATTGTTTATTTCTACTTCAAGGTTGTGGCAAATTGGTGCATTTATGTGCATTGCATTACATGTCAGTTTAGCAAAGGGAGAGTTCAGGTAGACTTTTGAGAGCAACCCCACCTGTTTATGCCACTAGATCTAGTGTTCTTCCCGATACTACACCTATACCTATAGACTTTAACATGACCCACTTACTAGGTAATGATGAGAATAGGGATGGGGGTAATAACATGCAACCCCCATAACCCCAAGTACCAGCACTACCACAAAGAACTATGAGAAATTATCTAAACCCACAAAGACAAACTCCAAACTCTTGCATTATACTACCTCTGACCAAAATGCATTCCATCTTAAGTCAGGTATCATGCAACTAATCACACATTTTCATAGGATGGATTCTGAAAATCCATATACCCATCTTAAAGCATTTGAAGAGGTTTGTAACATGTGTTTTGATAATACTTGCTCTGTCGAGACCATCCGTCTCAAATTGTTTCCATTGTCCTTAAAGGATAAGGCTAAAATTTGGTTAAATTCTTTAAGGCCGAGGTCTATTCCCTCATGGGATGCTCTTCAAGTCGAGTTTTTAAAAAAGTTCTTTCCTGAGCATCGCACAGAGGCAATTCGTCGCCAAATTTCACAGTTCACTCCTTTTGAAAATGAAACATTTTACCATTGTTGGAAAAGATGTAAAGAACTTTTGAATTCGTGTTCGCATCATAGACAAAACCTATGTAGGTTGGTTAGTACTTTCTTTTTCGCCTTGACTCCCGAACTCAAAAGGTTTGTGGAGACAATGTGCAACAGTTTTTTCTATGATAAATCTCCAGAAGAAGCTTATGACTTCTTTGACTTTCTAGCTGATAACGCGGGAGATTGCGGCACCACAGGTACTAAAAATTCCAAGATTAGAAACAACCTAAGGACAAACACCATGTACCCGTTAAGGCTTTTAGAGGAGGATAATTCAAAGATAGCCACATTGACTAAGCAATTAGAGGCTTTAGAAATGAAAAAAATTGCAGTAGTTAAGAGTGAAACCCAAGTTAATTGTAGTGTGTGTGATTGTAATGAGTATAGGACAGATTTTTGCCCCACAATTCCAGCCTTTAGGGAAGTGTTTTATGGTCAAGTAAATACCATTGCTCCTTATAGCAAACCAACACAGCCCCACAAGGATAAGGAAACCTATATGCACCTACATATAACCTAGGGTGGAGGAACCATCCCAACTTTAGTTGGAGGAATGATGGTAACTCAGCACCCTAACAATTCTAACAACCACAGCAATTTAATGGCCCCCCTAATCAATACTAAGCACAGGGTCAACAATTTCCAACACTAACAACAAACGTGTATAGACCACCTCCTCTGAGAACTGTAGAAGATCCTTTGACCTAATTCATACAAGTACAGCAAGCAACTAATGCTAGACTTGATAAATCCATAAAAGAGTTAAAGACTTTGCTTGCTCAATCACTAACCAAAGAGAGAGGTGCATTCCTTGCACAACCATTACCCAACCCTAATAGGCAAGCTCATGGTGTAGAGACAAATCCAAATCCACCAAATCATGAGCAAGTTCAAATGGTAACCACCCTAAGGAGCGAAAAAGCCATAGATAAAACTATTCCAAGTAAAGAGTTTGCACCTAGGGAGGACGCTAGTGAGAGAGTAGAAAAAACATTAGAAGAGGATAAAGAAAATCCTAAAGAGCTAGTGGACGAGTTAGGAAAGAAGCCTAGGGAAGGTAAGTCTAGGGATAAATCAGCGGACATTAACATAGAGGATTTATCACATGTCCCATTCCCTCATAGATTAACTAAACTGAAGCAAGAACTAATAAATTCTGAAATCTATGAGGTATTCAAGTAAGTGAAAATCAATATTTTATTTCTAGATGCCATTTAGCAGATCCCTTTATATGCAAAGTTCTTAAAGGACTTGTGCACCATTAAGAGATGACTCACTGTGAGGAAGCCTATTTTCTAAGCCAATAAGCTAGAGAGGTTCTATAAGTAAACCTTCCACCAAAATACAAGGACCTCGAGAGTCCGACCATTCCATGTATAATTGGAGATCATAGGGTTGATAACGCTTTATTGGATCTAGGATCTAGTGTGAACCTGCTACCTTATTCTGTTTACCAACAGTTAGGGTTAAGAGAGTTGAAACCTACCAGAATCACCCTACAGTTAGTTGATCGTTCAATTAAGATTCCTAGGGGCATAGTAGAAGATGTGCTTATCCAAGTGGATAAATTCTACTTCCCAATTGATTTTGTAGTGCTAGATACCATGGGAAACTCATGTGACCATTCTCTAATTTCTATCATTCTAGGTCGTCCCTTCCTAGTAACATCCAATGCTATTATTCATTGTAGGGGCGGGGAGTTGAACTTATCTTTTGGAAATATGACTGTAGATATGAACATCTTCCACACGGGTAAGAAACCGGGATAGTGTGAAGACATCCAGGAAGTTAGCATGATAAACATTTTACTATAAGAATATTTTAAAAGAGAATTCCTGACAGATCCACTTGAGAGAGCCTTAATTCTGAATGAGCAAATTGAGTGTTTAGAAGAAACAGTGATAAATAAGGAAGCAGCAGAGTGCATCCCTGCTATGTCTGTGAGTCATTGGACACAATGTGTTGAGCCATTAGGGCTCAGTGCTTGTAAACCTGAACCATTAGAAGTGGAAGCTCCTATTCTGGAGCGAAAGCCATTGCCATATACTCTTAAATATATATTTTTAGGCAATAGTGAATCTTACCCAGTAGTGATATCCTCTAGCCTGTTCGAAGGCCAAGAGAATTGATTGAAGAAAGTGCTTTTAAAGCACCGCAAAGTCATAGGGTGGTAAATTGCTGATTTACATGGTATTAGCCGATTAATTTGCACACATTGCATATATTTAGAGGAAGAGGCTAAACCGGTTCGCCAAATACAAAGGCAATTGAACCTTAATATGAAAGAAATAGTTAGAGGAGAAGTGTTGAAACTTCTTAATGCAGATATTATTTACCCAATAGTAGGCTCTAGGTGGGTGAGCCCTACTCAAGTGGTCCCTAAAAAGTCTAGAATAACAATGGTGAAAAATGATAAAGATGAATTAGTACCCACTAGGATCCAGACAGGATGGCGAATGTGCATCGATTATAGACGTCTCAATGCTGTCACCACCAAAGACCACTTTCCAGTACCATTCCTTGATCAAGTCATAGAGCGGGTGTTGGGTAGAGCTTATTATTGTTTTTTGGATGGATACTCGAGCTACAATCAAATTGAAATAGCCCAAGAAGATTAAGATAAAACTACCTTTACTAGTCCTTTTGGCACATATGCTTATAGAAGAATGCTTTTCAGCCTATGCAATACACCGACCACTTTCCAAAGATACATGATGAGCTTATTTAGTAACATGGTAGAAAGAATCTTGGAAGTCTTTATGGATGATTTTTCTGTCTATGGGGATACTTGTGACCAATGCCTAGAAAATTTGGAAAACATTTTGTAAAGATGTAAGGAGACCAATTTGGTCCTTAATTGGGAGAAGTGCCATTTTATGGTGACACAAGGGATAGTATTAGGACACATAATTTCAAATAAGGGGATAGAAGTTAACAAAGCTAAGATTGACTTTATTCAGAACCTTCCACCCCTTACCAATGTTAAAGATGTTCGTTTATTTTTAGGGCACGCCGGGTTTTATTGGCGATTCATTCCAGGTTTTAGTACTATTTCTCGTCCTATGTACCATTTGTTATCCATGGATGTTCCATTTGAATGGACGTCCCCTTACCAACAAGTTTTTGACAAGCAAAAAGGGCTCTTGACCACTGCACCCATCATGCAAGCCCTCGATTGGTCTTTACCTTTCGAACTCATGTGTGACGCGAGTGACTTCGCTATAGGGCCGGTGCTTGGTCAAAGAAAGGACAAGAAATCATATGCCATCTATTATGCTAGCAAAACTTTAAATAATGTGCAAATGAACTACACTATCACCGAGAAGGAGCTTTTTGTGGTGGTCTTTGCCCTTGATAAGTTTAGATCCTACTTAGTTAGCTCACTTGTCATAGTTTATACAAATCATGCAGCATTTAAGTACTTGCTCACCAAGCCAAACGCTAAGCCACGGCTCATACATTGGATTCTTCTCCTTCAAGAATTTTATATAGAAATCTGGGACAAAAAAGGGGGGTAGAAAACGTGGTAGTTGATCACTTGTCTCGCCTTCCCGTAGATGGCCAAGACCAAGACAAATCTTTCATTTTTGAACATTTTCCTAATGAACATCTTTTTTTTATCCAATCTGTTACTCATACCAGTACCCATTGGTTTGCAAATATAGCTAATTACTTGGCTTCAGGTAAGATTTGATCTCAATGGTCGTCCAATGATAAAAAGAAATTTTTTTCGAAACGTTAGAATTTTCATATGGGATGACCCATACTTTTATAAGTATTGCTCAGATCAGATGATTCATCGATATGTACCAAACAATGAATTTCAATCCATAATTAGTTTTTGCCACTTATATGCATGTGGTGGGCATTTCTCCACCAAAAAAACAATTGTTAAAGTCCTCTAATATGAATTTTATTGGCCGACTATGTTTAGAGATGTCCATACATTTTGTATTGCTTGTGATAGATGTCAAAGACTAGGTACTCTTACTAGAAGAAATATGATGCCCTTGAATCTCATAACTGTCATAGAAATATTTGACTGTTGGGGCATTGACTTTATAGGGCCGTTTCCTAGTTCTTTCGGGCATTTATACATTTTAGTGGGTGTTAATTATGTATCTAAGTGGCTAGAGGCAGTAGCATCCTGGACAAATGATCACCCAATGGTAATTAAATTTCTAAAAGAAAATATCTTTTCGAGATTTGGGATGTCGTGTGCTATTATAAGTGATGGTGGCACTTACGTCTGTAATAGACTCATTGGGGTCTTGATGGGTAGATATGGAGTACTACACAAAGTCGGAACGCCCTACCACCCCCATACCAGTGGTCAAGTAGAACTCGCCAATAGGGAAATTAAGCATATCTTAGAAAAAATCATGAACCCCAACTGCAAGAATTGGTCCTTAAGGTTAGTGGATGCACTCTGGGCATACCGAACTGCATACAAAACACAGTTGGGCATGTCACCCTATAGGCTCATTTATGGTGAAGCTTGTCATTTACCCGTTGAGGCTCAAAACAAAGCTTACTGGGCCATTAGACAAATGAACGAAAACCCTGATGACGCTGGACATCATCAAAAACTTCAACTCTCGGAGTTGGATGAAATATGTAATGACGGGTATGAAAATGCGCCAATTTCGTAAGTGAACATGAAAGTTCTTCACGATCAACATATTTCTCGAAAATCTTTTGATGTTGATCGAAAGGTCCTTCTGTACAACACTCGGTTACATTTATTTTCCAGAAAGTTGCGTAGTAAATGGTCGAGACCTTATATAGTGAAAACAGTCCATAGGAATGGGGCCATCGAAATTCAAAATCCCACGAATGACAATCAATTCACAGTCAATGGTCATCGTCTAAAACATTATGTCAAAACTTTTATGGCAGAAATAGAGACATTAAGTCTCGAAGATCCTCTTCCATTAGAGTAATATTCTAATGATAATCGTGTATATTAATGTTGTTGTATTTTAAGGATCTCTAGTGTCCAATGTGCCCTTCATCACATAAGTTTGCGTCTGTCGTCTTTTCTCTTTCTTCCATTAAGGTCAATGTGCCAAACCAAGTTTGGGGGGGGGGGGGGGGGGGGGGGGGGGGGGGGGGGGGGGGGGGGGGGGGGGGGGGGGGGGGGGGGGGGGGGGGGGGGGGGGGATCAAAGATTTTGTGATGAATTGCATACTGCTTTATAGAAAAAAAAGCATATTGTTTATAAAAAAATAAAAATAAAAAAATTGGCCGTCCGGACGCCTTATAAGGTCATCCAGACGCCTTTCTACACTTTGAATTTATTTTACTAGTCTGGGAAACAGGCCATTGGTGGTCTGGATGCCCCTTAAGGCCCGTCCGAATGGCATTCCACACTTAGAAATTTTTTTGAACCGATTTGTGCAAGGCTACTGGCTACCCAGACGCCCAGTCTGAACGCCTCCCATGAATTAGAAATTTTTTTTGAATTTAAGCTGCAAGGCTACTGGTCGTCTGGATGCCCTATCCAAATGCCCTTCGTGACTTATAAAAAATTTTAAGTCAGCTTAGATGAGCTCACTAGCTGTCCGGACACCCTTATGGGACCGTCCGGACCCTTGCTCCCCATTTGGACACCCTTAAGGGACTGTCCAGACACCCTTAGGGGACCGTCTGGATGCCATATTTTAAGTTGAACGGAACCGTTTTGGACCCTGTCTAGATGCCTTCTAGGGGTCGTCTGGACACCCCTTCATGTTTATAAAAAGTCCGTATCCCTCCATTTTATCTCATCCGCACACCCACAAAATTTATTTTCTAAGGAGAGAGGGAGCGTCCAGACGAGCCAACGAAGTTTTGCCAGTTTGAAGAGTTGTGACCCATCAACTTCTCGCCTTTTCATCTTCTAAGGTAACAAACACAACCTTTCACTTCTCTTCTCGAATCATTTTGTTTCTATTTTTGCTTTGCTAAGATTGGTATTGTTGTTATAATTTTGTTGGGTTGTGATTGTGTTGCATTTCATAAACTTGTTATGTGAAGTTGTTTTGATGGCATCGAAAGGAAATAAGAAGTTGGCTAAAAAGTCTTTGGCCATAGAACCCTTTGAACCCGATTATTCTTCAGATTATGACTCTGAAATTTTTACGAGTCACTAGGCCTATTTAGACTTTAGGAAAACTTGGGCGAGTAAAGCCGCAACCGTTGAGAGAAACATAGAATTATGGAATTTTAGGGGTGGGTTTGCCTTAGAAGCCGAGTTCGAAAGGCGGAGATGGAATGACTTAACTGCTTATAAGGGGAATATATTTTAACTCTTTGTGCTGAACTTATGACCAACATCCTAGTGGCCGATAAAACTAAGGGTCAAGAGAGGCTGGTGACTTGGGTGAGAGGGAGAGATATAGTGATTACCCCGGCCACTTTTTGTCATCATTATGGGCTTAGGCGTGAGCCTAATGCCAAGTTTTGCCATGAGATTGGGACTCCAAGCCTCACTGAGATGGTACGGGAGATTTTAACAGATGTTCAGCCCTGGGTTGAGGGGAAGACCTTGTGTGAGAAAAAGTTTTTGAAAATGAGGTACCTTCCATTATTCCTATTCTCATGCCATAGTCTTTTACCTTAAGCCCGCTATGCCCAGGTCAGCCTACCCTGGGCCTAGTTAATGTGGGCTATTGGAACCCAAAAGACCATAGGCTTGCCTAGGTATTTGTTCCTCCAGCTGTATCATGATGCCACCAACATAACATGAGAGTATAACATTCCATTTGTGTGTATGCTTGCTTCCCTAATTCTTGAGTCTAGAGTCAACCCATCTTCGTTCTTTTCAAGAAAGTCTTTCATGGGTGCCATCAATATAAATTTTATTCACAAGTCAGAAGCACAGTATAGGAGCCATAAGAAGAAAAGGGCCGAGGAAGACAAAGAAGAAGGGGAAGGAGGAACATCGGCTAAGGGAAGTGGCTATGCTAGGCACCCTTCATTGGACAAGGTGATAGAGATGTTGGAGTTACAAGCACTGACGCAACAACACCACACTCAGCTTTTGGAGGCCCACACCAACGCTTTTGAGACTTTTCAGAAGGAGGTCTATGGCAGGTTTGATAGGATTGACAAGGAGCAGAAGCGGCATAGCCAGGCTATTAAGGAGTTGCAGAGAGAGATATCCTGTTCAGTTTGGGATCCATCCACTGATATGTAGTGAATAGTAGTTGTTAGAGTTTAGATCATTCGCATACGTGATTATTATATAATTGATCTAAAACTCTTGGTTTTTATATTTTCTTTATGCTATGTTTATATTGAAGAGTTTAGATTGTGCGTCACGTTGTGGCAGTCTAAAACTCTGCTTTGATTAGAACTATTTGTGTTTTTTAAATTTACGTTAGTTTAATGGAGTGCTGTTTATCTTAATTTATGTTATGCCATTCATTTTCTTTATTTTATTTAGTTTTATTTATTGTTGTAAGTTTCTCTTAAGAGCAGGACAAATAAAGCAAGTTTGATAACCATATCACTTAAAGGGAGTAAGAACAAATCACACCAAGGAATCAAACAGTTTGCTAACTCTCAAGAGAGGGATATGGACATGAATTCGTTTCAAGGCCGGTAGGTGTTAATTGAACGCCGAGTGGAACTCTCAGATTTTTCTGATAGATTTTTAAAATCTATATTCATACAGCGGGGTTGGCTTCAGATGTTAAAGAGAGAAGGTTCATTGAATGTTGACATGGTGAGAAAATTTTATGCTTATTCGAGCGTGTCTGAGACACCCGAGCTCTCCATTCAATCCAAAGTAAGAGGGCACGTGATTACTATTACGGCGGATGATGTTTATGAACTTCTAACTTTGCCACAGGTTCCGAGGCCAGATTTTGAGTTGCTTGAAGGAAATTCAGCCCCTATTGATGTGTTGTGTGCCGAATTACAAAATATACCAATAGTGAGTCATCATTCTTTCATACCCGTGTCATCTTTAAAAAGGGAGTACAAGCTGTTGAATTTGATCCTTTTCTCAAATATTCTCCCTGAAGTGGAATGGGGTATTTTAGTGGATCATTATAGGTGATTTTGGCTTTATATTATTGGTAAGGGGTATACTATTGATCTGCCTACTGTGATGCTAGCTGTTATGGGGGAAGCACGCTAGTCATCTAGCTGGTCACCTTATGGTTTGTTCATTACTCAGCTTTTGGAGTAGGTTGGAGTGCCCACATTGCCTTCGGACACTATTGCGTATTCGGGTCATCCTTTACTTGGTTTGGATGCTTTGAATACCCGAGCACCTCAGCAGAGTGACCTGCCCACTTTAGTTCCATGACAACAACATCCTGCCATGTCCAATTCATTAGCAACTGTTGAGTTTTTGCAAAGGCAAATCTCCGAGTTGAGGGCAGAGGTGGACTTGCTGAAGAGTCACGCTCCATTGTCCTCGACCTCGGTGGCATCGGAGTATGGTCCTACCCATTTGTCTTAGAGCTCTTGAGAAAACTTGATTTAGTAGTTATGTAGTTAGTTTTTTTCAAAAGGATATTTTGTTTTCTTTTTCTCCTTTTGCTTTATTTTCTTTCTTTGATTATTAAAAAAAAAGAAAAAAAATAGAAACTTTGTTATACCTTGCTAACTTGTTATAGGTGTTGCCCATGTCGTTTCACATTTGGACACCGGAACTGAGTTGGTAAGAGTTGAGTAGCATATAGTTCATCAGTCATGTCGGTATTCTCAACATTTTCAGTTATGCTTTTATTGCCTAGTATTATTAATGTTAGGAGTGTTGAAAATGTTTTATTAAAACCATATTTATGTTCATGTCAATACAATCTTTGAATTGAGAATGGTTGGAGTCGTCCATTGGACTAAACTTGAATTTAATTATCGAGTTAAATTCTTATGACGATGCACTACAAGTTGTTGCCATGAAAGCATTACAAGGGAGAGATTACATCATTATGCACTATCTTGTAATATGACATCTTGTGTTGATATTTTTTACATTTTTTATCCTTAAATAGTGGAGATTGTACCTTGTGAGCTTTAGAGCAAATTTATCTTCTTTTCGGAGTGGATTTACATTTACTCAAGGATATTTCTTTCATTTTCTGTTCTTTCAGTAGCTTCATTATACTTGATTTTGATTCATAAGTTAGGTAATGATTAAGGTTATTGATACTTATACTCCCTTGAATTTCAAACTTAATTTACTTCGGATATGTTTGTAGGTCATTCTATTCTTCTTGGATCCATAATTTATAGATTTTTTCTCTTGAACCTTTTATATATCATCATTAACAGAAATCATTGTTGAAATACTTCCTATAAAAGAGAAGTGATCTTTGTGTTAGTGAAGAGCTTGAAAAGAAGGAGATGATGTATTTAGGATGTGATGAAAAAAAAAAAGAAAGAAAAAAAAAAATAAAAAAAAGAGAAAAAAAAAAGACGAAATATGAAAAAAATGAGAAGCATTATCATATGAATTAGGAGGTGAAAGCATGGCTTTGGTGATTATTAGATGCCTTGAGCATAAACATTTTGAGTAGTTGATTCTTTCTCTCTCCATTCATTTTTCTTCTTCATATAGAAGGGCGTAGTTGATCCGAAGTATACATGAGTTGAAAATCCTTTTGAGTATAAGTTACCCTTGTCAATTTCTTGATTGTCACTTTGACTGTGAATATTCTTTCATGAAGCTATGTCAAATTCTATACACTTAAGTTTTTTTGGTTTTAGTTCTGGGATTGCTCTTATTGCCTAACTTATACAATTACTCTTATGATGAGCATTCTAGTGAGAGAATCATATGTTCATACTTTTGTGAGTGTATGCCTTGTGAGAGTCTGAATCAAAGCATGAAGGATGTTTGTGTATGATATTGATACACTTGAGTTATATTGCATTGTTAGTGCATTGTAATGTACATCTTTCTTGTAACTTTCATGTCTTAATCTTGCATGACTCATAATAGAGATTAAGTTGAGAATTACCTTGAGTAAGTTATCATATGTCTTAATTGTTCTCTCTATCATTGATTGTTTGAAATGAATAGATGTTTGTGGGTAACATTACTGGAAACTTTCACAAGACATCACTCGTCCACTAAGAGTAACATAGGGGTTTAAAGGCTTGATGCATAGGCTAAATGCATTCGTGACTGTTACGAAAGTAGAGATTATTTTTTTAATTTTAGTATTTTGCTAGGAACTAGCAAAAATCTAGTTGAGGGGTGTGATTGTGCTTTAAAAGTGCATTTATAAGTCTTTAATTAGTACTTTCTTAGTATTAGTTTATGATTATATATGTCTTTTTAGTTATGTTTTGATATTAATTAAGTTTATGATGCTTTATGTAGGTTTTAAGTCCTCAAGGTGATCCAAAATCATTTTCAAAACACTCCACCATTCAATTTCAAGTCGAAAACTCCAAAACCCCAAAGGGTCTTCAACTTCCCAAAGACCTCAAAGTGTCTTAAACCTTTCCAAAGATCTCAAAGTGTCTTAAACTTTTCCAAAGACCTCAAAGTGTCTTAAACCTTTCCAAATACCTCAAAGTGTCTTAAACTTTTCCAAAGACCTCAAAGTGTTTTGCGCTTTTCCAAAGACCCCAAAGTGTCTTCAAACCTTCCAAAGGCCCTAATGCGCCTATTTTCCATTGGGCTCTTGCCCGAACTATGAATGACCTGATTCTCGCCAAATGAGATACGTAGGCAACCTAAAATGGTGCGGTCATAACTTTTATTTCAACCCCAATCTCTTTTTCAAAAATTCCAATCAATTCAAAGTTTCTATTCCAAACTCTTTCAAAACCTCCATTATTTTCAAATTTTTTCCAAAAACTTGCATCATCCATCCGAAAAGTGATGACTAAGCTCCGTTTTTCTAAAAGTGAATATTAAGTGGACAATGGTAACCGGTTATTCTGATGAGTGAACAAAGGGTGATTAGACATGTAGGTATCGAAAGGGCAGGGTAGGGTGATGATCTTAGGATATCTTTCCTACACGTAACCAACTCCCGAACCTTAGATTTCTGTTTTCAAAAGACTAAAATGGAGTTATTTCAAAAAGGGCTTAAACATTTCCAAAGGATGCCAAATAACCTAAAAACCCTCTCTTGAGGAAGTTTTCAAAAAACCTTTTTCAAAAACTCTAAGTTTAATCTTCGGATTAACGCTTAGTTTTAGGTGCCCTAACTCACCTTTATCAAGTTAGGTGGCGACTCCTATTTTTCTAAAAAACCCTTAGTCAAATCAATTTTCAAATCTAGCCGCACTTGTCCTTCTAGGGGGACGAGTTCTAATGACAGAGTTCCATGCTTTAGGATCTCCGAGCCGAAAGGATCTTGGACACCCAAAAACCGGGGCGCGATAGCTAGTGTCAGCTTCTTCTAGGGTAAGTATCTTGCCTCTACTCCTAGAAGGGTTTTGCTCATATAATAGACTGGTTGTTGCTTCCTTTCTTACTGTTGTAGTAGCACTTTACTTACTGTATGCTCAAAAATGACCAGGTATAGGTAGAACTCTTCATCTTTAACGGGGGTTAATAAGAATGAAGGATGGGTCAAATAAGCTTTTAGTTCGGTAAGTGCTGTGGTCATAATCTGGTCCCCAACTAAAACACTCTTGCTTATTTAATAGCTAGAAAAATGGTCGGCACTTGTTTGAAGAGAGGCTTATGAAGTGGTTGAGTGTGGCGGCCACTCTTGTCAGCTTTTGAACTTCCTTGACATTCTTTGGGCCTGGATGTTGTGGATTGTGGTTATTTGATCGGGGTTTGCCTTAATTCCCCGATGAGTGACTAGAAATCCCCAAAACTTTCTAAACCCCACCCCGAACACACACTTCGAGGCGTTCAATCTCATCTTGCATTTTTAAGGGTGTTAAAAACTCCCTTCAAAATTTTAATATGGTCTTTGCCGATCTTGCTTCTCGCCACCATATCATCAATGCAAAAGTCCACCATGCTGCCGATGTAATGTTTGAACATTTTGGTGACCAACCTTTGGAAAGTAACATCAACATTTTTGAGTCTGAACGGCATCACCTTGTAGCAAAATAGTCCTCTTGGCGTGATGAAGGCTATCTTCTCTTAATCATCTTCATGCATGGGGATCTGATGGTATCCTCGATATACACCTAAGAAGTTTATCCTCTCATATCTAGCAGTTGTGTCCACTAGCTGGTTGATCTTTGGTAGTGAAAAAAGGTTCTCAGGGCATGCTTTATTTAAATCTATGAAATCTACAAAGATCCTCTACTTACCGTTCTTCCTCTTGATGACTACTGTGGTGGACAACCATCGTGGGTAGTACACTTCTCGTATTGCCCTTACTTCAAGGAGTCTTTCCACCTCTTCAATTATAGTGTCAATGTGCTACATTGTTGCTCGCTTGCCCTTTTGCACCATAGGTCGGCACTGTAGATTGACGTTGAGTCTATGGCAGGCAACGTCAAGATTGATCCTAGGCATCTTACACGGAGTCCATGCAAAGACTTCTAAATTCTCTGTTAATAGGTTGATTAAGGCCCTCTTTTTTGTGGTTGGCAAGGATATACCAATCCTGAAGTACTTTTCCTTATACAGTCTGTCAATCTCAATCTTTTTAAGTTCCTCCGTGACCTTCTTATCTAGGTGTTCTCCAACATCATCTAGAGTAGGAGTATCCTCGTGTAACTCCATCATTTGGACTTTTTTTGACTTTATCTTCGAGCAACAGGTTGTTAAAAAGCAATGTCTGTCTGTGACCTAATCCCCCCTAATCTTCTGTATCCCCTCGCTGCTAAGGAAATGTATCATCTGGTGACAGGTGGATGGTATAGCCTTCATCAGATGCAACCATGTCTGACCTATTATTGCATTGCAGGGCGAAAGGACATTAACCACTAGGAATTTAGTTTGCAGCGTTATATTTTCTGCCATCACTGGTTGGGTCACCTTTCCTAGTGGCTAGACTAGGTCCGAGTTGAAGCTGATCAATGGGTTGAGGGAGGGCTGTTGGTTGACATCTTTTAGCCCTAACTTTTTAAACAGATCATAATACATTACCTCAGATGAACTCCCCTAATTAATCCGAATCCTCAAGACATCGCAGTCCCCCATTTGTAGAGTTATAACTAGTACATCGTTATGGGGTGTCTGAACTCCCACTAAATCATCGTCAATAAAGGTTATGGCCTCTATACTACTGTTAACTTCGATTTTCTTGGCTAGAGAATCGATTTGCAGCACTTGCCACAAGTGTGCTACTTTCTAGATCTCTACTTGATGCTTATGAGGATCTACCTCTGCCGATCTTATTGATCCATACAACACTGCAATTACCCGGGGTGGCTCTGCCTGGGCCTCCTTTTATGGGGCACACCATCTTGCTTATTCTGCTCTATTTCCCGCTTAGTCTTCTCTCGGTCAAAGATGGCCAACTTTTGCTAGTTCTTCCAAGTGATTTTTGAGGTGCTTGTAGTGCTCTATTTGGTGCCCGTTTTCCCTATGGTAGGAGCAAAACTTTCTTTGGTCCTGTGCGGCGGGGTCACCTGCTAACTTAGGTGGCCACTTAAAAAAGGGCTTGTCATGAATCTGGTGTAGAATTTTATAGATCGAGTCCTTAAAGACCGTGTTAACACCTTTAATCATTTTTCTGCCCCGGTTATTGTTTTCTTCACGTCAGGGCTTCTTACTTTTCCTTCCGTCTTTCTTATCTGGTTTCTCGCCAACCTTCTTCTGGATCGGCTGTGTAATATCTTCCTAAACTCTGGCATACTGTTTAATTCTCAACATTAGGAATTGCCTCAGTCAGTGCTCTAGGGCAGGCCGATCTTGAATTATGCAATGGCTAATTGTTTGCTGCACTCCTCAATTTCATTGTAGGCCTCCCAATAGCATCTTGCGTATGCTCGTAAGCCTTCCTCATCCTTTTTCTATAAGGTTAGCAAGTAGTCTATCTCCTTAGACTGCTTGTTGTTTGCAATGAAGCGCACTGTGAATAGCTCGGCGAGTTGTCTCGAACTTCTTATTGATCTCAATGGCAACTTGTCAAACCATCATAAAGCTACTTCTCCAAGACTTGATGGAAAAACTCAACATATTAAGGACTTATCTATACTCCACAGTGTCATCATCTGTTTGTAGTGCCGACATGACTAAGTGGATTTGACTTCCCATCATAGGGTGTAAACTTTGGTGGTGTGAACTTTCTTGAAGGTCAGCGGGCCTTAATCTCCTCTGCAAAGGGTGTGGACGCCATATAATCAAGGGCTCTTCTGGCTATATCATGGGTCATTCGACCCTTACGGTGCTTGTCCCTGTTGTCTAACCGCTCATTCAACCATCGGTCCCAGTCTTGCTGTTCTAGATTGGCTCTTGCAAGATCTCTTACGGGTGTCTGATTTTTCCTATACTACCGATCTTTCTATCTATCGTTGTAGTGTTCAGTACTGGAGGTGTGGCTCACAGTCAAACGTGTGGCAAGGGGGCTCATGCTTCTTGAATTCATCCTCCGTCTTCTACACCAATCTGGAGATCTGCAAGAAACTCATCCATCTCTTCTAGTAATCACATCCCTTATCCATCTCTTCTAGTAATCACATCCCCCATAGCTTCAACTTGAGACTTGAGGTGGAAAATCTCTTCGTCCTATTGTCGGAGTTCCTGCTTGGCTGCTCGAGGTGTAAATTACTAGGCAGATGTCCGCTGGAGGTCGAAGGGTTCAAGTTCTTGTGATAGCTCCTTCAGTGGTTTGGATTTCTGGTATATTACAGAGCCCGCCGTAGTTCCTCTTTGTCGTGCCCAGATTTTTCGCACTCGAGGAATACTCACCCAAGCAGGAAAAATGCTGTACTCTCTCGTTAGAACTCACCCTCCCAGAAGAATGAGTGCGACTAGGTTTGAATTGAAAATTTGGTTTGAATAAAGGGCTTTTGAAAAAGATTCGGAGTCGGCACCTAACTTGATTAAGGTGAGTTAGGTCACCTAAAAACTAAGAATAATCCGAAGACTACACTTAGGGTTTTGGAAAATGATTTTGAAAATATCTCCTCAAGAGAGGGTTTTTAAGGAAAACGGGTTGTTTGGCAACCTTTGGAAAACATTTAGCCCTTTTTAGAAAAATAACTCCTTTCGGTCTTTGAAATCAGTGATCCTAAGTTCGGAGGTTGGTTACGTGTAGGGAAGACGCACTAAGCTATCACCCTACCCCGCCCTTTCGGTACCTACATTTCAATCTACCCGAGATTCACCTATGAGAGTCTTTAATCAACTATAGTTCAACCCTATTCACTTTGAAAAAGAATGTTTAAAACGAAACTAATATGATGCATGATATGCACGTGCAAGATGAGAGAATTGGAAAATAGAAATTGATTTGATTTGAAAATAGACTTGAAGAAATAGAATTGAAATTGGAAAGTTTGAAAATTGAAAGTAGAAATTTGAAAATAGAAATTTTGAAATTGGAATTTGAGATTTGAAAAGATTTTGGAAACCACACCCATGAGGGTAGAATTGAAAGTTTGAAAAGTGTTGTGACCGCACCTATGAAGGTTGCCTACGTATCCCTTTGGGGGAATCAGGTCAGTCGTAGTTCAGACCGGAGTCCGATTGAAAATAGAAGGTTGGATTGAAGAAGGAAATTGAATTGGATTTGAAATCAGAAGAGGAGATTGGAAATTGGAATTGAGAGGATTGGACTTTGATTTGGAAAGATTGATTTTGGAAAGACTTGGTTTTAGGAAACCTAGACTTAGGAAAGATAGGAGACCTAGGAAAGACTTGAGATTAAGAAAGATCAGATTGGAATGTTGGATTTGGAAAGATCTTGAAAGATTTGGAAACTTGGAATTTAGGAAAAATTTAGATTAGGAAAGTTTCGAATTAGGAAAGTGTCATTTTTGGAAAGTTTGAAATTAGGAAAGTTTTAGGTTTAAGAAAATTTTGAAATTAGGAAAGTGTTATTTTAGGAAAGGTTTTGAAATTAGGAAGTTTTGAAAATTGGGAAGTTTTGAATTTAGAAAGCTTTGAGTTTAGAAAGTTTTGAATTAAGAAAACTCCATTTTAAGAAAGGTTTTGAAAAAAGAAAGGTTTTGAAAATAAGGAAGTTTTGAAAATAGGAAAGTTTTGGATTTGGAAAGATGTTGAAGTTTTGGAAAGATTTAGAATTTAGAAAGCTTGGAAGTTTAGAAAGATTTAACTTAAGAAAGTTTTGAATTTAGGAAACTTTGGATTTGAAAAGATTTGAAATTTGGAAAGTTTAGGATTTAGAAAGTTTTAGAGTTTGAATTTTAGAAAGTCTTGAAATTAGGAAAGGCTTGAATTTAGGAAAGGTTTTGAAAACTTGGATTTGGAAAGTTAAGATTTGGAAAGGGGTAGAATTAGGAAAGGGTTGAAGTTGAAAGTTTTAGGAAACTTATGGTTTAGGAAGGTGGAAGTTTAGGAAGGATTTGAATTAGGAAAGATTTTGATTTGGGAAGGGATTGGATTTGGTCTCTAAAAGAAAAGATTTGATTTTGTTTTCAAAAACGGAGGACGGGATCTAGTTTCCTAAACGGAGAGATTTGATTCGGTTTCCTAAAGGGAAGGTAGGATTTGGCTAAGATTTGGAAAGGAAAATTCTAGAAACCCTAAATTTGGAAAATTATAGTTTCGTCGTAGAAAATAGGTTTTGGAAACGTGTATGGTTTGGATGTAGAAAACATGAGGTTTTAGAAATCTAGGTTTGGGGCAAAGTTTGACAATCATGTTTTTGGAAAGAAAATTAGGATTTCCTAATCGTGGTTTCTAGGGCTTGACTTGGGCTCTAAGGAAAGAGTTTTTTGGAAAACGCATTTTTCGGGAACGAAGGTTTTCTAGAAGGGAATCCTAGGCAGGAGTTTTTGGAAAGTGTGTTTTTGGAAACATAGATTTTGGAAGGAAATCCTATAGAGGAAATTTCTAGAAGGAAGATTTTAGAAAGAGAGTTTTTTAGAAAGGTTTTTGGAGAGAGTTTTTAGGAAAGTGACTCTAGGGAGTGTTTTTAGAAAGAGATTTTAAAGAGAGGGAGTTTTTGGAAAGGAGTTGAAAAAGGGAATTTTGAAAAATAGATTTTGGAAGGGAGTTTTTGAAAACAATTTTGGAGAGGAGAGTTTTTGAAAAGTATAAAAACATCTCACTTTCCTAAAGCGATTCTAGCCATAAGAGAGCTAGAACCACTTTAAAAAAGTGGTTTTGAAAACAAGGTTTGAAAATATAAACCAAAAGGTCACTTTTAATATAACACTTTCCTAAAGCAACCCTAGCCATGGAAAGGCTAGAATCACCCTAGAATTGTGGTTTTGAAAACAAGTTTTTGAAAAAGAGATTTTGATGCAATTTTGAAAACAAGTTTGAAAACAATTTTGAAAACAACTTTGAAAACGAATTTTGGAAGATGCAAGATTATGATATGCACAATGCAATTTGGGGTCGTGAACATACAAGGCTAAGGCTTCACCACATAATCAAGGGGGCTGGACCCACGTGGTCTTTGGTTAGACTAGAAGAAAGCCCCCGACACGGTGACTCTCCAATAGTCTAATCCTACACATGGACCGGGAGTCCCCTTGTTTCAAGCATGCAAAGAAAGGGGGGGAAAGAGATGGGGGATTAAAATAGAGAAAACCCAAGTGGGTTGGAGAGAGAAGAGAGAGGGGGGAAGTGCAGAAAATTAAAGAGAAAGCCTACCTTGTATCTTCTTTAATTTGTGCGCCTTGCTTGTCTTCGGTCTTCGGTCTTCGTCTTGATCTTTTTCTTCAACCTTCAAGGGTTGTCTTCAAGCTTTTGATGGCAGCTCTTCCGATCTTCAAAGGATGGTTGAAGGCTAGGGTATGAGTGTATGGGGGTATGTATGAGTGTATAGGAGGCTAGGGATTATGTATGGTGGCTAGGGTTTGGGAAAACCTAGGGAGGCTAGGGTTTAGGAGGTGCTCAAGCTCTGTATATCGAAATATAGGATTCTTAGGTTAAGTTTGCAGACCCTTTTCACGTTGAATGAGGCTCTGTATTTATAGAAGGAGGACAAACCTGACGCCTGTTGCAGTGGCGCCAGGGCAAATTTTACACTGGCGCCACTAGGAGTGGCGCCACGCCAGCCAATTAGGAAAGATTTAAGGTCGGTAAGTAACGTATCTTTGAGTAGATTTGGGCGCCTGTACTAGTGACTACCATGCAATTTTTAGCCTGACTTCACTAAGAGTGACTCCGGAAAGTCCGGGAATGATTTGAAGGAGCCAGGAATGACCCGGAAGGCCGGAAAGGAGCAGGAACACTTAAAATAGTGTCCTGGAGGTATTTGACTTGGAAAGTGAGGATAAGGTGGGTCGGAAAGGTTGACTGGGCCTTTTGGGGCAAAACGGTCAATCGGACCGGAAAACTGCCGGGGCGAACCCGGATTGTCTCGGAAAAAGACTTGGGATCTGGAAACATTATTTAGAATGTTCCCAGAGGTTGCCGGTTTGATTCCCAGAGCCGGCGTGGTCGGAAAAGGAGACCGGCCCACCAGGGGCAAAACGGTCATTTTGTACCGGGTTTGCCGGAACTGACTCGGAATGGTCTGGAAAGGTAAAGGAAGGTCGAGAACACTATAAAAAGTATTCTCGGGACATTACCGGTTTGATACCCAGAGCCGGTATGGTCGAAGAAGGAGACCGGCCCTCCAGGGGCAAAACGGTCATTTTGTACTGGGTTGGCCGGAACTGACTCGGAATGGTCCGAAAAGGTAAAAGAAGGTCGAGAACACTATAAAAAGTATTCTCGGGACATTACTGGTTTGATACCCAGAGCCGGTGTGGTTCCCGGGGCATTCGGATGCTTTGGGGCAAAATGGTCATCTTGACTGGAAAGTCTCGGAAAAGGTCCTAAGGGTAGTCTGGTCATTTTTCACCGAAGTGAGCTAACAGACACGGGTGTTGACCTAGGTTTTGAGTGTCTCCGCCATTCTAACGGTGTGAGTATTTCCGCTACTCGGACGCGGTTGATGATTTGTGAGTATTTCCGCTATTCAGACGGGGTTGAGTATTTCTGCTACTCGGACGGGGTTGATGATTTGGGAGTATTTCCGCTACTCGGACGGGGTTGAGTAGTTCCGCTACTCTAACGGGGTTGATGATTTGGGAGTATTTCCGCTACTCGGACGGGGTTGAGTATTTCCGCTACTCTAACGGGGTTGATGATTTAGGAGTATTTCCGCTACTTGGACGGGGTTGAGTATTTCCGCTACTCTAACGGTTTTGTGAGTAGTTTTGCTACTCGGACAGTCTCGAGGAATAAACTATCTCGAGAGAGGGATTGGAAAGGGGTCTTACCATCTCCGAAGAGACGTGCCTGGATTGAAACCGTCTCGAGGAATAAACTGTCTCGAGAGTGGGATTGGAAAGGGTTCTTACCGTCTCCGAAGAGACGTGCCTGGATTGAAATCGTCTCGAGGAATAAACTGTCTCGAGAATGGGATTGGAAAGGGGTCTTACCGTCTCCGAAGAGACGTGCCTGGATTGTGAGTGTTTCCGCCACTCTAACGGTTTTGTGAGTACTTCCGCTACTCTAACGGTTTTGTGAGTATTTCTGCTACTCTAACGGTTTTGTGAGTAGTTTTGCTACTCGAACCATCTCGAGGAATAAACTGTCTCGAGAAAGGGATTGGAAGGGGAATAAGAAAGGACAATGCCCCTAAGGGCATTTTGGTCATTTTGCCTCTATTTGGGCCTGACAGGCCTGCGAAACGATGGAAAGACGGAATTTGGACCTAGAGAATTGGTTTTGATTGGAATATGCCCAAAATGACTTGAAAACAAGTCTGGACGGAGTGTAAACTGCCGAGCGGTAAAAAATGGGGTGCTTACACTCTTGTCTTCCTTGACAATTACCGCTAAGGACTCGTATTTCTGATCTAATCAGACGACCTCATGGAGGTCGTGTTGAACCATCCTAATGACTTGAGAGGTAAGTGTCATTATGACTACGAACATCATGGCTGTCTTCAACTTCCATACTGGTGGGCCCAACTCATCATCTGAGAAAGCTGGTACTCACCATTGTCTAGACCTTCCCACAGACAGCGCTAATTATAGGTAGGATTTTTAAGAAGGCCTGATTCAATACGGGAACCAAATTGATAAGCACAAACTATTTACAAGAGAAGTAGACAATAAGAATGCATGGACCCTCTTTGGGCCGAAGGCACTCCAATGATTAAGTTAGCAAGCTTAATCACAATGAATCAAAGTAAAGTATTAGCAGCTAGAACTCGAATGAACATACCTTGCTTCTTTAGTGTATGGGGTATTTATAGTTTTCAAAATGCCATGTTCCCTTTGGGAATGGGAATCAATCTTCTTCTAAAAGTCTTCCCTTTTGAGTAGGTTCACAATATATTGGACTTATCTTTTATTTGTCCTAATCCATTTAAAATTGGGATTTGTATCCACCGAACCCATTAGTCCTTATAGTTTTTGGATCAGAGTTCCATGGGCTAGCCCCATTAGGAAGTGACCCAGGGTTGCCATATGCCCGTACTGCTAAGTCGGCAGTACTGGATCGACCTCCATGGGCTACTCTTTCTTTTGTCTTGGGCATGTCTCTCATTGGGTCCACACCAATTATTAGCCCTGACAATATCAAGAAGATTTTTTAATACACATTTGTTAACTAGGGATAAAAAAAAATTTATATTGTAGCTGATTAGAAATACTACAAGTGTTCAATATTATTTTTTTTTCTTTTGTCAATAGTGTTAATACAAATTTAAATTCTCATAGTGTAGCAGTAAAATGTAATGACTTTTAATTTAGCGAGTAAAGTGAAATCAAATCATAGTTGAGAGGGTCAAAGTATAATTAATTTTAAAATTTTCTCACTTATGTTGAAATGTTGGACCATATTGACTTCCTTTTGAAAGTTTGAGGGCCAAAATAAAATAAATTGAAGTATAGGGATGACATTGAAATATGAGAAAAAGTTGGAGGGACAAAATGATTATTTAGCCTATAATATAATAGGACATAATTAAGATGATATTAGTGTTGTGCAGGAAATTCACAGGTTACAAATTGTCAATTTGCAACCCGAGTGCTAGGGAGTTATGTTGTCACTTGCAAAATCATCGGGAGTGAGCACTGTTTGTCACGCCCAATTTTTAACCAAGTCCTTTCAACTTGGGTAAAAGTACGAAACTCTGTCATTAGAACTCATCCTCTTAGAAAGACAAGTGTGACTAGATTTGAACTTGGAATTGATTTGACTAAGGGCTTTTTAGAAAAATAGGAGTCGCCATCTAACTAGATTAAGGTGAGTTAGGTCACTTAAAACTAGGTATAATTCGGAGATTACACTTAGGGTTTTAGAAAAAGGTTTTGAAAAACTTCCTCACGAGAGGGTTTTTAAGAAAATAGGTTGTTTGGCAACCTTTGAAAAGTTTTAAACCCTTTTTGAAAAGAGCTCCATTGTGGTCTTTCGAAAACAGAAATCTATGGTCCATAGGTTGGTTATGTGTAGGGAAGATATCTTATGATCATCACCCTACCCCGCCCTTTCGGTACCTATATGTCTAATCACCCTTTGTTCACTCACTTGAATAACCAGTTACCATTTTCCACTTAATATCCACTTTAGAGTTTTAAAAACGGGGTTTAGTCGTCACTTTTTGGATAAATAATGCATGATGCAAGTTTTGGAAGAAGTTTGAAAATGTGAAAGTTTCGAATGAGTTTGAAATAGGAATCTTGAACGGATAAAAAGTTTTGGAAAGGGAACTTGGGTTGAAATAAGAGTTATGACAACACCATTTCAAGTTGCCTACGTATCTCACTTGGCGAGAATCAGGTCATTCATAGTTCGGGTAAGAGCTCGATGGAAAATAGGCGCATTAGGGCCTTTGGAATGTTTGAAGACGCTTTGAGGTCTTTGGAAAGGTTGGAAGACACCTTGTGGTCTTTAAGAAGAGAGGACTTGAGAATTTTGATTTGAAATCAGATGTTAGAATGTTTTTAGAATAGAACTTGAAGGTTTTTTAAAGTGCTTTTGAAATGAGATTTTGAAAGTGTTTTGGAATGTTTTTGACCATAACTCAAGAGAGTATCGAAAATGTTTTGTAGTCTTGTTTTGAAAACCTTAGAGGTAGGGTATGGAAGCGCTTTAATAAACTTGTCTTCGAAAAGCTTTTGAAAGTGATTTTTGAAAACATTTAGGGCTTTAAAACCCTATTATGGAGAACTTGAAGGTTGTACTTAATGTATCACCTTCCCTTGGAAACCTTAACCATAAAAGGGGCAGGGACGCCTCAGGGATGTGAGTCCTTGAAAACATTTGGAGAATAATTTTTGAAAAATGTTAAGTGTCTAGCCATCTTGGTTGAGACAAGTTAAGAGAACCTCTTGGATACATTTTTTATGAGGGAGTGCGGGGATACTTAAAAAGGTTTTAGGGTTGATCCTTGAAATCTTAAGAAGATAGGATGGCTTTTGAGTTGAAGGGTTTTTATGGTTAACTAACTCGAGTTAGGTTAGCTTAGGGTTAAAGTAACCTATGCTTAACTAACTAATGTTAGGTTAACCTAGGGTTAAGGTGACCCAGGGTTAATTAAGGTTAGGTTAACCTAGGGTTAAGATGGCCTAAGGTTAACAAACTAGGATTAGGTTAACCTAGGGTTAAGGTGACCTATGGTTAGCCAACTAAGGTTAGGTTAACCTAGGATTATGGTGACGTAGGGTTAACCAACGAAAGTTAGGGTAACTTAGGGTTAGGTTAACTTAGGGTTTACTTGAACTAAGGTTGGACAACTAGGGTCAATCTAACCTAGGGTTGGAAGGTGGTTTTGTAAAATGGTTTTGGACTAGGTTTTGACATAGTGGTTTGGGAAAAGTGGTTTTATGCATGAAATTTGAAAGTAAGTTTTGAAAACCATTTTATAAAAACCATTCAAGCGAGTGTTAGGGTCCTATAGTTGATATTTGAAAACCACTCGAGAAAGGGTTGCTTTGGAACCATTTCACGCACAAACTCAAGAGAGCAAACTTATGAAAATCAACATTAAAAAGATAGTTTTGAAGATTTGAAAATTAAAGAGAATGACCTTTGAAAATTGGCTATAGAAAGGAGGTTTTGGAAAACCACTTTTGATAAGTTGAAGACCAGTCTAAAGAATAAGTGTTCATATGGTTGATTTGAATGAAATCACTCAAAAGAGGACTCCATAGGACCATTCCAACCACAATATTCAAGAGAGCAAAACTTCTAAAAATCAAGGTGAAAATGATGGTTTAGGGAAATGATTTTATGCAAGTTGAAGAAAGTAAAATTTTGAAAATCCTTTTTGAAATGAATTGTTTTGAAAACAATTTTAAAGAAAATAGGGCCAACTCTAATGAATTAGGGTTCACATGGTCAAGATAATAGGGAGACCACTCAAAAGAGGGTTCCAAGGGACCATTTCAACCACAAAATTCAAGAGAGTAAATCCCTTGAGAATCAACATAGAAGAAGGGGGTTTGAAAGCCATTTTAATGCAATTTTGAGAAGTTCTGAAATGTAGAGTTGCAAAACAAAGTCAAGGGACTTGAAGGGGGTTTTCTAAGGTGTAGAAATTGAGGGTTTAACTTAGGCTTCAAAGAACCAACTCTAGGACCATTTTTAGGAAAACATTTGAATATGAAGCTTGAGAATGCCATAGAAATAGAAATAGTGAAAGTTTTAGAAAAACAAAAACAAAGCCAAGCATGCAAAACATGAACAAGATAATTATATGCAAAAGGGTCATGAAATCATACAAGGCTAGAGGCTTCACCATATAGCAAGGTGCTCTAAGGCCATACCATCTTAAAGTAGGTTTGTGAGAAGTTCCCTACACGGTGGCTCTCACAAACTTTTCTCTAGGTATGAACTAAGAGCTTCCTTATTTCAAGCATGCAAGAAAGGGGGGTAGAAGATAGGGATTAAAATAGAGAATAGCCTAAGTAGGCTAGGGGGAGAAGAGAGAAGTGAGGATTACAAAAATGTAAAGGGAATACTACTTTTTGCCTTTAAACACTTTCAAACCTCCATAAATGCCTTAACTTGAGCTTGAATAACCTTAAAGAGGCTTGAATGAGATATTCTATGACATTGAAGGCTATATACGTGTAGTGTACAGGTTAGGGAGAGATGGAATTTAGCCTAAGTGTTAGGAGTGGGGGATGTATACAGAAATTTAAGATTCTACAGTAGTTTTAGTAGAGTTTCGCTATCAATTTCGATTTTGGAATATGCAAAGGGGGAAGCCTATATTTATAGGCAAAGTTGGAGAGGCCTGGCACATGTAGGACATGCGCTTGGGCAAAATTTACCCTAGCATATGTGCTACATTCGCCAATACTGTTCCACTGGCAAAATGCCACGTGACACTCATTGTACTGGCTAAATCTTAAGGGCTAACCGAAGTTTAATCGATCTGATCAAAATCTGGGCACATGTAGCATACGCTCTACCATTGAGAGTGTTTGTTCAGAGTTTACCTTGATAATTTTGCCAACCGAGAAGGATTCAGGGAAATCGGTCGCGAAAACACATTTTTGCGGAGCATCTGTGATACGCTCTGTAGGTGTTCAAAAGTAGCTGTTTGTGGGCCATATCATCGAGGCCTTCAGGAAGCGATCTCTCCGATCGGACCGTACTGATGAAAAGTGCTCTGAAATTTTTTTTGGGAATTTCCTAATTTACACATTTCTCAAGTTGTTTGATGGTGCGTTATAATTAGGGAATTAGATAAAAAGTCAATCTTAGCGAAGCATTTGTGAGACGCTCTAGGGGTTACTAACGTGGCAGTTTTCGAGCCATATGATAAGGAGTTTCGGGAAGTGATCTATCCAATTGAGCCAGATTGAGGGATTTTGAACTTTCTCAAGAGGAGGCCCAAGGGGCAAGTTTGGTCATTTTTCACTAAGTCGGGCTAGCAGGCACCGGTGTTGACCTAGATGTTGGTTCTCGAGAACACCCGGTCTCGGAAAGCTACCTGTGCGATGTTGGTCCCTGAGACCGCTCGGTCTTAGAGAGCTACCTGTAGAGTGGTATTGGTTTTTGAGAACGCCTAGTCTTAAAAAGCTACCTATGAGGATGGTGTTGGTCCCCAAGAACGGCTGGTCTCAGAGAACTACCAAATGACTGACATTCTACACTGGCGGGCTAGCAGGTGCTAGAAATGAACCGTCTAGAATTTGATAAGATGTTGATCCTCGGTATTGCCCGATCCCGGGAAGCTACCTGGATGGCGTTGGTTCCCGAGACTGCCCGGCCTTAGAAAGCTGCCTGGAAGGCCTAGGGGCAATATGGTTCTTTCAGCTTCTATTGGGCCTTGTGAGTCAAAGAAGCTACCAGTTGATTGGATTGGAGTTTAAAAGAGCCGTCTTGGGCCCATATGCGTTGTGATGTTTGAAAACTAGATATGGTCGGGCTAGAGGTTGCCAAGCGGGCAAAAATGGTGTGCTTACACTGGTCGACCGAGATTGCTCAGTCAAAGGCAATTCGAATCTTAAGTCAACTGAGGGAAGTGGCTCAGAAAGAGAGAGAGAGAAGAAGAGAGAGAACAGATAAAGAAAGAGGTGTATTGGCAGTGTGTGCGCATTTACCTCTATTTAAGCTTTCCCATGTAGTTTTATAGTGTTTCATCAATCTTTCTAGTTATGGTCCGATTAGTCAGGCTTGTCCCCCACTCCAGATAATCGTGGGCCACTATCTTGTAAGTAGGGTGTGGTTCTTGACTTTGGGCATAAGTCTGCCCCACTTCTCTATCTCTGCAAAGATTAGAAAAAGTGGATCATCTCTCAACTAACTAACTTGACTTGGTCAACATAGTGCTAACATGGCAAATCCAGTGTCACATGGCATTCTTATTCAAAAATTACCTCCCTCAAGTATAATATAATTCATTATATAACATTGATGTAATAACAAAACATATAAATATATCATATTTTATTTATACATCATAATATATTAATATATTAGTATAATACTAATAAACTAATGTTATATAGTATATTTTGTGAAATACTAATGTAGTATATTATAATATCTACTATATTATGCACTGTAATGAAATATTATTTTTTTTTTTTGGTAAGAGTGATGATAATACAATCCCTTATCCCATTCTTTCATTTTTTTTTATGCTAAAAATAAATATACAGATAGGCTACTTCACACATCCACCAAGGAGTTCATCAACACCACACGGTCATCTACAGGAGACCTCACCGCACCTATGTCGGGGTTGAAACTTAGGTCTCATCTCATGTTTTGGGTGCTAAAGAGTATGTTTAGCCCCACTATGCAGTTATGGAGACTCGAACCCTAGCATTAAGCTAGAAAATTCGAGTTCTTAATTACCCATTGATCCAACTACTCGGTGGTCATATCCCATTTTCATTACATACACAAAGCATGATATTACTTATTTTATCCTAACCAACATAGTATTAGTAATTCTCTATCACACACGTTATCTTATTACTCATTCCCCATCATTTTCTTAATCGATAGTTTTATTTATCCCAAATAATTTCATCCTACAAACAAACATATACTTAGTGTCTTTGGAGGTGTGTTAGTTGATGCTTGTCGTTGGTCAAAGACTTTTAAATGAATCAGTGGTGAAAAGAGAGCTACTAGCATCAGTCGCGGTTGTGCGACAGTTGCCAGCTGATACTAGCCACATCAACAAGGGCTCACAATCAGGTGGTGGGCCCAAGCTAATGTGGCTAGTATTAGCCGACGACTGTCGCACAGTCGCGGCATCAGCTAATGTTTTTCGTGGTGAAAAACCCAAAAGTCAACATCTTTCCAAGAGTTTGGTTATCCTTAAAAACATATCAGTTTAGGTGAACTGGGGGTGAGAGTCTGATAAACGTGTCGATAGTTAGCATCGTGGTTAAAAATTCCAAAAGCCAACATCTCCTTCATAATTTAGTTGTTCTTAAATGCATATCGTTTCATGTATACCGTGGGTGAAAGTCTTGAAAACTTGTTGATAATTAGCATCATTGACAAAAGCTTGGAAAACATTTTCGTTTCAAATTGGGATAACTGGTAATTAATTATTAACAGATATGCTGATCATTATAAATAACGATGATCTAATTTTTGACCTCTATATTTTATTATGCCCATCACAATAATTTAGCAGTCCTTTTAAAGATCATTGGCAATAAAGATTTCAAAAGGCAAGGGTCATGATTTCCATTGTCTAGGGTGCAATCAGGGACCAGTGAATTAAATACAATGGGTCTCATCTGGTAGTGGACATAAGGTGTGCCAATGCATGCCAATAATTTGGTAGACCTAGGAACCCATGCTTCATCATGAGAGAGAGTGAGAAATAGAGATCATGCTTCAATTACAAGATAGTCTTCCTTTAGATTTGATATGTTCTTCGAGTATACAATGGCAATATGAACCCAAAAATTTGAACTCCACTTCACCCGTTTTTTATAAAAAAAGGTTTAGGGTATGAATAAATTGGTTAAGGGCAAGGTATGAGAAGAAAATATAGCCCAAAACATGTTTGGAATGAGGTAGGGTGGTCATCCAACTCCGAATCCATCCTCATTATATTATGAAATCCCTAAACACTCATTTTATATTTTATTAATACAAAACAAATGGTATATAAAGAAAGTCTTAAGAGTTTTAATTTTACTTTTTATGATTGGAATTTAGTCTCTTTCTTTATCAATTTTATGTAATGTTAGTATTTGTATAATTTTCATTATTTTTATTTTTAAAGAATTAGTACTTTGAGATTTTATATAAGTTTGTTTAACCCATTTCAACCCGAACCTGGCTAGCTTAAGTGGACGGGGACGTGGTAGAAAATTTCAACCTATCATGACTTTGGAGCGGGGTTCGGGATAGAGTTTTCCTATTAGAGGCAGGGTATAGTTTAGCTTAATCTAGACCGAACATGTTCCATAGCCATCCCTATCCAAGTATTTTCTTGGTCATGATTCAACGAATCGACAGTGATGAGAAAAGGAAATCTTCTTTATAAAATTTGGCAAATGCTTAGGGCACAATGTTGAGAGAGTTAATGCATTAGTCTCTCCTTTAAAAATAAAGTATAACTCTCCAGCTTTATTCAAATTTTAAAAAGGGCAATTAATGAGGTTGTTGGTATCTTTTCAATACTTAAATTGTCTTATATATTTTAAATGCCAAATATACCCTTATTAAGTTTATATATCTTTCTAATTCTTTTATTTAATAATAAAAATTATTTAATAAAAGAAAAATTCAAGATTACTAAATTAGGTTTATACTATTACATATCATAATTGCCCTACAAATTCCTATAGATTTCATGAGGAATCAAAACGAAAAAAAATATTGATATAGTTAAAATAACTAGGTAAATAAAATAAATTAAAAGACATGCATTGTATAGGTATATATACATAAATATATTTTTTGGATAATGACAAAGAGTTGTATTATAAATTGTATAATTTTAAATTTATTATTCAGTTTGTCATACAAAACTTGAATTTAAAATGTTTTATTTGTGAATATAATTGATGTCTTAGGGGTACTTTTGACAAATTTCAAATCTCTTCACCAATTTGATAGTTGTACCAAAAAATGAAGACATTATATTATATTATATATCATTTATAACTCTTAAATAAATATTTTTTTTATATTTTATATTTTGTAATTTGTAAAAGGCACATGTTAACAGGACCTATAAAATTTTGACAGATTGAAGGCAATGAAAATTGTGCACTTCAAACTCGTGTGATATATCCACATGAAAATGTCTGTACACTGAAGACGTTGGTGGCACACGTAGCAACAAAATAGATACCATTGTGCTCTATTAGTGCTTGATTGAATAGGTTGGCGGACAAAAAGTTTGAGTGGGGAGTAGTCATATTATGATATGTGTGAATTTGTAATAAGAAAAATGTTATTTTTTTTAAAAATTTGTATAAAAAATTTCATTATAATGATGTAGCGATAACATTATTGTAATTAACAACTATCATGTTGGGTGCTTTATTTTAAAGTGAATCACTCTTATCTAACCACATCATTCTAGTGAAAAATTATATTTAAAATTTTCAGTTTGTATAACATTACCTTGTAATAAAATAGAAGAATTTTAAATAAACAAGTATCACATGTTACAATTTAGGGCAAATTACACTAACCTTCCTTGAGGTTTGTTGAAAACCACTTTCACATTCTAAAAATTACACTGATACTCCTTGCTTTTAAAACTTTGTAACAAATTTCCTCCTTTCCGTTAAGGCACCGTTAGTCAACTAACGATGTTAACTAGGTTAAATTGAAAAATTTTCTCATTTCCTAATCTACCCTCAATAATAATATAATTAACCAAAAAATAGTTAATTAAATAATTAATCTATCCTTTACGTAAAGTAATCACCTATTTCTCCCTCTATTTGAGACCCAGTTTCACCAAGCTTCCATGTCCAGCATGCCACCTGCACAACACCTTTAACTCTCTCTCTCTACAAAGCCAAATGCACAATAAGTTCCTTTCATGGCCGAAGAACCAATCCCATCCCACATCCACTAGCCACACAAACCCCAAAACAATCAATAAATTAAAGTTCTCCCTAAGTACACACACATATATATAGTGACAATATGCAAACAAGGGCTAATTTCCTTGACAAAGGCATTTTTTGGTCTTAATTCTCAACCTGAGTGCTGTTTGAGCTTTATTCAGCAACCCATGTTAAGCGCTTTTTCAAAAAATGTTTTTAAAGAAAACGCTAATAGAAAAAGTGTTTATTCGTATTTATACTTCGCATTCATAAAAATGATAAAATGCTAATTCAAAAAACGTTTTAATAAAAAACGTTTTTACAAAAAGCGTTTACATTAGAAAAACCCCCCACGCACTAGCAAACTTAAAATCTATCACCGACATTTCAAAATTGCATAACATTTGAAAGGGAAGTCCGATTGATGTACCGTCAACTCCCACACGTCATTCGGGACCTGCCGGAGCCTCCAGTCAAGTTTCGTAGTCCCCAGACCTTTCCTCCCCAATTCGGTACCCCGAAGGCCCACTTGGCCTAACTCCGAAAGTCCAAGTCCCGAAACTCTAAAGGATTGCATAACATTTTAACCAAGAGTCCGATTGACGTGCCGTCAACTTTCACACGTCACTCGAGACCCGCCAGAGCTCTCGTCAAGTTTCGCAATACCCAGACCTTTTCTCTCTAATTTGGTACCCCGAAGGCTGACTTGGCCTAACTTCGAAAGTCTAAGTCCAGAAACTCCGAAGGATTGCATAACATTTTAAGCGGGAATCCGATTGACGTGCAGTCAACTCCCACACGTCACTCGGGACCCGCCGGAGCCTTCCATCGAGTTTTGCAATCCCCAGACCTTTTCTCCCCAATTGGTACCCGGAAGGCCAACTTGGCCTAACTCCAAAAGTTGAAGTCCCGAAACTCCTAAGGAATGCATAACATTTGAATGGGGAGTCCGATTGACGTGCCATCAACTCCCACACATCACTGGGGACCCGTCGAAGCCTCTTATCGAGTTTCGAAGTTCCCAGACCTTTACTCCCCAATTCGGTACCCCAAAGGCCAAATTGGCCTAACTTTGAAAGTCCAAGTTTTGAAATCCTGAAGAATTGCAAAACATTTTAACTGGAAGTCCGATTGACGTGCCATCAACTCCCACGCGTAACAGGAATATGTACGACATAAAATACAAAATGGCAGATATAACCCAAAGTCAGACATATATTACAAAGGATAACATAATATCTTATTTTGCATCATACTAAACTATAAACCGGTACAAGCTTTATGGACCATGTTCATAACAACATAGTGATTTGCTAGCAACGTTAAGGCTACTAGGTAGATAGTTATCAAAGTCATCGTCACCTTTTTCTTCTGAGAAGTCTGAGAGTTCTTGATTAGAAACTAGCATCGGATCTTCAATAATTTCTATTATTCGTTTTGTTGGATCAACACATTCTTTCTTCGCATTATCCATAAAATGATATCTATCTAGCCTTCATTGCATTTGATCAATCTCGCATTCTAGCACTTTTATGACCTTGTTGTTAGGTGATATCCTGCCAAAAAGCTTAGTTGAGCAGCCATTTGGGACACATAGGCCATGCCATCGGCAATACATCTCTTGTTCACACCCTTTATCGAATAAGTCTTCCCATGAACACCTTATGCATTGGTCATCGGTCACACTGTGGGGTGGTTGTAAGGATGCATTGCCAATGAAGATGTGGCTGACCGAACCCATCATATCATGCATTAGGATAGGTTTGATGATGAAGCTACGTTTTCGGCCATACCATTTGTTACTAATTGGGTCTGTACATGTACCCACCATGTGGATGGCTGAGTTCGGGTTTCCATGCACAATGTCTGTTGGAACTGAATGACTAGACGATACGCCAAATAACCCTTTTCGCTTGGGCATGTTTGGAGGTATGGTTGGTTGAACATTTTATGTAATCACACCATTTTACACTCAACCGGTTCACACTAAGAGAAAATGGTTCACGTGAAAGGCTTCAGAAAATAGAGATGGGATAATCATGAATTAACAAGTAATAGGACATGACAATGCTAAAGTATTGTCCTGTCATTGGTGAAACCTCTTGAAAAAATGACAAGTCTTCAAGTTTTCAGTTGGGCCATCAGATCTTCTCCTATCTTTGGTGCAGCCTTTAATTGACATGACAAGTCCTCATCTTATCCTCATGTTTCAGTTCATTTAATAGCGACTTTGACCAAAATATCAAACCAACTATTCTCGTTTGTTTTATAATATAAGGCTATAGGATTGGACTACTATTTGTTGTTTGGCTTTATTTTATATTCAATGTTTACAACGTAGTTTTGATAAGTTGTTTCGAGATTGCTTTCATCCAATGTTCAACATTTTCATATTATGTATTCATTTAACAGTAGTTGTATTCATTCATAAATGGATATAAATAGAACAAAATCATAATTTCACATTATGTATTCATTTACAACAAAAACTATCGTCATTTACTATTATATCTAACAAGTTTCAAAAACTAATTCTTGAGTGTGCAAAAAATAATCTCGCGTTCCAAGTACTACACATGGCCTCCTGTACCACATGGGGGTGGCCTTCTCTCTCTCATGGGCCTCGGCTGACGGATGAAGACACATGTGATGGTCCATAGTCTCGGCTGTGGCTTTTCCTATGGCTGTGGCTGTGGCTGTGGCTTTGCCTGTATGATCTGTGAAATACCCTCAGTATCAATGGTAAGAGACGCCACCACTAAATGAATCTAATGCGCACTACTAACCTCAGTGATATGCGATGGCCCCTCTGCTAAGAAAGGCGTCTTTATCTGCTGTCCGGATGCTAATAATGGGTTGACATATCTATCAAAGTCGTCATCATATCCTATTCGCGAGAACCAAGACCCCTAGTCATATGTAATAGGTGATGTAATATGGTGATGGGTGGTACAACGCGGTATGACCCCAGAACTAGTTAGACGTGATGATGAGGGCACATCGTGTGACTCGGTGTGATATGTATATGCTGGCATCGTCAGAGTCACGTAGGCTAAGGATGGCTAGGTAATATAGAAAGACTGTGGGACCTGCTGTGAGGATGGCTGGGTAGTACCTATAGAATGCGGGACCTACTGTGAGGGAGGCTAGGTAGCACCTAAAGACCACATGACCTGCTGTGAGGAAGGTTGGGTAGCACCGAAAGATTGCGAGACCTGATGTGAGGATGGCTGGGTAGCAAGGACAGGCTACGGGACCCGCTGTGAGGATGATCCCCGAAACTGTGGTGGCATAGGCGGGGATGGGCAGAAATTGCTAGCTATGCAATCCACTGCTGCTCACGTAATACATGAAGTGACCTGCTACATATGTCCTGGGCCATATACATGTCCTGTAGTGCCTTCAGTCTATCGTACACATAGATGGCACGCTCGATGACCTGATGTATGGCCTTAATATGACGAGTCTACACAATAAGTTGAAGTTCTTATGCCACCCAAACATTTAGAATTGACAGCAAAAATATAAATAATAGTACACATTACTACCAGCAATCTCGACCGTGAAGGCAATCTCAAGGTATTCAATAGTAGGCCGATGAACTGGATTGCCCACTAGTGGGCTTGTGATACGGTGGTACCATACATATATGGATCATCGTAACGCATGGCTATAGCATCAATCGCCTGAACTACAAGATACTCACGCCTATGCTGGCATCGCTCGATGTGCTCTTGATGGAACTGCATCCAATCAGTAGGCGGTCTCCCCCTCATGTCAATAACATGTAATCTAGGCAAGGTATTATGAGCTGCCGATATAACCTGTCTAAACCGAAATTGTCTGCAAACTCGATTCGGTAGATGTCACTCAACAACCTCGAAGCACAACAAAGGGGATTGAGTCACCCATATATCACTTGCAACCCAGTAATAAACAGGAAGTGTATGTATGATAGCATGGTATGACGTCTAGATGAACTACATAGTTTACATTGATAGTACCCATTACTAAACAACAATGATACAACTAAATAATATGAATTACAAAATCTGAAATTGTATACATACCTAATCAGGTCTCAAATGATCCAGCCGATCTCGGTAGACACTGACCATATGGGTCGAAGTAGTGACAATGCGATATCTAGATCTCCATTTGATATAAATGTTCAACATAATTTGAAAAAATTTATTAATTATAAATGTGTAGATGTGTTAACGAAAAGGCAGTCATTATTAGGTCCCCACGGTCCACCGGGGAAGTGCACCCCCTATAACTAATGGCTGCTGCCCAGTAGTAGGATCATCCACGCGATGCGAGCCCATGCGTGGGAATCACTCGCATGCCCATATCTGTGCAAAGTGAGTTCACCAATCGCATAATGAAAAAATTGTAATAAAAGTCAAGCATTGTTAACAAGTATAAAATGAACCATCTAATCTGCCTGTAATAAAACGAGTGCTCCTGTAATCTGCTTAGCGCCACTCCTCAACGCCCGATACATGCTCATGTAAAGCATGGCTAAAACTGCACTGCCCCAGCTATATGCCCCCGCAGCATCGAAGTCGAGTAAAAATGGGAGGTATGCGAGCCTCACCATAGTCTAAGAGTAATCTGTGAGCAGTATACCCCCAAAAAGTCGCAGTATATAAGCACATGCGTGCCGCTGTACAATAACCTCATCCGCTTCCTGTGGGAGCACCTAGAATGTGTGACAGAGCCATGTCATCCTCAGACGGCCACTATCAATCTCTTCTGCGGGTGGTGTAATATCGAATGCTTACATACAAATCTCCTGGCACTCATGTAGTCTAGAAGGCGTTTGTGTGCATATAATAGGCGTTCCGTCGACAAGTAGTCCCAACAAAAAGGAAACATCCTGTAACGTGATGCTGGCCTCCTCGACAAGTAGATGGAATGTATGTGTCTCCGGTGGCCAACACTCTACCAACACAGTAATCAATGCGTGGTCCATACGAATCGGACCAAATCGATATACACCATAAAAACTTGCTCGTAATACATAATGCAAAACACATGGGGTCTAACTGTTTGTCATATAGTCTTGGCCTGCCACGTTTGCATGTCAGTGCATTTGTACCCTATGAAAAAAAAATGAAAAATTTACCAACCTCATGTAAACAAAAACTGTTAACTTCGTACATACCCCATGGTCCCATATCCAAGTGGATCGATGGTAGGCCTATAACGTCAGCATGGTGTCATCAATGGGCCCTGGAAAGCCTACCTCCATAGGTCCTGCAATATCACATGTAGTAGTACATATTCATATATTTTTATTATATAGTGCAATGAAGGTACTATATCCATACATGCATGACAATTTAAAGTACGATACAACAACCTCATTGTAACTTACGATGTGACTACATAACATAAAGCAAAGCAGTAATATAACAAACGTGTAAATATATGATTAATCAAGTCTACTCCTTCTATAAATAATAGCTACTAAGGTACATGGAGTTCAAAAAACGTTTGTAGCTTCATTATCTCAGTTGCTATACACAATGGCAAACATAGGACTATCGAGTTTGGCCAATTGCCAACACCCTCGAGTGTCGTTGTTACCTCCATACCGCGATCAATACTGGAGAGAAAAATACTCAAGTCCTAAAGACTAATATGCTGGTCTACGCTAAGAGTGGGTGGTTAGGGTTAATGAATAAAGGCGACTAGTCATTGATTTGTAGAACTTGGGAATGAGAATCCCTCAACGTAAGTCTCAAATAATGTCAAGGACGAACATGCAGGAGTATGAAGAAGCAATAACAAGAATAAAAAGGAGAGTAATAGAATGCTTATGCAGCGATGCCAATACTTTATGCTCCAACTTGCCATTACAATGGTCGAGGCTAACCAAAGGGAACTGACAACTGAAGAGTGCAACAATGCTCCAAATAATGAAAAATACCTATCGGACTACGAGATGTCAGATGAGAATTGAGAGTTGAGTTGGCCACCACTATGTTATATAGCTTGAATTTTTTGAATTTTGTATGTTCATTGCCTATCTACAATAGCCATGTAAGCACGTATATGTCAACTCTTTTCACTTGTAACAACAAATTTAGTAATGAGACAATGACCATAATATTATCACTCATTGCATCAAAGTTCAACACGAAGTACACATGTACACTTAGAAACATAGGCAATTTCCAAGATGGTTACAAAAAAACTAATAATGTGAAGTGCAAAAACAAACAAATTGTCCATTACCATAATGCAAACGGATTGTGTTAAACATTATCTTCATCTGACATCTCAATGTCTAACTGATATTTCTCGTCATTACTTTCTTGCATATATATTTCCCATTTAATCATAAATCCATTTTCCTTTTTCTTATTTGCGGACTAAAGAAATGACCATCGTTGATGATGTTGTGTCATCCTATTAACTTCTTCACGGAAACGGTGCAACGCCATTTGTAACAACTGATGAGTATTAAGCGGCATATTTATGGCTCTATGACAAGGGACTGCAATATTCACACCTCGACAAACATCTACCAACACATCGGCCTCCTTAACATGATATTGGTACTCATTGTACATTATGTTGACAGTCTTACGTGAGTAGTGTTCATTGGGGTCCAAAGGATACTCCCACTCGTCATACCCAACCCAATGCCAACCAGTTGCATAAAAAATATCACTGACTGTGTAATTCATGTTTGAGTGTTACACAATAGTATTACAAAAAAACTGAGACTAATCCTTATATAGGGTCGGGTAACATAATTGTTACTTGCGAACCACATCATCTCGTGATTTGTACATTACATTGATTTTGAGTTTGCTTTGGATGTTAGTTCGTGGTACCATTCATATGTGAAGGATGATGGTATTCAAAGAAAGCAACAATGTCTTCTGATAGTTGAGAAAAGGGTGACAAGCATGTACATACTGTTGGTATAGCTTCTGAAGGATGTGACTACTTTATGCAGGTGCAAGCTTTGAGTAAAAGGCTGTGAAGGTTGACAAAAGTTTGTGAACAGCGTGACTACTCCCTGAAGGCCATGTGCATGATGTGACAGTTCCATCAATGTGAAGGCTGATGTTATTATTATCTGTAAAGTTCTTGTGTCTACTAAGTAAAACCCGTAAACGATTTAAGAAAAGGCTGTTGCTATTCTCTGATGATGTGATGAAAGGTTGTGAAGGCTATTAATTGATATGACGAAAGGCTGTGCAAGGTACTAATTGATGTGAGCAAAGGCTATAAAGGCTATTACTTGATGTGACGAAAGGCTGTGAAGGGTACTAATTAATGTGAGCAAAGGCTATCAAGGCTATTACTTGATGTGACAAAAGGCTGTGAAGGCTATTCATTAATGTGATGAAAGGCTGTGAAGGGTACTAATTGATGTGACTATTCTATGCATGTAAATGGTATCACGTTTGAATGATATGATTACCCACTGATATCATAACCAAGCCACATAAATACATACAAATAAATCCACAGTACATAACTTAGCGAGTCTGATATCAGTAAGTTGAAAAATAAGACATCTAACCATTATATGAAATAGAAATACAAATAAATCATCATTACATGCCTAAGTACCAACCCTCCAATACATAATTCAGCCAGTTCGATTTGGACATTTACACCTATCACACCCTTGTTCCTTACAAATATCGTAATGATTGGTTTGACGCTTTCTAGAGATGTCCATCTAATTATGTATTCGTTTTGTACTTGGTCGGCCAAATGTGGGCTTTCGTCGGCGGCTTGGATCGGGAATGATCTTAGGGCCATCGTATGGAGCTCAATAATGCTCATGCACCATCGACTCAAACGATGTTTCGTACACACAAGCGTAAACTTCCATGCTATACTTGGGATCAATTAACTGCCATGGTTGTTTGCCCGACTTCGCACACACGGCTAGCATATGTGAGCAAAGATAATGATAGATCACCCATTTTTCGCAGTCACATGATGGAGAATTCAAATACACAGCATGTTTGTGGTTCCCTTTCGTGCCTGCTACACTTGTAACAACCTCGATGGAACCTGATGCTTTACAATTAGAATATAATAACATGGTGGTTTTATTAGACATTAAGAAGTATAGAATCTATTACTAATCAAAATAAGTACATACACTTAAACAAAAATTCTTATAACATTACTAATTACAGATAGTTACGCGATGCCCCGCCGATCGAGCTTGGTACTCTTCTATCGTAGTTTGCACTTTGGATGTGTACCTTAACCCCCTAGCTAAAGCACGTTAAATTTGTATTCGATTATGATTGAAAGTGGCCACCGGATGGTAGAAAGTTACCTGAACACATGAAGTTATGGGCAAGTCTCGTGCACCTTGAAGGACATTTTTATACGACTCTGAATCATTAGTGGTTGTAACTCCCCCAACGATAACCTCCATCATGTGCCGGTGTCCACTTCATTGGGTCCTCATTGCACAAAGCACAATACGTGCTGGCCACCGATGCTGACTTCGTTCCTAAAATTTTAATTTCCTCCATTACCTTGTCAAATTTGCGGACTTGATGGGCAGTCCCAGCTTACCCTCGTCGTGATGTTTCCCATTCATGTTTGACGGCGCTTAACATGGCTGCATGCCGATCAAAAATCAATGTAACACCCTCCTGCCCTAGCATAATGAGATACCTGACATTATTGATAAACCATGACCAATCACGATAGTTTTTTATTCAACTAAAGCGAAGGCTAGGGGGAAAATGTTCTTCATAACAGTTTTCGCCGTAGCAATCAACAAAACCTTTGTATATTTGCCATAAAGAAAAGTACCGTCAATTCCTATGACTGGTGGACAGTGCTTGAACCCTTCTATGTATGGCCGAAATGCCCAAAATATTCTGTCAAGTGCCCTAACGCCCAACGTACCCAAGTCCAATGTTTCTAAAATCACAGCTGTGCTCAGGTTTCTGAACTTCAACGTTCTCATGTACCTTGGCAACTTTTCATAGGATGCATCCCAATCTCCAAAAACCATTGCAATGGCCTTTGTTCTTTCAAGCCATGTTTTCTTGTACGAAACTATGAAACCATCATTATTTTTAACATTCTCGACTATGGATGCTATTTTTCAGCCAGGGTCTTCCTGTACACCACAACAAACAAACATTTCAACTTTACCAATGAACGGCATGAACAAATAATATCAACACATCTTACTTTAAATTTGAAACTGAAATCAACTTACAGCAACTTGTGTCTTAATCAAGTGTGCAATAAATGTCGAATTAAGATTGCGGTGATCCAAACTCTTCATCCCATGTAAACATATATGAGGCTCAGGGTATTGTGTGATCTCAAAGAAACTATGCTTGTTCTTCAAACATGCATGTAGTTTCCAAGGGCAATCGTGACTGCACCTGATGCTCCAAACTTTTTTATTTGTTTCCACAACATGATAATGTTTATTTTTCTTCACGTGATACTAGTTACATGCACGGATCACCGTATCCTTATCTTTGAAAACCATCTCTTTTGCAAACTCCAAATTAGCATCTGACCATATGGGACTGCGATCATATAAGTCTTGACCACCTACGACATTATTTGCCCCAACCAAGTTCGTAAAAAATGGCATATTCAGAGTGTCATGTAAGACTTCACCAATGTTTGGTTCTTCGTGTACATCATGATCAGACTCGTCCTTTGGTTCATTTCTCATTAAAACATCAATATCTTCATCTGAATTATCGAACTGAACAACATCCGCATCTTCATCTACTCATGTCCCAGTCTCGTCTGAGGCAACTAGGGCTTCCACAGGATCCACACTTCCATTGGGACTTCCTGCCTCTATGCACCCACCTTAGCTTGAAGCATATTATGGGTGAGGTATTAGTGGACTGTGAAAGTCATGAAACTGTTCAAAATTACTAGGACCCTGCGAGAAATCTTCAATTGGGCTGAAGAGGCTAGACATTCGTTGCCCTAGCGCTTCCTCTGCTATTGTGTTTTGGCTACTCTGCCTAAGTGCATTTGAGTAAATGACCCCAGTGCCGATACATCTCCCCTCTCTGACAATAGTTCACCGTAGGTTTGGACATTTGCCCAACTCACATTCGCACGATTTGCACTGGTGTTCATTGTGCCACCCTCCTCCTTTACAACGTGTATTTCAACACACTGGAGGTTAGGATATCTCAAAGGGATATTCAACACATTTTACAATGTCCTGTCGTCATTGATTGACAACTTCTTATATATCATGACATCTACATTTCGTCTATACGGGTATCTACATATGAACTTTATAATCATATGTTCTCTGTACTTAGCCATCATTGGCATGATCATGTTACATAACACAGCAACTGAAGTTTCCATTTCAACATCATAACATGCACTGACATTTATATTGTAGAATACACCTTCTTGACGATCTCGTATTATCTTTTCCCTCCAATAAAACATAACCATTGTCGTCATTACTTAGCTTTACCTACCAAACACAACTTACATAAAGTCATATATATATAAACTAATTATAAAAATTATGTCACATGAATGCACAGTAAAATTATTGAGTAATTCATAGAACAAGAATCATGCATGGATAATAATATAATCATTATGTCACGTGAATGCACAGTATAGTAATGCATGCATATATATGATAGTCGCAATTTAGACATCAAAATTGATAAATCATATGTCACATTAATCAAGATCAAACGTTCCCGCTTCTACTATCAACATTTGATTCATACTTGTGATCTAATTCATAGGTGTTATTCTTTTTCCTTTGTATATATATTTGCTCTACTACTATGAACGCAAGGTGGATAGAACAAGGGTCCAGTAGGGGCAATTGCCCCCTATTGACTTGACAATTTTCACTATTTTTTTAGAGTTTTTTATATATTTTTATTTGCTCCTAGATTGCAAATATATATTTTGCCTCCACTGAATTTACTAAACCTACATGTCCTCCTCTTTAAATTTAGTAATACTAACATTTGCCTTGAATATCACTAAGTTTATAGCAATATATATACATATATATATCATTAATTTTTATTATTTAGCTAAATAACAACACAATCCCAATTTCTAACTTTCTATTCTAATATTAAATTAAAATGTTCTTACCTATTTAATATTTCATTTATCGAAATACTATGAACTACTATTTTAAAAGTTAAAAAAATAAAGTCCCAAATTCCAAAATTTTTGGTATCTATTTTTTTAATTGTTTTTATAGACACTTGGTTACCCAAATCTCAAAATATCTTCTCAAAATTTTTGAACCTAGCCACCCAAAAGTGGATTAAGGTTTTTCATAACTATATACTTTTTTGTATATAACTTTTGCACAGAGGCAGTCCCTCTTTTTCAATGTAATTAATATAACTACCTTTTTATTTATCAAAAAATCTGTTAACTACAAAACAATTTCATGTACAAGGAATTCTATGTAAATTTTGCTCCCACTGAACAAAAGTCTTCGATCCGTCCCTGAGTAATGCTATGATTTTATGTGGAGGGAAAATAAATTACAAAAGGAAAAAAAGTTAAAAAAAGGTCAATTTATTTTGTTTAGTTAGAAAAATGAAAAGAAAATGAATAAATATTTGTTAGAATAATTCATTTTTTTGTTTGACTATCCATAAAAGATGAATAATACAAAAGTAATTTCATTAATCTCTCATTTGGCCTGTAATTTTAACAAATCAAAGATTTAAATATAGCATGAATGAAACTATAATAACGCAAAGGATGTCCTGACTCCTGCTTTAGATGGATCAATACCGATGAGAGCCCATGATAAGAATAATGAAGGGAACCCCATGTTAGACTTACTCATCATCTCTCATAAGTCATAACTACTTTCATTCCTAGGTCATTGTACCAGTGAAGGGAAGCTTAAATGCCGCTAAATGATGGGAGGAAGATTAGACGAAATAACAATCCAAATGATGCAATAACGATCCGCTAAACCCATTTCAATATCAATAAATAGATATATCAAATGATAAACGTGCAAATGTAGTATCTTTTCAACAGAGAGAGACCACGAGAGGAAGAGAGAGAGAGACAAAAAGCGAGAGAGCAAAACTTTTCACCTCTGCTCGTTGAACCCAGCGAGAGGAGTGAATGCGAGAGATCGAGAAAGAGACAGAGTGAGAGAGCAAGACTTTCCACCTATGCTCGTTGAACCCAGCGAGAGGAGTGAACGCGAGAGATTGAGAGATTTAAAGCTTCCTTTGCCGCTGAATGAAAAGCGATGTGTTTATATAAATCCTGACAAATAACGCTTTTTTAATTAACGTTTTTAAAAAAAATACTAATTGTAAAAACGTTATTTCTGCAAATATTTTTTGAAGTAGCGTTTTATGGCCGAAGCATACACCGCATAAAATACGAAAAAAACGCTTTTTGAATTAGTGTTTTTACAAAAAATACTTTTGCAAAAAGCGCCGAACATGAATTGTTGAATTAAATTCAAACAGCACCCAACTCCGGAATAAAGAAAAAAATAACTTCTTGTCAGAAAATTAGCCCGGAAAACAAGACTCTTAGATCAGATGTGTTATTTGCAAAATTCATGAGTCTTTAGCAATAGAAACACATGGCGCAGGATGGGTTTATGGGAAAAGCTTCAAAATTTTCATAACCATAACAACAATAGCAGATGAGATGTGTGGTGGCTGGACAACAGTTTTGTGGGTATACCGATTTGTTTGTGGTCGGGTGAGATCTGCGTGGTGTGGCTACGGTGGTAGAGGAGTTAGGCCATGGAGGGACGGTGGGTTTGCAGTGGAGAGAGAGAGAGAGAGAGAGAGAGAGAGAGAGAGAGAGGAGAGTATGGTGGGTATGGCCAAAGAAAAAATGCTTCAATGTTTGAAGTTTCATTGGAGAAACTAAGAAGAAACTCGTAAGATTGTGATGAATTATGTGTATGTGTATACATGCGTCAGGATTTTTTGGTTGTGGGTTTGGAAGATTCTAATCTTCTCTACACGTCATGAGTGAGGTAGGTAGCTGTAAATAGTGTTGAGAAAAATAATAATAAATAATAAAATTATTTTTTATAAGTTGAATTCTACAATTACCCCCCACATGCCCCCACGGTAAATCTACATTTGAGAGTGAGAGATTTCATTATCCTTATTTTTTTGTAACTCGCGAGTTCTTTATTCTTTAATTAGTTAAATAAGGTCAATGTTTTAAATAAAAGGTGCAAAAAATTTTATCAAATTATTCTTAACAAAGACTAATACTAAAATATAATCTATTTTCTTAATGTCGATGGCATCAATTGACGCCACTACTCTCTATGTGGCACCAGCCACACTACTCATCCACATAACGGTGGATCCCTGATTAGGTGAGGTCAAATACCTTACGTTAGGGGTGTATATGAGTCAAATTAGGTCGGGTTCGTGCTTGACTTAGAACCGATCCAAACTTAATTGGTTTTAAATTTTTGGACCCATAACCAAACGGATCATTCAATGAAATCAAACCGAATCAACCCGACTCAATTCGAGTTGGTTCGGTTTGGTTCGGTTCGGTTCAGTTCAATTCCATATCTCTAGTTTGGTTGGATTCAGATTGGGTTAGGTCGGGTCTACTTTTATATATATTATTTGACTTATTTATTCAAAATAATAAAATAATAAGATTGATCTTGCATCCTTAATTTTTCAAAAAAATAAAAAATAACATACAAACACAAATCAATAAATATTTAAGTACAAATAACAATGATCTAATGGCATGTATACAACATATATATAGACTTTTATGATATATAAATATCGAGTCTCGGTTCGGTTCTTGAGTGGTTTCGAATTGGGTCGGTTCTCGATTCAACCGACCCAATTCGGATCTAGAAAATATGGAACAGAGAACTAAACTGAACTTATCGGTTTGTCGATTTTTAGACCTAAAACCGAACCAAACATCTTATAGACTCAAATCAAATTGACCCAAAGAGACCGGATTGATTCGGTTTTTATTGTGCACCTCTACTTCACGTAGTTGGTGGGGGACCTACTTCTATGTGAGAGGAGAAGAAAGCACTGCTTAAATCATTGAAAATTCCTCAAAATTATGGTTTGAAAGAAAAAATAGATAGTAATCTCACCGCCACGTGTATGAGTGAGACCAAAAATTTATGTACACTAAGGTGTTTTGAGAAGTGATCGACGATGAAGCGTGATAAGTAAAAAAAAAAAAATGAATCTAGACCATGCACCCTTATATGTATAACCTTTGAAAAAGGTTCCTAAAGTTGTCAAAGCAATTATTTATTGTAAATTCGTTAAAATGAAAAATTCATCTTAGACAGACTGGAAGAAGAGTTAGCAAGTAGATCGAATGCTAAATATTTAATGAAAACCTCTTATGTATTAAATCTAGATTTCGTGAATCTTAAGGGAAATCTGTGATGATAATCGTGTACTTAATTGTAATAGACTGGGAGATAATATAAAGTGACTGCCAAACTTACAACCTCATCGCATCAAAAAACTTGATATCTGAAATTAAAAGCTTATGAGTCCAAACTAATTAACCATCGATTGTTTCAGAAATGGAGAATTAATCCATGGAACTACAATGGTTTTCTGCATCAACCTATATATACGTATATATATATATATATATATATGTTTTTTGTAATTTTAATTAATATCAGCGTATCCAATTTGTGTATGCAATCATGAATAGGATTACGGTTCTGTTTTTGCTGTTAAATCATTCATTGATAATCAGCATAAACCTTTACCACACGCAGTGGCTTTTGTCCATCATGTTGATGATTCTTTTGATTGTCATAAATGAAAATTTCAAAAATCTTTATTCCATTTGTTTCTTGCTAACCAAACAGTCTTGTCCTTTTTTTTCCTTCGATTCGAATGGAACTAGAAAACGTTAGAATAACGGCCCGATCTGATAATTTAATCAGAGAACTGTTATTCTTTCAGGGGACCATGCTTCTTTTTCAATTTATCGTATTTGGAGCATGCTGGTGTCTAGACTCTGGATGGTCACTTGTGATAGCTAGCATCTATTCATTCTTTTTGTGTAGACCATACAGTTAGATTTGTGGAGTAACACTATACCCATCTTTCTCCATGGCTTACTTGTTGAAGCCATGCATACATTAGGAGTGTTGCAACAGACATGCCCCAATATTTATGAAGAATGTACACAGATACGTGACAAAAGACATGACATGAAATGACATGACACGACACGACACCAATATATTAAGCACAATGATTTTTAAAAAAATACTAGATATGACTGTACTTAGGTACAAAAAGAATATATTTTTATGATATATATTACATACATAAAAACTAAAAATTATGTATTTCATAGCTTAAACCTCCAATTAGGTATAAGACACATTCCTTTTATTTTACAATTAGTTATTAAGTTTATTTATTCAAACTTGTCATATGTTTCATGTGTTTAAATAATAGACAGGTATGTTTTTCAAGTATCCAAAGTGTGTCTTGACAAAATTAAAAAATAAAAAGATATGTTTGGACGCTTGTCTAACGAACTAAGGTCATGTCTAGCACAATATCCAACACTGAGCGTAATTCATAACCTAATATAACTGACTAAGGAAGGTTTAGTACATCTTCAAAAATATAGATTTGCAGGATCAAATTGTGTCGTTGTCTGTTATAGGCAGAGTGATGATACATATGGTTAAGTTAAAATTTTGTGGAACTGTGTTTGAAATTTCTTCTAGTGCAAGGATCGAATGCAAATGTTGTAACAACTGAATTAATAATTAAGCATCTATATGTGACAGAGGAATGGGACCCTGTTCACTGATGTAAAGCCTCCTTTGTCCATACATATATATATAATGAGAACATATATAGTTATTTTTAAAAAGATTTACCTTATAATTTTCTGGTTTGGAGTAACTAACTTAGAAAATTGAATCTCACCATTTCTTCCTACCTTCTACTTGATACTGCAAGATTCAGTACACCATTCTTTACAGCCATTCTTGTGACTCCTAACAGAAAACACCAAATAGGAGGAAGATTTAAAAATAGGAGACGGTGATAATGAAAGCAAGAGAGAGAATACAGAACGAAATCAATGGATGAAGCCGTACGCAATCAATTCCATTGCCTGCTCATATTATCTATTATAATATATAAAGGGAGAATCCATTACTGTTTTTGAAGCTGGTTAACAGCAGTTATCATAATAACTATTGCAGTTATTTATAAATTTCAAATTGCAATTATTTACAAATTACAAATTGTGTCTATCTGATTCACTTGTTAGATCGATATGAATGATCTCTTATCCGGTGATTCAATCCACTACAATGGTGATTCAATGACAACTATCATCTCCGATAATATATCTCCAATAATAATCAAAGATTAGACACACATCATGTGTGTTTACCATCTAGTATATATAACAGCATCGCCTAATCCTGGTGTTTGGTTATACACTTGGTCAAAACATGGAGCATTCGGGTAGTAATTCGAATCCTGTGTCATATCAGCCCAAGAAACTCGATCCAAATACTCACACTGCTGAAGTATCCGGTGAGCTTTTCGCCTTCCCAGATTTGTTCAGAAGATAGATATAGAGTGAAATTTATCACCAGAAGATCTGACACTATCTTTTGTAATTATGCCTTCGAAGGTTCTTATTTTCATTAGAAAACTTCTGTTTCTTGGCTTTGCATTGCTGAGAAAAAAATGGCGATTGATTAGCTCCTGGACTAGCTTATTTTTAACATTTTCTGTATATAGTTTAGAGTCTTGCAGGCAAAGAGTATTATCCTCTTCTCTGTGAAAACACGTAGAGCAAAGCAATACCTTCCACTACTGTTAGAATTCGTGTTTTAAACCACCCCCATCTTTGTTATATAACTTCTTGGAAGGTTAGACAACACCTACTGTCAACGATGAATTTCACAGACAATTTCATAACTTCTGAATAGTTTATTTGAGAGTTTCTGTCAAAATGGTCAAAACATTTTCATTTCTCAACAGACTGGAAAAAAACACCAGGGTAATAATAAAATGCTAATGTTTTTATTGAAACACAATGTAACATAGTGAAATACACTAAAATGCAGCAATAGACCAAACAATATTTTTCATCGACACAAATTTAAAACATTACACAAGTATTGTATACTTTTATTGAGAAAAACATATAAGGTTGTACACCAAAACATTTTCAAAATGTTTTTGTTTCCGTGATAATTGAAACAGCACATCAAAAAAGAAAATTTGATCCTTGCTGGGAAGGAATGACGTAAAAATTCTGGAGAAGAGTACTAGGCAAAGGACTCGAATTTATGAACTTGTGGCCCTTCTTGTGCACTGTTGAAAGCAAAGAAAGCAAATTTTGTGTTTATGAGATCCAGTTAGTTTACGAGAAACAAAATTCTCTGCAGATGAGGTAAACGATTCTCCAATTGAACAAGTACGCCTCACGGTGCCAATAACAGACGATCCAACGTTGCCTTGCTTGACATTTCGGACATGGGTTTTGGGGATTGTTTTATGTGCTGTTCTGGCATTCTTGAGCCAATTCTTTGGTTACCGCCAAAATGCACTATATATATGTCTCGTCTGTTTCAGCTCAGATTGTGGTAGTTTCAATTGGAAAGTTTATGGCAGCATATCTACCAACGAAGCCTATCCGAATCCCTGCAACAAAATGGTCATTTTCTTTGAATCCAGGTTCCTTCAACTTGAAAGAGCGTGTCCTTATCACCATTTTCGCAAATTCAGGTTCAAATTCTGTTTATGCAGTGGGTATTATTACCATAGTGAAGGCTTTCTATCACCGGGGACTCCATCCTCTCGCAGCCATGTTGTTAACCCAAACTACCCAGTTGCATCTCTCTTTAATTATGTTCATTTGCAACTCTGTTCTCTAAATTATTATAATTCTATTACTGGAGAATTTCTATTTTTGTCTCTTGGTGTTCAATGGAAAACTTAGATGCTTGGATACGGATGGGTCGGTCTTTTTAGAAAGTTTCTAGTTGATTCACCATACGTGTGGTGGCCTTCGAATCTGGTTCAGGTCTCTCTCTCTCTCTCTCCAAACACACCTGCACATATACACTTTTCTTTTGTATTTGTTAAATTTCCTAATTTTTAAACTGTAGGGCATTGCATGAGGTTGAGAAGAGCATGGCTGTTAAACTATCGATCCGGATCCTATACGATTCATTCTCGAGGTAGGATCTTACGATTGTGGTGTAGGATCTTACTGGATCGTAAAATTTCAATCCCATTTTTTAATCTTATTTTGTTTTATATGTCAATTTTTTTTTGTTTTTTTTTTTAATGTTTGTGGCCTATGACCTACACATTTTATACTAGGTTCAAATTATATAAAATATGTTATATTGAATCAAATATGTGAGGACAAACAAATTAAAACAATCGACAAATATATTCCTCCGTTGCAACATTCAGGAAAACTAGAAAGCTAAAAAAATATAAATGTTATTCAAGCATCTCCTTCACCATCTCTAATCCATTCCACTCTTCAACAATAGTTCATCTACTCTCTCTCTCTCTTTTTGATGTTGTATAGTTAATTGCTCGATTGCATTTTTTTTCCTTTGCTTTTCTTCAATTAATCAAATAGCTTAAATTATTTTTTGTTTCTTTTCTTTTTTTATATACATTTTGTTCTCCTTTTGTTTTATTATTTTTTTTCTTTCATCATAGAGTCATAATCATCCGTTAAATTGCAAAGCTCTTATTCAATCATCTTTTTTCTTTTTAACATGGATCCTTTTTGTAATACATAGTTCTTCTTTTCTTTTTTATTTATGTGATTTATTATATGTTTAACATTATTCATTTTTTTTTGGGTATAATCTAGACTCATTTTGCATCTACTTCCAATAAATACTATTCATGTAAAAATTATCCTGGAGAAGAGGCCTAAAGGAGGTTTGACAAGACTCCAGTTCTTCATCTTAGTCCTAGTATCGAGCTTCTCATACTACATCGTTCCTAATTATCTGTTTCCATCCATTACTGCTCTCTCCTTTGTCTGTTTGACATGGAAGGATTCAGTCACAGCCCAACAAATCGGTTCTGGTCTCCGTGGCCTTGGCATTGGCTCATTCGCGCTTGATTGGTCTACAGTAGCTGGTTTCCTAGGAAGTCCTCTAGCCACTCCTGGATTTGCCATCCTTAACATACTGGTCGGTTACATAGTAATTTTGTACATAATGATCCCTATTGCTTACTGGACCAACTTGTATGAAGCAAAGCGATTTCCGATTTTTTCTTCACACGTCTTCAATGCCGATGGAGGACCGTACAATGTTTCTTTGATTTTGAATGAGGCAACCTTCGAATTCAATCGACAGGGATATATATGACAGTTGTAGCAAAATTAATTTAAGTATCTTTCTTTGTATTTGCTTGTGGTCTAAGCTTTGCAACATTAGCTGCTACTTTGTCTCACGTTGCACTCTTCCATGGGAGGTATTTCTTTTCCCCCCTTTTCTGAACTACACACACACATATATATATATATATATATAGGTAGATTCATATTTTTATATATACGTAACAAACAAAGGCATCGTTCCAAGACAAGTTTGGCGAAGTCCACACTAGGCTGACGAAGAAAAACTATGATCCTGCGCCTCAATGGTGGTTTCACTCTATCCTCGTGGTGGTAATTGGACTCGCCATGCTTGCTTGTGAGGGCTTTAGAAGACAATGACATCTCCCTTACTGGGGAGTCCTACTGGCAATCTTGTTGGCTCTGGTCTTCACGTTGCCAATCGGTGTGATTACAGCCACCACAAACCAGCTGGTACAAACCTTCCTTTATAATCAGGTTCTAGCTAGCTCTATTGTTAGCTTTAATTCCTTCTATGCTTAACACACATTTTCAAAATCTTTGTTTGCAAGCCAGCAACCGGCACTAAATGTCATCACTGAGCTTATTATCGGTTACTTGTATCCGGGGAATCCTCTTGCCAATGTTACATTCAAAACATATGGTTACATAAGCATGTCACAAGCAATAATGCTTCTATCGGATTTCAAGCTCTGCCATTATATGAAAATCCCTCCGAAGTCCATGTCTGTTCAGGTAATGGCAGAGCTTTCTAACTAGTCTCATTCTTGTAGGAACCTATCCTAGAAACACACTAATACGTATCTGCGGTGATTTGATGAAGTTGGTGGGAACAGTAGTTGCATCCTCGGTCTACTTTGGCACATCTTGGTGGCTCCTCCACACAGTGGAAAACATCTGCGATACAACTAAATTGCCTCCAGGAAGCCCATGGACGTGCCCGGCAGATGATGTTTTCTACAACGCGTCGGTCATATGGGGAGTTGCTGGTCCACGCCACATGTTTGGAAGCCTTGGCTTGTACCCTTCAACGAACTATTTCTTTCTTTTTGGCATCCTTGCGCCCGTGCCTGTTTGGATCCTTTCTCGCATGTTTCCTGAGAAAAAATGGATAAAGCTTGTAAACGTGCCTATTATTTTATCAGGAGTGAGCTACATGTGTTGGTTGTCTGTGGGCATTTTCTTCAACTTTGTTGTGTATAGGAGATTCAAGGGGTGGTGGGCTAGGCTGAACTACATTCCATCTGCCGGGCTGGATGCCGGCATTGCATTCATGGCCATGCTATGCTATTTCACACTGCAATATAGGGACATCAATGGAATGAAATGGTGGGGATTGGATATGATTGATCATTGCTCTCTTGCAAGTTGCCCTACTGCTCCTGGTGTAAACGTTGGGAAGCCATGTCCTGTTTTCCATTGAAATGTTTGTTTGCTTGCCTTGGTTTGGAAATTCTTTTGGTATAGAATGTAAAACGCTTTCTGCCAAAAGAGAAATGGAACTATATGCATCTTTCAAGTGTAATATACACCCCCTTTCTTTCATTCAGACCTAAGATTGCTGTTTAGAATATCTAAACCATGAACTTTGTCATCAATTTGAGAGTGTTCTTCGCAATCAATGTCAAAATTGAACCGCCTAATCTACCATGGTTGAAAATCTTGGCATATAATTGCAACACATCACAGCAAATACTACAAATGCAACAAAATTTAGCAATGAAAAACAAAGAAAATGGAATACATTTAGCTAAAATTATAACAGTGATCATAAATCCAATAATAGCTATGAATAATATTATATCCACTTGATTTTGAACTCCGCATTAGGGTTATTAATGGCGGGGATTCTAGGGTTAAAGAGGAGAAAATATTCAGTACTATGTCACCATGCTGAGGTGGTACAACAGACCAATAATATATGGCTATATAATCATATAAATCTTAATCATCAAGAGTGTGGTGTTTAAATTTTAAATTTTTTTTGCCTAAAGCAAGATGATTAAGATCTCAAACACTCATATGATCATGTATTATTGGTCCGTTATACCATGTCAGTATGATAACGTGGTACCATCGTGATACTAAATATTTTCTCGTTAAAGAGGGAAAGGGAACATAATTACAGGGGAAAAACTGAACATGAACTTCAAAGACGGTTGTTTTTTCCCTTCTCTGTTTCATTTCACAGTTTTCACTCTAAATTCTTATCCCCTCTACTTCTACACTTAGACTTTTTTTTTTTTTTTTTAACTCTAAACAAAAATAAACCACACTGAATCAATCAACTACCAAAACCGAAAAGAAGAGAAAGAAAATGTGAGATCTCACTGGGTGCCAGGCCGTTAATATAGAGTTTGGGACTTAGGATCCTTGAACAAGAAAATGTACTAGAATTGCATTAATTGACTGCTATTATCAAATTTAATTATTACGTTAATCATCCCCAACTCAACGTTTGTAATATAGATACTACTCCAATCGCAAATAGGCAAAATTAAAAATAAACAAAATTTCAAAAGAAAAAAGAAGCAATAATAGAGTTTTAAGCTTATAAGTCACACCGTTCGCCTATCCTAAGTCGCAAATCCTGCTCTAGTTTGCGGATTAAGAGCGAAAATGGGTTCAATCCGTGGTCAAATTTGCGAATGTGGTGCGGATTGCTTTTACAACCAATGATTAATCGCCACGTAGATGTGTATGGTGCGGATTGCGAATCTGGTGACTCTCTCTCTCTCTCTCTCTCTCTCTCTCTCTCTCTGTCTCTCTCTCTCTCTCTCTGCGTAGGTATTTTGCTTGTGGTAGTGGTGGATGTTTGGGGTAACGGTGGAGGTGGAGGTGGAGGTGGAGGTGGAGTGGCTAACATCTATTCTAATGCATAAAGGAAACATCCTTGAACTTGCTTATCTCTTGCACTTGCTAAAGTCATCCTTAAACTTTTTTTAATTTTACAAATTTGTTTTACTCTATCAGTTAAAGTAATTAAAGGTAATTTTGATCATTCAAATTTTTTCTATAAATAATTATCAAATTTTTCTCTTTTTTCACGTCTCTATAACTGTTGTAAAGAGTTACACAAGCATTATGTATACCCACCTTATAGTCTCAAATAAATAAACAGAAAAGTCAATGTAATATTTATCAATGGTAAATGGAGTACCCATCTTTGAGGATGAAGGGGGATCATCAAATAATGGAAAAATAAGAAGGTATGAAAACATTGGGTCTACAGTGCTAATAAATGCCTTAATTAGCCCAGCAAAATAATAATAATAATAATAAAAGAGTAAAAGAAATAAAAAAAAAATATATGATAAGTATAAATGGACAAGGAGAAGAACATAGAAGCATGTAGCTTATGTGGAAGGATAGATATGACTCTTTAGTTTATGAATGTTCCAGTGCTAAATCTTTATCCTGAAATTGCTAATATATTTTTAGAAAATAATTTTTTTTTTCTAAACAGTATATTATTATATCCCGTACATAGCACAGACCAGTAGACGCAGTTGTTGATAGATTTCTAAACAATATATCATTGGATCCGGTGCATAACATGGGTCAACTACTAATTCAGTTGACGCAGACGTTGGAAGATACAGTAATGGGAAGGTCTAGAATGGAGCATCGAGGATATTGGATGAAGTTTACTAGGATTAGAGATAATTAAATTGTTGCCGGCAGAAAGTATTACACACTCACTTTCATTTTCTTTCAGGCATTTCAGAACAAAGATAGCTGCTTAAAATATCTGAACCACGAACTTCGTCAATCATTTTGGTAGTTCTCTTTACAACCAATGTTAAAATTGAACCCCTCTAACGTACCATGGTTCGGAATCTTGGAATATAATTGCAGCGCATTGCAGCAAATACTACAGATGCAAAAAATTAAGAATGAAAAAGAAAGATAATTGAATCGATTTAGCTAAAAGTAACAGTGTTCACAAATCCGACAACATTAATGAATAACATATCTGCTTGATTTTGAACCCAGTGCTAGGGTGATTAATGGCTGGGATTATGGGGTAACAATGGTGAAGAGAATAAACTATAGGGGAAAACAGAATATGGGCGTGAAAGAACAGAGTTTTTTTTTGTTGGTCTTTTCTGCTTCATTTCACAATTTTCACTATGAAGTACAAACTCTTTACTCTTACTCCCCTTACTTCTGCCCTTGACCTTTTTTACTCTAACAAAAGATAAACCACAACCAGCCTATCAACGACAAAGAACAAAAGAAGGGAAAGAAAGAAAGGGTGAGATCTCATAGCTGCCAACCGGTTAATTTAGAGTGTGGGATTTGGGATTCTTGAATCAGAATACTACTAGAATTGCATTCATTGACCCATATTATCAGTTTATTAGATCAATCATGCCCAGCTGAACTTTACTAGTAGATATACTAATCCAATCCCAAATAGGCAAAAAAAAAAGTTAAAACTAATTAAACAAAAACCTAAAAAGAAGAAAATAAAAGGAAAAACAATAACAGAGTTGTAAGCAATTCTTTAATTGCTAGAGTAGATTGTTCTAAGCTCTCTCTCAGTCCCATCCCTTTGCAATTTTTCCTTTAGTCAATACATCATTCCTCTGTTACCTGAGTTAATCTATAGATCTTTTTGTTAGTTTTTACCCTCAAAATCATAGACTATATGACCACACTAGTAATTTCAGCTGTTCTGTATGGTGTCATCCCAATTGCTTTTTCATTTCTTTTTTCAGAATTTGTTTTGGAAAAGTTTAGGGGAGGACATGCTATTTCATTCCAAGGCCAGGCATGTGAGTCGAACTTGAGTATTGTATATAAAGTGCATGAACTTGCACTAAACTACATAGCTTGGGGACTAAGAAGCATAGACTCAAACATGCGATGAGATACGACACAAACACATTGACACTTTTTCAGAAAAATAGGACATTACATACTGGGGGGAGACGATAAATTATGTATATTATATATTTTATTATATGTTATGTATAGAAATGTTTTACTCAAAGATAATGAAAAAAAATATATTATAACATTAACTAAAATTTAAAAACATGAATACAATTTAAACATCAAATTAGGTATAAAATCACATTGGTTTTATTTTATAATTGGATTTCACATTAAAAAACACGTATACAGTTTAAATATCAAATTAGGTATAAAATCAAATTGGTTTTATTTTACAATTGAATTTTATGTTATTTTTTTTAATCTTACAATATATTTCAGACATATAACTGAAATACAAAAGTGTCCATTTGACGGACACACATATCTCCTAAATGTCCAAAGCATGTCTAATTTCAAGATGATAATCAAATAATAGGATACATATGAACGTGTGTCTAACAAATGTCAAGAAAGTGTTGGCAAGTCGAGCACATTCTTAGAAATGTCCGTGTTTTTAGACTTGGGGTAAAGAGAAAAAATTCAGGTGTCATTGCCAATAAAAAGGCACTATATGTGTGTTAAAAACATCACACTGCGCACTCCTTTTGATATATGTATCTCTCAAGAGCTAACTATTGCCCAATAAAAAATATAAAAAAAAACAAGCAGAACAAAAACTTCAGAAATTCAAAAGATCAGTTGTCATTGCCAATAAAAAGGCACTATATGTGTGTGTGAAAAACATCACACTGCGCACTCCTTTTGATATATGTATCTCTCAGGAACTAACTATTTCCCAATAAAAAATATAAAAAAAAACAAACGGAACAAAAACTTCAGAAATTCGAAAGCCACCAATGTTGTCACGAGTCTAGGAATATTTATTGACGGGCTCATGTAAAGATTTAAACACTGATTTTCAAATAATATATATATATATATATATATGTCTATATAGAATTTATGACATTGGAGTTATTATTTTGGACAAGAAAAAAAAGTCGAAACATAATAACATTATTATGAGTATTATCAAATATGTTACATTAATATATGCTACTAAATAGTTTTTCATTCACTAATTTTTCGTTTGGTTACAAAATCAAATTTTTAGGAATTTTGTTGTTGAAATTTTTTTCTACTGCTATAGTCGCTACTATTAAAATTAATGAACAAATAGTTATTTTTCAAAAGAATGGATAGGTATTCGAACTTTAATGAATTCAGTTAGCCCGAAAAACTCCATCTTGTAGTACAAATATTATATCAGTACATGTTGCTATTGTTTTTAAAACACTTTAGTTTTGCAGCTTTTCTTCCTCTTTTAAGGCATTAAAACTTTCTATCCTTTTCAATTTTATTTAGTTCTTCTCTAAAGATTTTTTTTTTCTTTTCTGCAAAAATAAATATTTAGATTCTTCTTGATAGTGAGAGAGTATTTAGTTTTGATTTTGTTTGTTGACTTCAATATTGTATCTTGAAAGAATTAGCTATTAATGCGATACATACCAGCTTTAAAGAATTGGTGAGAGGGAATATATTCTTAAGGGCGCCTTTGTAGTAACTGTTCACCTTCTTCTAGCTTTATAGACTTTTTACACCAATAAGATGCATGCCGATTATAGGTGGACGGAGGAAGACATGAGCAGGGGCAATTATTGTGACTGAAGTTATCAAATTGTATTATTTTGTAACTTTAATTATATGTATTTATTTGATTCTTAAATTGCAAATATTTTGTATTGCCCCTATTGAATCTCATTGGCCCTCTATTACTTGGCCAAATTAAACAATCTACTTTCAACCCTCTATTTGAGATCCCAAATCTCAATGCTCTATTCTTATGTCAAAATAAAATATATTAAATTAAAATACTTTTATCCATTCAATATCAATTTACATAATTGAATACTACTTCTCCCTTCATTTCCAGTACTGATCGTGAAATACCATAAGCAGCACGATGTCGAGGTTTCAAACCGACCCAAGCAGCAACCAAAGCTGTAAGCATTAGATGAATAGAAAGCAACGGATTGGGATCATTCAACACAATTGTATGAACACAATACCAAGACAAACACATGGAAATATCCATTTATCATCAAACTAAAACCACATAGAAAATGATCACCAAGGTAAAAAAGGCCATATGGAGATAATGAAGAACAAAAAAGCTTTGAGTTCTTTGGAAAGGTTAGAAGACACTTTGTGACGTTTGAGAAAAAAAGACTTGAGAATTTTGATTTGAAATCTGATGTTGGAGGGTTTTTGGAATAGAACTTAAAGATTTTTTAAAGTGCTCTTGAAATGGAATTTTGAAGTGTTTTAAAATATTTTTTAACATAACTCAAGAGAGTTTTGAAAATCTGATTTTGGACTTGAAAATTAAATTTGGAGTCACAAGAGCTCTTATAGACTTGTCTTGAAATGATTTTGAAAGTAATCTTTGAACACCTTATGAAAGGCATTTTTAATATTTTATTTACCTTTAATAGATTCGTCATTGAAGAACTAAACTCCTTTAGAATAATGAGTTTTGAAGACATGTTTGAAAAAAAAAAAGGGAGCTAAAGATTTCCCTTTGGTTTTTTAAAGTTTTAGGGTTATAGAACCCTTCTTGAATATCTCACTTACACTTGGCCAACCCTAACCATGGAAGAATTAAGATTGCTTCAAGAATGTGATGTTTGAAAATCATTCTTGAAAAGAGCTTTTGAAAATACTTACGGTTTTGGAACTCTAATATGGACAACCTTAGGGGTTGTATTTAATGTATCACCTTCCTTTGAAATTCCTAACCATAAAATGTTAGGGTTACTTTAGAGTTGTGAGTTTTTGAAGACATTTTTTAAAATAGTTTTTGAAAAATGTTAAACGTCTAGCCGCGTTAGTTGAGACAAGTTTAAGAGAACTTCTTGAAAGCATTTTTTTGAGGATAGAGTGTTGGGGATATTTAAAAGATTTTGGAGTTGATTCTTGAAATCTTAAGAGAGTGGGACGGTTTCTGAGTTGAAGGATTGTTTGAAAAAGGGTCTTTAGATTGGCACCTTGAAGTTTACTAACCTAGGTTGGGTTGACTTATGGTTAATTAACTCGGGTTAGGCTAACCTAGGGTTAAGGTGACCTAGGGTTAACCAACTAAGGTTAGGTTAACCTAGAGTTAAGGAGACTTGAGGTTAACTAACTTGGGTTAGATTAACCTAGGGCTAAGATGACCTAGGGTTAACTAACTAAGGTTAGGTTAACCTAGGGTTTGGTTGACCTAGGGTTAACTAACCAAGGTTAGGTAAAGCTAGGGTTAAGATGACCTAGGGTTAACTAACTGAAGTTAGGTTAACCTAGGGTCAAGTTAACCTAGGGTTGAAGGGTGGTTTTGAACTAAGGTTTTGACCTAGTAGTTTTAGAAAGGTGGTTGTATGCATGAAACTTAAAAATATGCTTTTGAAAACTATTTTATGAAAACCACTCAATTGAGTGTTGGGGTTCTATGGTTGATATTTGGAAACCACTCAAGAGAGGGTTGCCTTGGAACTATTTCACCCACTAACTTAAGAGAGCAAAACTTGTGAAAATTAACATTGAATAAATAGTTTTGAAAACTTAAAAATTAAAGAGAATGATCATTTGAAAATTGGTTTTGGAAAACCACTTTTAACAAGTTAAAGACCACTCTAAAGAATAAGGGTTCATATGGTTGATTTGAAGAAAATCACTCCAAAGAGGACTTTATGGGACCATTCCAACCACAATATTCAAGAGAGCAAAAATTCTAAAAATCAAGGTGAAAATAATGATTTAGGGAAATCATTTTTATGCAAGTTAAAGAGAGTGTAATTTTGAGAATCCCTTTTTGAAGGGAATTGTTTTAAAAACCACTTTAAAAAGAATAGAGCCAACTCTAATGAACTAGGGTTCATATGGTCAAAATAATGGAGAGACCACTCAAGAGAGGGTTCAAAGGGACCATTTCAATCACAAAGTTCAAGAGAGTACAATCTTTGAAAATCAACATAGAAGAAGAGGGTTTGAAAGCCATTTTAACACAACTTTAAAAAATAATGAAATGTAGGGTTGCAAAATAAAGTCAAGGGACTTGAAGAGGGTTTTCTAAGGTGAGAAAATTGAGGGTTTAACCTAGGCTTCAAGGAACCAACTCTAGTACCATTTTTAGGGAATCTTTTGAATATGGAGATATAGAAAAGAGATAGTGAGGGTTTTGGAAACATGAAAACAAAGCCAAGTAGGCAAAACATGAACAAGATAATTATATACAAAAGGGTCACGAAATCATACAAGGCTAGAGGCTTTACCACATAGCAAGGTGCTCTAAGGTCATACCATCTTAAAGTAGGTTTGTGAGAAGTTCCCTATACAATGGCTCTCACAAACTTTCTTCTAGGCATTGATTACTCTCAGAAATAGTAATCTCTAGGCCTAAATTGGTGGTTGATTAGTTGAATTTCAGTGTTAATTTAGTATTTTAACTCCTAAAATGCATTAAGACCCTATTTGTGCACTTTTTACAGGAATTGGAGCTTAAACTGAGGCAAACGGGCAAAAATTACGATGACCAATCGATCGGGCCAAGATACCGACCGATCGAACAGTCCATGGAACGTTCGATCAACCGATCGATCGCCAGGCACACCGATCGATCGGAGATCTCTGTTCGACCTTCTGCAGCAAACTTCAGAGAGGGAGCTTTTCTGATCGATCGGTCGTTCGATCGGTGACGTCGGAATCGGTGACGTCGGAACTCCCTCAATAGACGACACAAATGCAAACTTCATAGAGGTCAGTTTTGCGTTTGATCAGCCGTTCGATCAGACGCCACCACCGATTGATCGGTCTATACAGAGTTTGTTTTTCTGCAGAGTATAAAAGCTGTATATACGGGACAAAGTGTTGCATGTCGAGAATCTGCAGATCTGGACAGTAGGAGGAGTTTCTAAAGGGAAACTTTTGATATTTTGTAAGGTTTTTAGTTAGATTTACTTTAATGCTTTGTAATGTTGTCATTTATTGCTTTTGGATAATTGTAAATTAATGTTTTATATATGAAGTGAATATTTCTCTACTCTTTCTAGCCATTTTCTCTCATTTTCTTGCCATTTTATCGCACTTTCTTAGCAACCAAACACTAGTTCTACATAGTTTAATGGTAGATTTGTCTTCATTTATGCTCTTTGACATGGATTCTAATAGTTAAATACCAAGGATCTTCAAAGGGTTGAAAATGAGATGTATGAACTTTAAAGCCATATCCTCAGAATTCCATGGTTCCATTTGATTTAGCATGAGATTCATTAGAAAAACTTAGGTTCATAACCCCTTGGCAATATTTATGCACAAATCAATGTTTGGTATAGGTATTGCACATGTCTAAGGTTTGATTCTAGGGTGCTAGTCATAGATTCCATCTTTATGCTCAATCAAACATAAACCCACATTTTTATAGTCGACATTTTCCGGATCAAGAATCCAAAGTGCGATTCTTGATTTGAGTTGTAAACTTCTCATTTGAAATCCTTGTTGTGAATTGGTGGATTGAAACAACCCTGTCCAAGCTTTTTCCTAATTACATAAAACTAGATTTTATTACCTTCATCAGTTATTAAGTTATTGCACTAACCATTGAACAACCATCATCTCAAAATCAACAAATTTTTGGTCTCTTTTATGTTAGAAAAAGAAAAGAATTTTCCTTTGCAATCCATCAAGATAAGTGTCCGTGCTAGTTGAACTTTGTTGCTATATTTGCAGAGTTCCCTTAGGAGAGAACGACACCGGATTCTCTGGTTTTACTATATAGTGACCTCCGTATTCTTGCGAAGTGACTCCAGTTGAGAAGCACATCTGGAGGCGTATCAGGCATGAACTAAGAGCTTCCTTGTATCAAGTATGCAAGAAAGGGGGGTAGAAGATGGGGGTTAAAATAGCGAATAACCTAAGTAGGCTAGGAAGGAGAAGAGGGGAGTGGGGGTTGCAAAAATGTAAAGAGAATACTACATTTTGCCTTTAAACCTTCATGGATGCCTTGACTTAAGCTTGAATAGCCTTGAAGAGGATTGAAGGGGCTGGAATATGGTCTTATATGGCATTAAAGGCTATATAGGTGTAATGTATGGGTTAGGGAGAGATGAAATCTAGCCTAAGTGCTTGAAGTGTGGTATGTATATAGGAATTCGAGATTCTAAAGTAGTTTTAGCAGAGCTTCGCTATCAATTTCAATTTTGGAATAGGCAAAGGGGGAGGCCTGTATTTATAGGCAAAGCTGGAGAGGACTGGCTTATGTAGCACAGGCGCCTGTACTGTTCCACTGGCAGAATACCATGTGGCACATGATTCCACTCTAAAAGTGTAATCTTTGTCCCCTAACTAAGTGTTTGATAGCCTCTTTATGGGTATTAGTATAGATTTTTAGCAATAAACTGATCTAAAGTGTTTTTTATATGTATTGTAGGTTTTTGGTGATAAAATGGTGGAAAATGGGGGCTTAAAGAGAAGAAGACCGTCCAGACGGACCATTCGGACGGTTAAACGGTTTGGACAGTGAGTTCGGACGGCCAAATTACCGTTCAGACGCACAGTTCAGACGGACAAATTGCCGTTCGGACGCCCCGTTCAGACGGGCGAATTACCGTCCAGATGGTGCGACGGACATGGGAGTTCCAGAGTCTATGTTTCCCATCCAAAACCGTTCCAGAGGTGATATTTTCTGTCCAAAGCCGTTCCAGAGTCGTCTTTTTCTGTTCGAAGAATTACAGAGCCGAATTTCCTTGTCTGAAGACCGTCCGAACGGTTATGGCACCGTCCGAACGATGCGTCCGGATGCACTCTGGACGCACTTTGGACGCACTTCGGACAGTGAGCGCAGATTTGCCCTACAACCCAACAGTCGAAGAAAGAAGAGGGATATATCATATTTTAGGTCTTTTGCTGCGGGTAGAGAGGGAGAATAGGGGAAAATGATGTATTTTGCTTAGATTTACTTTAGTTTGTTGTATTTAGGGCTTTGGGAAGTATTTAGATAGTTTTCTTGGGTTGATTTGGTGTAATCTCTTGCATTTTTCACATTTCAATATATATACACTTTTGGTTTAAAGTCAAGATGTTGTCTCTACTCTTTGGAAAGCTTTCAACCATGGATTCTTTAAGCTAAACCCATCGTTTGGGAGCAAATGTGAAGATCCACCAAGGAATGCATGGAAAACCCAAGGGGAGTTCTTGAATCTTGTTGAATATCTATTTTGTTTATCTTTTTCTAATTATGTTGGAATTAATTGTTGTAGAACTCTTAGATCTATAATCATAGTTAATAACATGTGATTTATTTCTAAAGAACCCATAAATTGTGATAAAATTTAATTCCAATATAATTAGAGATCCCTAAAATTTTAAAGCTAAACTTTCCGAATCAAGGGCCTTTGGACGGTTCTTGATTTGAGTTAACCCAAA